>VDFB02105785.1:206570772-207170772 GCA_007258455.2 Sequoia sempervirens
CTCACAAAATCAAGACTGATAGATCTTTTGCAAACATAGGGTAGTTGAAAAGGGTGATTAATGCAAGTAAAGATTTGTCTCTTATGTCTATTAGTTCAGGTGGTTCTAGACATGAGCTTGAGGTAATCAAGGCTAATAAGATGTTGTAGAATATACCAAGAGTACAACACGAGGAAACAGTAAATGAAAGCATTGATCATCCAAGTCTGCAAATTTTAGTTAGGAATTTGGAGATTCCCTTGGGTAAAAATGTTCCTGTTGTGAAAGACATGTTGATTTCTCTTTCATATTTGCATTGTTATTTAGCTTGATATTAGCCAGTGTTTATTGGTTAATGGCTCTAATAGTTGATGCAAATTCTTATGGAAGAGATAAAATGATGTATATGCTCAATAATGTTATTGCAGTCCTGATTGTGGTGACGAGCTAGGTGTACAGATGGAAAGGTGATACAAGAAAAGTGGGGAGGCCATGCCCTCACTTAAATTCAAAATAAATGTAACTTTTGGAGGTCCAAAATCTCTCTAATGGGGAGGATTGATCTAGGTGAATACTTGTCAAAAATTGAAATGTTCCATATACTCTAGAAATTGGCACCCTATCAAAGTGCTCGATGAAACAAATTCAATGCAACTTGAACATAATTGATAGGAGGTCATATGCTCAAAATATATGTGGTGAAAGTTTGGTCAAAAGGAGGCCAGATGCAAATTCAGGGTCAAAATTTGATCATCTCAAAAATGGTAAAAAATGACATCACATTGAAGAGCTCGTCAACATGATTTTCACACCCCTTGAATCGTGTCAATCAGAGTCTGTACGTGCACGATATGGCCGGTCAAAGTTTTATGGTAAAAAGGTTGACCATGATGACATCAACATGATGTCATCATACTGATGTGGCAAGAGTAGGTGACATGGCATGATGTGGACCAATGACACTTTGAAATGTGGTAGTATGGATGATGACATGGTAAGTCCAAGTGTCAATGATGTGGCATATACATTTGGCATTGACCAACCAGGTGCTAACACATGTCATTAACGAGCAAATGAAATTTTTCCACGTGGTCCAATGGTTGGGTGCCACGTGGCAATCACATCAACTCCACACTTTTAGGTTTGTTTGTGCAAAATATAGGTTGGGAGATTCAAACACCTAACCTCCCATCTCTCTGACATTCATGCCTACCATTGCACCATGAGTTTCGCCTTACACATGTGATGCATCGGTTTTCTTTTATCAATTAACAAATTCTATTTAATAAGTGATAAAGGAAAAATTGGAGGGGAGGTGGTTTGAACCACCAACCTCCCCTCTCCCAAAAATTTCTCCTACCATTTCCCTAAACCATAAGTTTGAGAAGAAATCAGCAACAACTTTATTTAATATAGAATTAAAAGCTGCCTCTAAATTTTAAAAAAATCATTAACTCTTTAAAGCCTTAAAAGCCCGAATTTAAATATTAAAAGGGGCTTAAAGTAATATTTATGAGATCTTTAAAAGATATTAAAGATATTTTAAAGATATTAAACATTATTTTTGGAAAGGCTCCAAAATACAAGAGCCATGATTTTAAAAGATATTTGTAAGGGAATATATTTGAAGAATATCTTTTTAAGCCCGAAATTATAAGGGCCAAAAATTAAAAGAGTTTTAAGGGGTTAAGAATTTGTGAAAATATTATTAAAAGGATTATGTGAGATCCTTATTGTAATTAGGGTGAATTTTCAAGGATTTTTACTTGTAAAGGGAGATATGCCATATTTTTGTAAATCATATGGTTAGTAACCATATTGGGAAAATTTCATGTATAAAAAGGGGGGTAGTTTAGGATTTTTGTAACCAGGTGGTGAGTTTGTGAGAGAATTTTCTTGGAGTCTTGTATGTTCAACTCTGTGCTTTGGAGCAGTGATATTTTTCCGCACATGATGGAGAATAATTTTGTGACTCTTTGTAACCAGAAGACTCGACACTTTGTCAATTGACTTGCCTTGTAATCTTTGTCAATTGACTTGCCTTGTAATCCATTTGGAGCATAATTGAGGATTGGCCACTCTTTGGAGAGGGACCTGGAGATGTAGCCATATTGGTGAACTCCATTATCAACTTGTGTTTTGTCTTCTATCTTTTATTATTTTCACCACTTTAATTTGATTCTTTAATCATTGAATGTTTGTTTAAGCATTTTAATTACAAAATTACATTTCAAGGGTATGTGCAGGATCATGATGGGCTAAAAAGTGGCGATATGATGGGTATTTTTAGGGTATGTGGTTGATGACTTTTTTTTACCCAAAATTAATGAAATGAAAAGGGTTTTTAAAGGAGATTCTCAGCTTTCCACCAATATAAATTATGCTTTATTTTGAATTTAATAAATAATTATTATTCATTTTATATTTGAATTATGACTAAAGTCCTGATTGGTAGGCTAATTGAAAAACATCTATAGATTTCAAACGGTATCACATTTTTTGAATCCAAAACATGCGTCACATTCTATGCTTCGTATACTATAGGATTTTTTTTTTTTTTTGAATTTCATGAAGTTTTGACCAAGTTGTTGGTTAGACATACAAGTTTTTATATATTTTTTAAAAGTTGTATTAAAAATTCAGTAATTTAATTTATTACTAGGAAAAAAATTAGAAAAATATGCATCACATCCAGACATGAGTCATCTACTTATATCTAAAAATCTTATAAAAAAATATTATCATTTTATTGTGGTTAGGGTGGTCGCATTTACACCTACTTATTTTTTCCCTGAAATTTAAGTACTACTACATTGAAATTTCAAATTTTCACCAAATAGATTTTGTTAAAAAAAAATAAACCTAGTATTTTAGAAACTACATTCAATTTGCTACAAATTCTATTCTTACATATTTTTGAAATAATATAGATAACTTATTCAAATTTTTATGTCAAGTTTCCTAACTATGATTTTTCTGAATTTTTTGCCACTTAAGGTCCTATTTTTTCCATGATGATCCTACACATACCCTCAAAGACCTTCAGTTCAATCGTTGTCAAAGTTATTATTCATGTGCAATAGTCCTAGATCCTAACATCATATTAGGTTGAGTGATGGAATCAGTGGGATCAACAATCATGTTAGCAGAATGTGACAGAAACGGGTATGTGTATATGTGTAGTTCACTATTTACTTTCACCACCGATTTGTTTTCATTTTGTTTGCTACCATTGAGATGAATAGTACTGTCCTCGATGCAGTCCTATATCTCATGATGCAAGTGCATAAATCATTCAATATCATGTCTGTTAACTCGATGGTACTGATAGTAAGTACTTCCATCATACCAGATAGGGAATGGTTCATTAAGGGGTTTAGGGCTTGGCAAGGTTACGATCTTATCCTTCAACAAATTTTGCAAGATGGAGGAATAAGATTCTAATAAATTTGTGAATTTTTGGTTGCATATGAGGGTGTTGTCATCTTCAGTGGCTACTCCATTTGCAACAACTTTTCCTTTTCTAGAGATCGATACAATAGATTTCCTTCAAAATAGGAGCACGAGGAGGACCCCCTGAACTGAACCACCGTTTGTTGATACTCTCGTATGGTTGCACAAAAATGTGTGAAAGAAGGGTATTTCATAAGGGAAAACTTCTCTTGCCAAGGCCTTTGTAAGTTTCCTATGAATACCTTCTGTAT
The DNA here is from genome assembly GCA_007258455.2 of Sequoia sempervirens. Lineage (NCBI taxonomy): Eukaryota > Viridiplantae > Streptophyta > Pinopsida > Cupressales > Cupressaceae > Sequoia > Sequoia sempervirens. The sequence continues at coordinate 206,574,456 of VDFB02105785.1, forward strand.
GTCAGAATCAGGCAACAGATACAATATTTGTGAGAAGAGTGCTTGGTATTGTGCTATAAAATCAGAAATATTTTTATTATCTCCTTGTTTGCATAGGATGAGATCTGAAAATGTCATCTTTGATCCGATGTTAGCTTGAAATTGTTGTAAAAATTGGTTTACAAGTTGGTCAAATGAGAAAATAGAATTATCAGGCAAGGAACAATACCACTCGAGTGTTGTACCTTGAGGGATTAGGGAAATAGCTTGGCAATCAATGCATCATGATGGAATAAATCTATAAACAGGGCATTAAAGGCGAAAACATGCGTCTATGGGTCCCCCTTGCCACTATATTTCTCAAATTTTGGAATCTTCATTCCCTGTGGGAAGAGAGTGTTTAGGATTGCAACTGACAATGGGCTATGTCAAAAGAAGGGTTGGAAGATAGGCTGGGCATAAGCCTGGGAGAGACTCGCTAATAGGCTCTACATCTTATCGAAGAAGAGTATTCAAAATAGGGTCATTAGAAGATAGAGGGCCAAAGGAACCTCCTCCAAAACCATCACCAGAGCCACAACTAGTACCACCGGTGTGGCCATCACTAGAACCACCACTAGAGACACCACCACTAGTAGGGCCTCCACTGGAGCCACCTCCACTTCCAAAGCCACCACCATGACCTCCACTAGAACCACTTCTTCCAGCAACCCCCCCCGCAGAAGCCACCACCACTACCAAAACCTCCATCACGGTGATCCCATAATAGTGGTTTACAATTTTTGGCCAACCGGACGAAATTATTATTTTTAACTAAATCTTCACATTAGGGCACCTATAGCTGACTAAAGCGTGAGGGTTGAAGATGTACAAAATAGAGTCTCATCAAATTTTGTCTGTAGATTCTAAAAATATTTTTCAAAATTTTTGGAATCAAATTTCACTTCTTTCCATCTCCCACGAAAATTGATTTTTTGAAAAACAACATTTTAAAAAAAAAATGACACACCGTATAATGCATAACTTTTTTCCATGAAGGATAAAATTCTAATTCTTCCAAATTTAGATTTGTAACTCTGATATCTAGTGCTTCCACTTGGTTAGATAGTTTTATTGAATATTTTTCCTTAATCAAGTTTTAAAGTCAAGCAATTACAATTCGGTCTGATCGGACCGTGATAGCGTAACTTTTTTTGTATATGTCAAAATTTAATTTAATTTTTTTGTTGGATCAAGGACTTCAATATCTGGTGCACTCATATTTTTAATTTTTTTCTATAATCTTCTATTTTTCCACATGTGAAGAACAAAAAAATTCATTTTCGATGAAAAACCTATGTTTAATAAAACTTAAAAAACAAATACATAACAAAACCAAAACATATTAAAATTATATTCATTGGATAGCTTGTTCTAAGGAATACCATAATAATTTGAAATAAATTTTAAATGAATTCATTTGATCCCCCAAAAGCTAAATCAAAAATGATTTTTTATCAGCATTTTGATAGGTGTAAAGGAGACGCATTTATAGGTATGGTTTAAAACTAGCGAGGTTCTATCCAAGGGGGTTTGATCTAAGGTGATTTGATCAAACCCTCTTCAATTGGAATCTTTAAAATGGAACTTTTTAAGGCTTAAATCATTATATTTTCTAAAAATATGTGATTTCACTAAAATTCGTTCCTCTCAGAATTGTAAACCACTATTATAATAGCAGTCCTCATTCTGCCAAAGCCTCCACTAGTAGAGGTGATAGGAGGGGTGAAGCTAAAACTCAAGGGGATTTTGTTCACTCTGATTGTTTTGGATCCCTTGGGGTAGAGGGGATACTAATTGCGGGTACGACATCAACCATGTATACCGACGTAGGAGGCATCAATAGTCCTAGCTATCTCTCATGGTCTTTGAAGGTGAACCCTCATACAATGTTAGGATTTTTTGGAGGAGCACATGCATTGGTTAGAATATTGAGACTAACTAGGATCTCTATCTTTCTGGTCTTTTCCAACCATATATTTCAACTCATTAATTACCTAAGTGGCCTTGGCCATCTTTGGGTTCCTTTCCAAGTGATTTTCTAAGGTGCCCAACCCTTTGTTAGGGGAAGAGACATATTTTGAAGGGATTTAAATAGCCTCATAATTTCCACTGATGATGGCATAGGAGACATAGGAGGAGTGGAGATGTGATCGGTCTCATCAAAGAATCCTATCTCGCACCTTGACAACTCTTCCTGTGCGGCCAAAATAACGACGAGACCAGAGAAAAGGCCTATGGAGAAATTAGTAGTGACCTTCATTATTTCCATTGGGAGGTGTCATATACTTCTCCTAACAATATACCTAGAAGTTGTGGACTGGGTTGTGATGCTCATAGAACTTCACAACACTCAAGAGCACAATGATCATAGGGTACAAGAGGAAAGCCTCAACACCGATAGATGAACAAAAGTTGGTTCATGTTTGGTTCACCAAAAATGTATGAGAGGTGGACCAATCACGTTCAAGGCCTCAAGTCATAGAGAGATAAGAGAAAAAGGCTTCCCTAACTTACCTTAGCTTAACAAGGTGTTAGGAAATGTAGGACGAGAATGATGAGGACTGTAAACTCCCTAAATCACTTTGCAGAATTGAAACACAAAATGAGGCTAGGCGAGCCAATTTTTGGGTTTAACTCTGTGCCTCAAGAATCTCTCTACTAGAGGATGAAATTGTGGTTCCTGGATGACAGTGCAAAGTGCTAGCGTCTCTTAGGTGCATTGGCATCCGTACGACCAGAGGACTAAAGAAGCAAGGTCAAACGCTAGAAAATGGACTAACAGCCTAGTTAACTACTTTCAAAGGGCCAAAAGAAGACCATGGAATAGGCAAGATATGTACGAATATGGTAAAGCAAATAAAAAAGAGTTAGGATGACAAGAATAGCCTCACAAAGGTACTCGTTCACTAGCTAACTCCAAGCCACCCATCCTCCTACACATAATGAAGAGGAAAATAGTTGGGTGGTTGTATAGGGGCCTACCTTAGTCAGACCCCTGTTTAGGTGTTTCCACCTCCATGGACAACCAAGAAAGTGATAATGGAGAAATAGTATGATAAAGAAAGAAATGAAGTAAAGAACACTAAAACACTACAAACAGTAATGTGCCACTCAACCAAATAATAGAGGAGAGGAGTAGAAACCTTACCACCTCCACCAATAGCACTCATGGCTAATGGGAGAGAAAATGAGAAGACTCAAGCCTCTGCTACAATGTTGTTGTTTCACACTTGCTCTTCTGAGTTGATGGAGTGATGTTGTTGTTGCTATGGAGTGCAAGAGTGCTACTAGAATGCTTAAGTTTGTGACAAAAAATTCTTGAAGAGTGCAAAAGAAGTTGTGAAGAAGTTGAAATGCATGTAGAAGGAGGGAATTTGAAGGAAAGATGAAGAAAATGGCCATATTCGGGTCAGTTAGTCCAAGGGGGCATTACAAAGTGACCTCTAATGAGAAGTGTAATGCCTCTATAGGCTCTAGACATAGGAATTTGCTAGGGATGTAAGGACACCATGCAAATTTCTATGCGCCATGTGGGAATCTCCAAGAGTTATTCCTTTGATGACACACAAAAGAAATACCAAGTGGAATGAAGGCAATGGGCTTACGTGGAATTTCGCCTTTGAATTTGGTTTTCTAGAGTGAAGAAGGGAAAAAGGGGAATTTGCATAAGGGGTGCAAATTCACTCCTATACACCTCCAAAAAAATGTTCTAAAGTTTAGGTTTTCAATGACGTAGTGATGGAGTGATAAGGAGCGTGGAATGTTATCAACAAAACTAGATGATGTCAATGAGACTTTTTGTTGATGTCTCTCTGACATGGTGATGTGAAGGCTATGTTCGAGTGGGACCCAGTCATAATAATGTGGGTGACATAGATGAAGAAGTAGATGCATGGCGTGATAAGTTTGGATGAATCTTAATCGACATCCTTATTGTGGATTACAATGTAGTGACATGGAAATGAGGTGGATAAAATGACATCATCAAGTGTCTTCATCGATGTGACTAAAGGTTTTCGGTAGGACTTTGAAGGATGTCTCCCCAACAAACTGATGACTCTTTCATTGGTGAGACATTGGCATATTGTTGGACCTTGAAGAAGGTCTATTCGATAGGGTGATGAGTGTATGATTCTCATTGTGGAACCTATTAAGGTTGACATGCATTGATGGTACAATTAAAGAGTGAATGACAGAAGGACACATGGCATAAAGCAAGATTAGATAGTGGTCGCACACCTCACAAGATTTATGGTGGGACTCGATCAAGACCTGCGAGGTCTACTAATAATGAAGATTTATCAAAGGTTGATCGAACAATGTTGGTGAAAAGTTGCTTCATCAGTGTGAAGGTTGTGTATTAGCAAGACCTTGAAGCATGTCCCAGTGATGAAGCGATGCGTGAGTGTATTTTCTTTATTGATGTGACTTTGGTGTATGTCTCTTTGACAGAGTGATAAGGTAAGAAATTAGTGGGACCTGATTATGATGAAGACTGATAGGTGGAAAAGAATGATTGCTTGACCAGTGTGAAAATTTTCATCATTGTTATTAATTAGGTGGTGATGACATGGAAGAAAAATGGCATGTGGGCCATGTACTCGAAGGTAGTTCATATAAGAGAGAACGATGGACATTGGTGAGACTATAATGGATGTCTCCTTGACAAAGTGATAAATGAGCTAAGATTCATCAGTGTGATAGATACATTTTGGTGGGAATTTCTTGGAAGTATCCTCAATAACCTGATCATGTTCTATGGTGAATAACCCTAAGATCAATGAAGGAGATTTGAATGACCACTTATCAAACAGTCAAGATCTAAGGGAACGATTGTAAATGAGGATCACATGATCAGGGCATGAAAGGAGAAGATTGATGACCAAATTTCAAATGTTGAAATTTGTAAGGGCTCGATAGTGTAAACACGAGTGCTTGACTGGTAACCGACACAAAGGAAGGATTTAACTGGTTCAACTGCACCCAACAACCAATGTAAATGAGATTTGATCAGCGAGGTGGTGGAACAGATTGGAAAAGTGATCAAGATCGAATTTGATATTACTAGAAAGAGAATACATTTAATGTGTATTAGATTCTAGGGTCGATACAAAGCTAATTTGGGAAATTTCTCTGTAATTGAATTAAATGAGGAATCAGCTAAATACTGTGGTAGAGTGACAATGAAGATATGTGATAGACCCTATCTGATGAATTGATGATGAGTTGGATAGTGGTGTGTGGATCAAGGAAAAGGTAGCTTGCTGGTGAATTTTGCAAGCTAAGGAAACCCTAGCAGAAGGTTTGAGATGATCTGAACTATAGAGAGAATCTCGAGGTAGAAATTATAGGTCAGTGGAGATAGAAGACAATCATATATTGTCAATGTTAGATGGTTGAAATAAGTGTGCGTGAATAGATAGAACAGTTTGTAGTTGTATGTAGTGTTGTATAGTGTAACATCTAAGAGAAGTATGTTTCAGAGATAGGAAGTGTTTTTTTTTGTCCATGAGAAAGAGAGAGATGTGTAGCAGATAGAGAATGCATTTGTAAAGTCCTAGATTGTAAGACATAACATCATCTAGGTTGGAATTCAGGAGAATGGAAATGTGTGAGACACTACAGAAAGGGGAGAAAGTGTAGTGTAGAGTAGAGGAGAGTGTAGAGTAAAGGTATGTGTTGCTAAGTGTGTAGCTTCAAGTAGCAGAGTGTGTGTTGCATTGAAAGAAACAATGTGCTAAATGTAATGATGAGTTATAGGTTTTGTAGAACCAAATTGTATGCATATATGAATTTGTAATGTTGTATTGAGTTGTGGATTAGATCAAGGGATTGTAGTCTCCTTGAAGTTGTGACTTCTAAATTAGGGTGTTGTTGCATCCTTGGGTTGTAGCCCTAAAACAAATATTTGGATTGTGATGCTAGATTTGAATAGTAGACTCAAGCAACCTTAGTCACTTAGGTAGTTGATGCTTCCTTGGGTTGTATCCCTAGAACATTGTAACAAAGATTTGGATTGTGATGTTGGATTTGAACAGTAGACCTAAGCATCCTTAGCCATGGTTTGGAAACATATGACTTGGCATAGGGATTTCCAAGTTAGCTCTCATGTTTTCTCTATTGTTAGCGTATGTTATTTGCTACTTTAAAGTAATTGCTCATAGTATGTGTAGATGTCAAAATATGCAAATGGTTAAACCTTTAAAACACACATTAGCATGGTTAGTTTAAAACAAAGCAAATAACAACATCTCTATGAAATAATACATCAATGCTTCCCAAATGCAAACAAATGACAAAAAGTAGGCTAAATAAGCATATGAAAAACATGAAGTATGTTTATCTCATAGTGGATTGGTGCTATTGTGGAAAATAGCCCTTTCCCAACCCTTTGCTAAGCTCAATGATGAAATTGATATGAAGATACTATGATGCAATGGACAAAATCAGTTCTCCAATGAAGAGAATGACTTTGCATAGGATTTGTGGATGATTTGTGGAGGATTTGATTAAGAATGAAGCCTCTATTTGTAGATTCTCAAATGCTAAGAGTGCTCAAGAGGGAGCAATGTGGGATAATGGTTTGGCCAATGATATGAGGCCACTTGTCAACTTGTGATTGGTTGAGGAGTGTGCAAGATTTGGGAAATGTGCCCAAGAGGGGGAAATTCAAATTTGAATTTGAGAGACAAGACATGTAAGAGCTTATTAATTGCTTTGTTGGATGTACATGCCCACTTGATTTTGAATTCAAACTTGAGGGAATATTTCCCAAAGATGCCATGTTGAGTGAAAATGTTGATTTTATAAATGAATAAATTGATTTATTTGGGAAAGTGGGATTATCTAGAGGATGTGACATGCATTAGATTAGATTTAATCAGGATTAATTAGCTAGGATGATGATTAGGGGCTTTGACCCATTTGACTTAGATATTTTGATTTATTTAAATCAGAAAAGGATGGAATATGCATTTGGATTTTAATTTGATAAAGTTTGATTTATTTAATTGAAAGGTTGATGTTAATGTTTGTTTAATTTTAAATTAATGACCTTAGGAGATTGAAATTAATGAGTTTACCTGATGAGTGGATGAAGGTGAACTTGATTAATTTGCTGAGTGGATGAATGTGAAACCTGGTTTACTTGATGAATTGATGAGCTTGATTAATTTAATGAGTAGATGCATAATGTTAATTTTGCATGTCTACATTTTTCCTCTCTTTGAAGCAATGTACTTGTTGCATTGGTTCAAAGAATAATCTTACCACGATCAAATTTCAAAAAATTTCTAATTTTTTGGATGCCCTAGCAGAAAGTACACTAGTACATTGCTCCCTCGAGAGATCGAGCGAAAAGATTCAATTTGAAGGTCAATCTCACGATAAAGAGGTTCAAACTGGATGGTTATGGATGATGATGCAAATGAGATGGTGACAAGAGGATCCAACAAGTCCATAATCTGACGAGACTTTATTAGAGATGATGATGATGATAAATGGATGATGAAAATTGGATGATTTGCTTATCAAGGATTGGGATTTTAAAAGGGCTACTTACCTTATGTTTGATTACACACATAGGCACAATGCATCAAGGTAAAAAGAACTAGGATGGTGTTGTACCTAGTGCGATGGACTTTGACTCGACAAATAGATAGGGGTATTCTTGTTCACACTTGACATACAAAAACCTTGCTAGGATGTACCTAACAAAGCAAGTATTGGCCAAGTAATTTTACAAGAACGTCCAACAAGCATAGCAGACAAAAGATAATGATCGTTGCCCCATTCCTATCTCTCTAAATCCTTCGTTCGGATATCATCGAGAGGTCCTTGGAATGAGCACAATAAGATAAATCAAAAGAAAAGATCGAGTACGCAAACAAGTCAATATTCTTCATATCTATAGCCAAAGGGATTTGTTTTGATAGGATAAGAATCCAAAGTGATATCAAAAATGATGCCCATTGTCAGAATGATATATCCTAGGACATGCATTGTATAGGATGATGATGGGTTGATAAGTTGATTGATAGGCTATTGATATAAATTTGATTGTCATGTTTGGGATTGATCAAGAGTTTGATTTTGTGTTTAAGGGTTTGTTGCTTCGATTTTGATCTTACAATTGAAGTTTTCTTTTGCTGATTGTTGTGATTGTTTCTATTTGTTTTTCCAAAGGATGAAGGTGATGATCAATTTATTATGGATGATTGATTATTGCGGGTGAAAGCGAAACGGGATGGGTGGATTTTTTCAAATATTTGGATGTTTTTGACGTTTTTGGAATGTTTTGAGGCTGTTTTTGGTATTTTCAAGGTTTTACAAATGTTTTGATTTTCAGATTTTGCGATGTTTTGAGATTTTCTAAGATTTTATGAATGTTTTTGGATTTTGCATTTTTTGAATGTTTTTTGATTTTGATGTCTCGGGGGCTGATCAAAGTTGAGCCTTGCCTACGTTTAAGGTCAGAGATGACGTAGTTTGGATTTTCATGTTTTTGATGTTTTTGAATTTTTATGAATGCTTTTGGATTTTTCAATGTTTTGGATGTTTTTGGACTTTTTGAACAATTTTGATGATTTGGATATGGATATGATATCAATGATCTATTTGGGATTTTTTTGAAAATGAAGCTAAGGTTGACTGATATGATCGATGGATTGATGATGATGATAACATTGTTGAGGGTACACAACAATGCAAGGATTTGATTGATCAGGATTGATGACGATTTGATTGATCAGGATTGGTGATGATAACATTGTTAAGGATGCACAACAATGCAAGGATAGTGTTAAGCAACACAATGACTGAGAAGGATATCCCAAGATTATGGATTGATTGGATTCGATCGATCAAGATTATTGAAGCTTGATTTGGAACACAAGTTGTTCGAATGATTTGATGTGACGTTTGGCATGCAACTTAGATGCAACTGATAATGATTATTTGGATCAATGTTTGATGAAAGATGAAGACTGATAAGGAACGTCTTCTCATCAAAATATGCCATGGACTATTGATGTGGATTCTGGATCACAAATTCTTTGACCAATTTGATTTCATGTTCTCCAGTGTTCGGATCACCACATAAGTTGGAGGATATAGATCAAGATTTATTCCCGAAGCAAGATGTCAATATCTGCTCCCAGTGTCTAGCAATGTATGGAATGTGATGTGTGGATGCTTAGATAGTTGTATGGATGGATGGATATGGTAAGTATGCCAAGGATGCCAAGGATTATCTTGTGATAAGATAAGGTGTTCAGATAAAGAATTCTCTTTGGATAATGCTTCATGGCTCATATAACATTGGAGTAGGATAGGATCAGTGAAAATGACCCATGTCAAGATGTTTACCATAAGCAAGTATAAAGTGTGCACCAAAATTTTTCAAGCTCAAGATAACTTGGACCATGGATGCAGATGGATGAAAATGGATTGGATAAATGGTTTATGGATGGATGGCTTTATTATGGATGAGATGGATGGAATACTGGATTTATTATGGATGGGATGAGATGCTTCCTCTTGAACTAGCGCACGTAGATGCTCAATTCTACACATGATTCCTATTTGCCAGGTTTTCATCATGGTACTTGCCCAAAGCACTGCCCATGCTGTTTTCACTAGAGGATGATTTTTTTTCTCTTTACTGTTTTCAATCCTTTTTCTGATTTTTTTGGATTTTTCATATTTTTTGATTTTTTTGTATTTTTTTGAAAGATTTATGCTGACCCACCTAGTGGTGTCAATGTAGATGCTTCTATCATAATGTGCCATTGGTATCCTACTTGAAGAAGTTGCTTTGCTAAGATACGTGCACTTGAATGCAACTTTTGGGATTCTTGATCTGCTTTAATGATATCGGGGTTAACTCTGTCTTTGTGCGTACATCACGATAAAGTGCCTTCAGAATCCTTATGATGAAGGGTCATTGCCAATACATGGTCAATGTAATAATTGGATATCATGCGTGGAGGTGTGGATGGAGTGTGTTTAGGGATAAAATATTGATTGGTTGATAGCTTGGAATCTTTGACTCTCCAAACTTGGGAAGATGAGCAATGATGGGTGGATACAAAAGTGTGCATGGAATTAGGACCAACTGCTTGATACACTTTGTACGTCGCTTGAAAAGCCTACTTTTTCTTTTGTGGACATCTTTGATGGATACTTTTCCCTTTTTTATTTTTCCCCATAGTTTCTTTGACTGATGGAGTTTGATAGGGATGATCTTTCTTTGTATTCTTTGGTATCCATTTGTATTTGATTTGTCCATTATGCTTCTCAGCTTCTTTCGATTTGATAACGTTCTTTGTGCTTTGATTCAAATATTTCTTTTGATGTTGGTCCCAATTCATGGATGGGGTGATGGGTGGATGAAGATTTATGGTGTGGCTGGTTGTAGTATTTGCATCGGTTTCATCACAAGGATTCTTTGTGCTCCCTATATTGATGCTTGCTTGAGACATAGTTGCCCCCAGTATTTTGGAAGTAGTACCTTCATGCCTTGATTTTTCCTATTCTGAGATGTCTTGTTCAGTAAACATGCTCTGACAAATGACCACTGTAGATGACATGGTTTCAATTTGTTGCTCTGCTAACTCTGAATTATATTGTTCTATCTGACTTGTTTCCTTGAATGGATAATGCTGGATATCCTTATTTATGATGTCCTTAGTCTGAATTTGCGATATATCTGATACTGATGTTGTTAACTCAATAACTTGCTATTTTTGTGTTGTAATGTTAGGAGTAAAGGAATCCTATTTTGAATGAAGATCATCTACATTTCCATCCACATAAAGCATCTCATGGGTAGATGGAGGAGTATGTGTTGCATGGATATGACCATCTTGCATAGATAGGAGAGTGTCCATTAGATTATTGTAGTATCTTGAAGATACAAATTATTGATCTTGAATGATTCTGGAGTTGCTTTCATCATGCTTTGGATCAAGTTCTTGACATGATTCAGTTTCAAAGGATGGACAACTTACAAATGGTTCTTGGATATCTTCATTAGGCATGGGAAGTGGCTTAATATCTTCTTGATCTTTGAGTGGACTTGGATCAGGTATCAAGTTGAAGATTCCTTCAATATCGGCAATCATGAGGTTGAAGGATGTCAATAGGTCTTGGAAAGGACCATTACTAGACTTTGGTGAGAGATATTGATCATGCTTTAGAATACATTCTTGAGATATGCCCTCTAACTCATTAGGTGATGTAGAGACATTTTCAACATGGTCATTGGTTGATGCCTCATTGGATGAGGTGAAAACATCTTTATTGATGGATAGATCTTGATCATTGTTTTCAAAAATTGTGGTGGAGGGATTTCCAATGTCTTCAACCATAGGGTCAAGTGATGTTGCCATTTATTTGATTGGATCATTGTTGGTTGGTGGAATTTGATCATGATTGAAAAGTGACTCTTGACATATGTTGATTTGATCTTGGAATGAAGTAGACACAACTTCAAGGTGCTTAGTGATGGATTGATCTTGCTCCTTGTTCTCAATAGTTGTGGTGGAGAGATTGCCAATGCTATCATTGTCCCCAATAGTGATTATCTTCTGATCAATCAGGTCTTGGATGAGTTTTTTGAGTCGAACACAATCTGATGTTTTGTGTCCCTTTATTCTATGATAATCACAAAGGTGCTTCTCATTGTACCCTGGCGGTTTTATGGTTGGTTCTTGATAGTTCACATAAACGAGGATTTTGATGAGATTTTCTTGTACCAATTGTTGTAGGACTGATTCGATTGGTCTCCCAAGTGGTGTGTATTTTTTCTTGTTTCCTTGTGAGATTTTCACTTTAAATTGACCTTGTGGTGATTGATTTTGGAGATGTGGTGATTGATCTTTGAGATGTGGTGATTGATCTTTGAGATGTGGTGATTGGGTTTTTTGTTGATGTTGTTGATTTGGATATCTGACTTCTTGCCATTGGAGATGTTTTTCTTGATGTAGTTGTGGACATAACTCAAGGCTTTGATGACATGGTTCAACCAATGGAGGAATGTATTGATTTTGGAGAGAAGATATCTCTTGGCTCAATAATTCAATTAATTTGGCGTGTGAAGCAAGTTGTTCTAGCGAACTTTGATCCTGATTTTGAATTTGACTCCCTTGATTTGGATTTTGTTCAAGCAGATTTGAGATGTACACTTGCGGTGTTTGAATGGGATCATGAGAAAATTGATTTTGGACAATGTTCAGATTTGGGATGGCGTTCAGATTTGGCAGATAGGTTGAAATTGAACATTGTCTTGATTTAGGTAACTTTGATTTTGCATGGTGTTACCTTGTCTTGGAGTCGTTAACATCTTGTTTGGATTTTGGACAATATTCATATGATTTGCAAACATACTTATCCCAAAGTTTTCTAGATTCATGTTTGGAAAACTTGTACTTGGTACATTCTCATTTGGCATGTAGGGATTTGGTGGGATGATGTTGTTTGTTTGAAGGCTCATGCATTGCTTGTTCAGTTGGTGGATTTGTAGGTTTGGACTTGGATCTAGCATCGGGAAATGTGTTCTAATCTTTGATTTGGGCATACTCACACTTGTTGTGCCATTGAAATTTGTAGAAGGTAATGATCCCATGTATGGATTGTATAAGTGTGAGTTTTGATGATCAATCGACATTGTAAGGCTTTGAAAGTTCAATTGATTTGGATTACTCATGATGTATGGGTCAAGTTTGTATAACATGTTCTCCTTGTGTTTTGACCTTGTTGTAAAGTGACCTCTAAGGTTCTTAGGACTAATGATGAGATGAAGGATGAAAGCAGTGAATGATATGAGTGTTGAACGTTTAGGGACTTTGGATCAATGCTAGACTTAGGGTTTGATTTTGATTGGTTTGATTGGATAATTAACATGTAAAACCTAAGATGTTTAGATGTTATCTTAGGATGAACTTGTTCAAAGGATTGCTAATTCAATTAAATGTATGAGAAAGGATGCATTCCCATACAACTAACTAAACAAGGTGATTTTGATTTTTGATGATTTACCCAAGTCTAAAATGATGTTTCCAAAGTTGTTTGTGGGATGAAGATGATAAATGTTTGGATGGATGAAGTGTTTGATTTGATCCTAAATGAACCTAGGAAGGACTTTTTTACTAGACCAAGATAGTGAAGAACATTCCTTTCTCTAAGAGTAATTCAAAATCAAAAGACCAATGTTTGTATGCAAACCATATGACCAAAAAGATGACAAGCACATGTGTGGGGTAAAATTGATTCAATCTTTGCTTAATGGATTCTTTTTATCACAAAAACCTCTTGATTAGGGTTTCAACTAAATGTCCAATGTCCTAATTCTCTTTCATCCCACAAAGTGCATTATGCAAAAATCAAGGAAATCAAGGCAAAGGTTACCTAAAGTTGACTTTAGTAGAAGCAAACTGAGATGAAATCCAAATGTTTAGAAGACTCTAAGGATACAAATCCCAAGGGAAAGAAATAACATGTGAATTTGTTCAAGGATATTTTCCTCTCCTAAAAGGTTTGCAATTTTGATGATTTGTTGAATGTTGGTTTCCCAATGTTTTCGATTAAAGCACCGTGTTTTCAAATTGACTCACAAGCAATGCAACATCCTAGCTCAATTGGTACGTTTTTCTTGGTGGGATTGCCTCATTCCCTTCATAGAAGAGATGATTTTACATGCAACCAAGGAAAGAGTATAAAGGTATGTTAAGAATGAAGTCTTAACCTCTATACTTTAACCAAGATTGGACATGGCAAGTAACTTCTTGGAATCTAAGTTCCAATGCACCACTTTGATAAACTCGCTCAATGGATTAATAGGCCACTACAAACAAGGGTTTTATTTCAGACTTTCCATTCGTGGAGATTGACCCATATGGCAAGAGTCCCCTTTTGGATCCATCTTGTCGGAATCAACCGCGTGATATTGGCGTTTCTTCCAATACCCACATTTATATCCCAGCTAGAAATACTCTTGGCTTTAGAGTGTTACTGGTTGAGTCGTTCCCTTGGGTGAGTACTTTTTCCCCAAGGCAGGCCCTCTAGGATAAACAAAAGTGAGTAAAGACAAAATCTGTAACTCGATCAATCTTTGATGGCAACAAAGAAAGAGAATATACGCGATAATGCCCCCACTCACACTCACACAAGATCTTGTTCAATTTTAAACCAAAATCGAAGAGTGGAGGTGATTGCTTTATCTCACCCTAAAGTCATGAAAAAGACCTTTTGATTCTCAAGATCGCTATAAAGGGCGAGAGAAGTGCATACGTCCTTTTTCGATGCCTTTAGTTTAAGTAAGCTTTCATGAAAAACAAAGTTTGGCACTTGTTATTTTTAAATTGACAAAGAAAAATGTGAGTTCTTTTTAAGCACCAAAGGACGAGTGAGAGATAGTTTGTTCAATTGTTACTCCAAGAAACAAGATCTAGTAAGTGGTATCCCTAATGTTCGTTTTAGCCTTTGCAAGAAGAAATTGAAAAATTATTTTTAAAAACCCAAACGAAGCTAGTGTTCTTAAGAAAGAAAAGACAACAATTTCTTGAAGAAGTGTTAAACAAACACTTAAAGCATTTAAAAACACTTTGAAAATATCATCCTCATGCTTTGTTTTCCTTCATTTTCCTTCTTCGCTTTTCTTTGTTCTCCTTTTCCTTTGTTGTTCTCCTTCTTCGCTTCTCTATAACGTGCAAGGAGTAGAAGGTATTGGTCAATGATATTTTCCTCCCATTCATAGATATTGATCTCGAACATATAGGATCTGGCTATGCCTTGTCCATAATGAATTGCCTCTACATTTGTTTTGACTTATTTCTCAACAAAGAGGGGATAGTTAGCTTGCAGGAATTGACTTATAATACTATTTTGTGATTCTATAACAACCAAAAAAATAATCTTGATATTTACAAAAAAGAGGATGATCATCATATGGTGACCGAGAGATAAAAGACTCAACATAAATGCATTCCAGAGATATAATACCATTCAAACTCAATGCAGCAGCCAAGGTGATAAATCTGAAACACGGTTAATGGTTATTCTCGTAAGACAAATGTAGCTTTGAAAAATGGAGTTTTCTTTAGCCAGTATCAAGCAGAGAAAAACCAGCGTTAATCTGCACTAACATTCCAGCTTTAGACATTGAAAATACAGTGTATGCCTAACTCATTATTGTTCAGTGCATTCCAGCATTCAAAAAAAAACTGTTATCTTGCATTTATTTACTAAATGCTTTCCCTTACTATGTTTTTACTGATTCAATCCTTATTGTATATCTTAAGCAAGACAAAAAGATTTACAAGGATTTTATTTTTCTATTAAAATAGTAAAGATTTCCATCAAATGCATGCAAAACAATGACGTATCATTCCAATTGAATGCATCCAAAACATCAGCCCTCCCTCTAGCGCCATTTTGTGGATGCTAAATCTACAAATGGCTAAAATTTAAACATACATCATTAGCAACAAAGCAAACATTCACATCCATATGAAATAAATCAACATGTTTTAATGATGCAATCAAAACAACAAAAGATTAGATAAACTAGATGAAAGCATACAATAAATCATGAAGTAAATAATATCTCATATTAGATTGGTGCTATTGTGGAAAATAGCCCTTTCCCAATCCTTTCTTAAGCTCCATCATATGAAAATGATATGTTGATGATCAAGATGATGAATGGGAAAAATCAGTTCTCAAATGAAGAGAGTGACTTTGCATAGGATTTGTAGATGATTTGTGGAGGATTTGATTAAGAATGAAGCCTCTATTTGTAGATTCTCAAATGTTAAGAGTGCTCAAGAGGGAGCAATGTGGGATAATGATTTGGCCAATGATATGAGGCCACTTGTCAACTTGTGAGTGGTTGAGGAGTGTGCAAGATTTGGGAAATGTGCCCAAGAGGGGGAAATTCAAATTTGAATTTGAGAGACAAGACATGTAAGAGCTTATTAATTGCTTTGTTGGATGTACATGCCCACTTGATTTTGAATTCGAACTTGAGGGAATATTCCCCAAAGATGCCATGTTGAGTGAAAATTTTGACTTTATAAATGAATAAATTGATTTATTTGTGCAAGTGGGATTATCTAGAAGATGTGACATGCATTAGATTATATTTAATCAGGATTAATTAGCTAGGATGATGATTAGGGGCTTTGACCCATTTGACTTAGATATTTTGATTTATTTAAATTAGAAAAGGATGGAATATGAATTTGGATTTCAATTTAATAAAGTTTGATTTATTTAATTGAAAGGTTGATGTTAATGTTTGTTTAATTTTAAACTAATGACCTTAGGAGATTGAAATTAATGAGTTTACCTGAGGAGTGGATGAAGGTGAACTTGATTAATTTGCTAAGTGGATGAATGTGAAACCTGGTTTACTTGATGAATGGATGAGCTTGATTAATTTAATGAGTGGATGGATAATGTTAATTTTGCATGTCTATAGTATGGTGTTTAGGAGTTTCTTTAAAGTGGGGGCATACATTGACATTATTCTTTTTCATGTTTTATGTCGTAGTCTTCTAATTTCACATAATGTGTTTTTCACTTTGTGGTTGTCATTGGGTATGATGTATTGAAGAGTGTGGACTCTCTTAGCATATTACATTCCTCTTAGTGGCTTGATGTGACACACTACATCCCCTAAGTTGTGAATCTTCTATTATTTGATTGGTCCTCTCTTGGAGACATTAGGCACAATTTTCCCTAAGTTAAAGGCCTTGTATGAAGTAAGAAAGACTCCCTTGAACATTCCTTATTGTTGCATTTTTATTTTAAGTTATATTCCCACCTTGCATAATACACCTTGCATGCCTATAGAGCCATTTGGTTTGTTCATGAGCTCCAAGAATACAAAGTTTTTCTTTCCTCATGAAGATCGAAGTTCATTTTTGCATGGCACCTTATCAAAGTTATTAGGAGGTATAACTTTGGTTTGGTTTGAGTGGGAAACCCAACTGAGGCATGAAATTCCCCATAGCCACTTGCATGTGTGTGTGAGTGCATACCAACTAGGTGTGTATGTGTCTCACCTCTTTAGATCCTCACCTAGTGGACAACCTAAAGTTCTATTGCCTCGGAGTGAGCTTCCATTTTTTGGACAAATAGCCTAGATCTGATCCACATCATGTTGTACAAATGGTTGAGGCTTGATCCACCTCTTTTTACTTTGTTTTTTTTTTCCTTTCTTTTAATCTATGACATTGCATGTTTTTGTGTCTTGTCCTACTTCATATCATACATCTCTTGCATGTCCCATCATTCCTATGTTGGTTTAATGTAGTGCCTTGAATCCTAGGGGCTTGCACAACCTCCTTTGATCTTTATCATCCTTTATTTTTTGCATTGGTACTCTTGGAGCCCTATTGAATGCCTGCTTTAGTGTGAGTTTGAAACAAGTTCATCCTCTCACTAAAGTGGGGGCTAAATGTAGTGTTGAGAAATATATTCGTGAAAATTTTCACACTAAATTTGGGAATAATTAATGATAAATTGGACTTAATATTTCCTTGATCTAGTGTTGTGATGTGTTTTACACATCCACATTAGGTCTAGGTCCCGTTTAAGCTAAACAAACCTAACTCTACCCTAATTTAATATTGTAAAGTGTATTTATTTACATGTTCACATTAAATTTTGGAGGCTCGTAAATCAAATGGACCTAATCTAGTGTTGTAATGTTTTTTACACATTCACATGGGATTTTGGGCCCTTCAAGGCTAAATAGACCTAATTTGGCCTTAATTTGATGTTGTAAAGTGTATTTATTTACATTTTCACATTGAACTCTAGGCTCTCTAGCATTTATGACCTTTATATCATTGTTAATAGTCCCTTATGACCCCATATCATTCATCTCAATTCATATTTCAATAAAAAACCCAACAATATCAACAAATAAGCTTAATTTACACACTCCACAACACTTTAGCAAGCAAAATAGGCCATATGGGACCCATTTGCCACTTTGGGTGAATGAGTCCCATCCAAATGGGACCCATTCACCCAACTTGATGAATTAGTCCCATTTGACCTATTTTTATGGTTTTTAGTGGGAAAAGTTTGGTTTTAAGTTCACATTTTGTGTATGTTGGCCTTAGGGATCTAATAAACATGATATTAGATGGATTTCCTATAAAAAGATGTCTCAAAGCATTATTTCATCAATCCTACATGTTATCAAGTCAAGAATTCAAGAGTTTATCATTCCAAGACTTTAGAAGATAATCTAGAGAGCATTCAAGATCATTTTTAAGGCATTAAAGGGAAAAATTCTTCAGCAATTGTTGTAGCAATTCAAGATCCATCATCATGTCAAGGACATCAAGCATCAAGCATGTTATTGAGCTAGTGTTCTGATGTAGCATTGAGGATCCAAGATCAATCATTATTCTACACCTATTGTCAAGATCAATATTTACATCCTTCATGGCCATTTCATGTTGAGTTGCAGATTTATAAGACATCATTCAAGGTAAATTATTTTTCATGTTTTATATCTTATCTTTCATTTTCTATTTCCTTGTTCCATTGTTTCATCATTGGGTTTTATTACCTACAAGGGGTTTCACCAAGGAAAAACTCTATTCCCTAACAATCAACACACACACACACACACTCTCTCTCTCTCTCTCTCTTTATGTTATTGTAGATCTAGGTGCTTTGAAGAATTGAAGATCATTGAAGATTTGGTT
Source organism: Sequoia sempervirens (assembly GCA_007258455.2). Lineage (NCBI taxonomy): Eukaryota > Viridiplantae > Streptophyta > Pinopsida > Cupressales > Cupressaceae > Sequoia > Sequoia sempervirens. Next base: position 206,593,205 of record VDFB02105785.1, read on the forward strand.
ACAAGCTTGAAGAAAGTTGTTGGAGTTGTCTCCCTATTTGCAAGGTCATAATCTTCATCAAAAGGTCACCCAAAGCCTCAAAATCAAGGTTTCAGATTTGGAAACAAAGATGAATAGAAAGAGTAGACGTTGAAGGTGGGATTCAAATTTTAAAGATAAAAGAAACCCTAACTAGAATCGTTTTCCACCTTGGGTGAATGAGTCCTAGTTTAGCTCAATTTTGTGATTTTTACAATTTTGGATACCCTTTTTTGAGAAATGTATTCCTGTATAGAAATGTAGATTTGGGACTGATTTTCCCGGAATGGTGAATGAGTCCTAGTAATCCAATATTTTAGGATTTACAAAATTTCTAGTCTTCATTCAAGCCTCTACAAGTTTCTAGGTGCACACTTATGATTTTATAACTTTATCTTCTATTTCATTTGAATTTCTGGGTCATTTTGTGGGTCATTGAATTGAATTAGGGTCTAGACATTACAAATTTCATTTCATTTATCTTTCTAAGTCATTACTTGGTGGTGAACCCCTCATTAGTTTATATTGAGCCCCTAGAACAACCCTATTTCAAGATCTCTTTCTCTTTTGCATTGAGATATCTAGGGTTTGTTCTTGAATGAAAGCTAGTGAAGATTATCATTCTAGGTCCTAAACCATAGAGAAACAATCAATTTACCACCTTTTAGGGGGGAATGTTAGCATAATAGCTTATTATTACATTGTTAATGTTAGTATCCAATTAAACTATTTTCAATTTAAGCAACTACTTTCTCCTTGTTTCCTCACCTGTATAAAGGGGACAATATATCATTGAATGATTCATCAATCTTTATGCCCTTCAATTTTATCTCTAGAGTTTTAAGTAATATGACGTATAATTAACTCTTATGAATTATATGAATCTAGGGAAATATGTGATAATACTTTTTATTGAGCTTGGAAAACTTGGGGCCTCACCTTTAGTCATTAATGATTAATTAACTTTGGAAATCTTGATATGATGATAAAATTCAATTGGTAACATAAATTAACTGCAAAATAAATTTGATAAAGATAAATATATATAAGAAAACAATAAAATATAATATAATTTTAATTATTAAAGTATATTGATTTGGTAGAAAAAATGGATGTACAATGTCACCCTTTCTCTAACTAATCACTCAAGAATGTCCTATGAGTCCTAACTGGATTGACTAACAACCTCACAAGGTGAGTGAAATCTTAATGAGGAGGACCTAGGAAGGGGATTTTTTAGCTTGAAGGGGTTCACCACCAAGCAAATTATTGGAAAAGACAAATGAAAATTCAACCTACAAAACCTAGTTATGCAAGTTAAATGAGAGATGCAAATAATGAAATTATGCAACAGGAAGATAAGATATGTGTACTTGGGAAGTATGGAGATATAATGATGATTCTAGAGATGCAAAAATGCTATCAAAAGGTGCCAGGGAGGACTAAGACACCCTTAGTATTGTCTTAGTCCCGTTGTTGTTTTTTGGGGCAAATGTAGAATCTTTGGATGCCAGGTCAGGATCTCAAAGAATCTATGAAAATACCACTGGGAGGACTAAGACACCCAAGGTGGCATATTAGTCCCGTTCTGAATTTCTAAAAACTCTCAATGTGGTCCTGAGCTTCAAAGTCTAAACTTGCTTCTCCTCCGATCTTAGGTTCTAAAACTTTTGGATTTGGCTTGTAGGTGAGTTTCTATGAAGATTACAATTTTGTAATGCAACTTTGCAAATTTTACAATTTTGTACTTCAAATGATCTTCAAGTCTTCAACCTAGATATGCAAATACAAACACACAAGAGAGGGAAAACTTGTTGATTGTTAGTGAATAGGGGTTTTCCTTGGTCAAATCCCTTGTAGGTAATTAAACCAAATGATGAAACGAATGAAATGAAGCATGAAACATGAAATATGTAAATGATATCACCTTCTATGATGTCTTGTGAAGCAAATATGTAATCTATCATGTAGTGGCCATGAAGAATGTAGATCTTGGATCTTTGGATATGATGTGAGCAATGGTTGCAAATAGATCTTCAATACTACATCCACAATCTTGGCTCAACAACACGAATGAATGCACTAAACCCTTGACATGATGCTTGAATCTTGATGATGGCTCCAAATACTTGATAAATTTCTCTTGAATGCATAAACTTTCCTTAGGAATGAATACTTTAATGCTTGTCATGAAAATGAGTGGAGGAACCTTATATTTATACTTATATATTCTTACTATTCCAAAACTACATCACACCAGGACAACATATGAATTCATTAAATAAATGAGGCTAAATCCCACTAGAATTTGAAATTAAATCTAGAAAATGACTCAAGGAGGACTAGACTCCCTAAGTTGCATATTAGTCCCAAGTCCTAAAAACTTGGGGCACAAACACCAAAAGGGGTCTTATTAAGATACCTCAAAATCAGGGTCCCGAGACCTTTGGGGGACAAAGACACCCTAGTTGGAATTTTAGTCTAGACCCAAAAGATAGAGACACTTTGATGAAATCATTAAATTATCATTTATGCATTTGAGAATGTCGAGATTAGCCAAAAAATAATATGTAATTCATAGGGATTTTGGATGCAAAATAGGACCAATTAAGGCATAAATGAGGATAAATAAAGCAAGGCAGGCCCAAACAAGTGTGAAAATGAAAGCGTATGCATTTTACTACACTACATATATACAATAATCTTTCAATCTACTATTTAAATCAAATAAGCAATTTAAAACCTATTTTATTATTTTACCAATCTTAGTTGTCACTAGAGTTAACATGTTGGTAGTTTGACATATGTGAAAAATTTAATTTCCCTAGAAGTTGAGACTTCAAAATCTTAGATATAAACTTGAGAAGTAGAGAATATTGTATGTTGGAGTGATAGTTCTATTAATGATTGTAAGAATTTTTTTTATGAAGAATCCTGATAACCCTAAATAGAGATGAAATTGAATCCTTGTTTCAAACAAATAAGGTGTATAGGAGGGAGGCCAGCTTCTCCGAGACTCTAGGTCATAGGAGAGCCCTAAGAAATAAGCTTCCTTGATCTACCTCAAGCTTGCTAAATGATTTAGAAATGTTGAAATTATTAAGGCTGAAAAGGAATACCAATTGGGATGCTACTATCCTTTTTCTAAACTGAATGTTTCAAAAGGTCAAGTGAGCTAATTTCTAGAGTTCAATCTATTTCCCACACATTTCATTTCCTGAAGATGATAGCATAGGATACAAAATATATCATGATGTGTTAGCATCTCAGTGGTGCACTAGTCCGTATAGAGAGAGTCTAGGAAACATACCAAAATGCTATAAAAGCAACTAACAATCAGATAGGTAAAGTTTTATGCTATGAAAATTTATAGAAAAAGTACAAAAATGAAATACAATAAGAATAATACTTTAACTAAACCATTCTTGAATTGACAAAGGAAGTGAGAAAGTGGTACCCAACTCCCTAAAACTTGATTCATTGAACAACTCCAACCAAGATGCAACTACACACATAAGACCAAGGAAAATGTTGGGGAAATTTTTAGAGGACTGACTTAGATAGAAACAATGTATGGAAAATAATGAAAGAAGAAGAAAGGAAATAGTGCTAAGAGAAAGCACCAACACAAGTATGTTATGAAAATACACAAAATGATGTAAAATCAATGGACAATGGAAGATATCACCTTCATAGCTACAAGCTCTCAAGACAAGTAAAGGAAGGAATGATTTTGCAAGTTCTCCAACAACAACGTTGTCACAACAAACGATGTGGAGGATCTAAGAAACTAGTAGATTGTCACTACAATGGAGTGATGGTGAAGCTTGAAATGTGAGAGTTGATTAAGAGAGCATCAAGAATTTAATCAAGAGTTCAAGAATGGTGAAGAAGTTGGATAGAATGAAGAATAAGACAATTTGAATGGAAATATGGAGGAAAAAGGGGTCTTTTACATTGGTCAAGGGAGGCAAAAATGTTACACTTCGCCACCAATAGAGAAATGTAATTCTTCTATAGATTCTACAGGTAGTAATTCTATCAAGGTGTCTGCACAATGTGCGGACATTTGCATGGTGTGCAAACATTTGTGCGACTTTCAAACATCCCTGACAAAATTCCTCTGACGATATGTAAATGAGCTACTAAGTGGACAAGGTTAGGTGGTGGATGTGTAAATTGCATCATCAAAATCACATTTTTGAAGGTGAGGGGTATGAAAATGGGAAATTTTCTTAGGGTGAAAATTCACATGATTACATTTTACCACCAATTTAGTGAGCATACACAATAGTGAATGTGAGGTAAAGTAGAAATAATTTGAAGAGAATATACCTGAGCCATCAAGGAAGAAGACTAAAATTTGACATGCTCTAGCGTGTAGGAGAGAGATATGAACAAGAGCTTTGTAGGTGCTCATTCCTACATAATTGGTTCCACGAGTGCTTAATCCCACAGAAGATGAATAAAGGTTCTATAGGTGTTTGGTCCTACAAAATATTAACAAAGGCTCTATAGGTTCTTGGTCCTACAAAAATAAATCACTTTAGAGGTGCTCGGTCTTGCAAAGGAGGCACCACAGGTTCTTAGTCCTAGAGGCTGGAAATGAAATGGTCCATAAATCCTGATTGGTCCTTACAAGTGCTCAATCCTATAAAGCAAGATTGATGAGGTTTTTGGTCCTCCAAGCTTGATTGTGAAAGAGGATTTATAGGCACTATGTCTTTCAAAGAAACATGTTAAGCTATAGAAAAAATATGTTCGGAAAGCATAACTCACATAGATAGACAATCATATCCTAGAGCAAGCAATTGAAAGAAGAGTTTTCAAAACGGTCCTTCAAAAATCCTTCAAGATATCAAAGGGTCCATATAGAGGGATGCTCCATTCAAAAAGCATGAAATTTTTAACAAATGATCTTGTCATCAAGGAATCCTTTTGAAAGATCTCTTTTGTCAAGGAATTTGAAAAAGGAATGGCCTTCTCGAAGGAAAATTTTTCAATTATTTTTGCTACAAATTCACTTTCAAATGAATCTTGCTAAGGGGATGCTTGTTAAAGGATATGATTTTTGAAAAGTGTAAAAAATTTTAGGAAGGGATTCATTGGCCACCGAATGCACCTTATTGAAAATCGAAGAAGTAGCCCACCCTTAGGATGGTGCACATGAATTGAAGGAGCATGTGGCATCCTAATGAATGAAGAAAAGAGAGTGATGTTGTGGCTCACGAGACATAGTGAGATGTAAAAATGGAAATGTTGTCATGCACACATGGGACAACACATAAGCACCACATAATCACAAAACAAAAAATGAGAGGCAAGAAGAGATAAAGAAAACAAGAGATAAGCAGAGAAGAAGAAATCGAGAGACAGGGGAATCTTGGAGTTTAGGGTCAGATCAGTTCTTATAGGTAGCCCATAGTATATGTGAACGAAATCTCATTAGTCCTCAAAGTTCCTAGATCTGAAAAAGAGCACATGAAGACAAAATAAAAATAGAAAAATGGGTCAACATGGCAGGAAGGCCTAAATTCCCCCCAACACTTTGCATTTTCCTAAATTGTCAAAAATCATGTTACAACATATAGAAGAATAATGAAACACCTAGAGGAAATTTACAATACAAACGCACTCCTGTATCCAAGCACCTACAAGGGTGACAAGGGTCCTCTAGGAAAACACAAAAATAAGCATAGAGGAAACACAAAACACATACAAATATAATCTACAGATAAAGAAAAGGTACTCCCCTAGCCTCATCAACTAGGAGGTCATCATTCTCCCAATCTAGATCATTATATGGGGAGGGAAGATAAGCGTGCAAAGGCAGAATATCGAGGGAAGTACCCTCTAACTCTCCTACAACAACAACTAAGGAAGAAGGCCCCTCAAGGTCTCCTTCACTCAACTCTTGTGAGGTAAAAGTCATTGACGTCACAAAGATTGCTGATAGAGTTGAGACGTCACCAACCAAGTTAAACATTCACTTAACAAGAGTGTCATGTGTTAACTGAATGGGAGATAAAGGAGGCACCCAAGATCCACCATTGACATCATCAAGAGGGATAGTGACAAACTCATAAGATGTCAAGGGCACTTCCATCACAAGGATGAAAAAGCCAACGTAGAACCTCCCTTTGAGGAATGTGATCCCTTCCTTCAACTTCCACTAGGAGTGAGATCACCCTCCAAATTATGCTTCAACAGAGGACATTGAATCCCTACAAAGTAAGTGGAAGGCAAGGACGAAGAGGATAGAGCCACAATAGACACCATCATGGTGTTTGGCATGTCCATGGGCGGAAAAAATATAGGGATGTCTGGAAGGGACATCAAAAGAGGGGCCTCCACCAAGGGAGCGATAAAAACCTACACCCTTTTAGGGTGAGGGTCATTAACATTCATGGGGGGATCTAAAAGAAAAATCAAGGTGAGGGGAGCTAAAGTGGAAGGAGTAGAAGAGGGAGGCACAACAAGAGATGTCAAAACAAGAATTATTGGCTCCCCTTTTTCCTTCTACAAGGTAGCTTGTTTAGTAGCTAGAGCCTTTCTTCAATGCTTACGCTCATGTGTAAGCCAATTTTTTTGACTCGGGGAACTAGAAGTCTCTACTTGAGAAGGATCGAGAGGCCTTTGTTTTTCCATAGTGAATCATAGAAAAAAATATGGGAAAAGTAAGTCACAATACAAGAAATGAATCCCTAATCCCTAATTTTTCCTTTACAGGGATGGTTCATTCAAGGAAACCTAGGATCCCAAATTGGATTGGCTATCAACACAAAGGTGATCCAATTCTCAACAAGAGACACCTAGGAAGATTTCTTAGGCTTTGAAGGGTTCACTACCAAGCAAAATCTTGGAAAAGACAACTTAATATTCAACTCACAAAACCTAGTAATGCAAGCCAAATAATGAGTGCAAATGACAAAATTAAGTAATAGTAAGTTACGATGTATGTACCTAGGAAGTTTGGAAATGTGATAAGGATTTTAGAAATTCAAAAATGCTATCAAAATACATTAGGGAGGACTAAGATGCCCTTACTGTTGTCTTAGTCCCATTGTTGTTTTTTGGGGAAGATGCAAAATCTTCTGATGTCGAATAAAATTCTGAAAGAATCTTTGCAAAATACCACTTGGAGGACTAATATGCCCTTACTGCTGACTTAGTCTTGATATAAATTTTTGCAACTTCAAAATGTGATCCTGAGATCCAATGTCTACACTTCCTTCTTCTCAGATCTTGATTCCTCAAACTTCTAGATCTAGCCTGTAGGTGACTTTCCGTGAAGATGACAACTTTGCAATGCGACTTTGCAACTTTACAACTTTGCACTTCAAATTATCTTCAACCTAAATCTACAAACATAAACACACAAGAGAGGAAAAACTTGTTGATTGTTAGTAAATGGAGGTTTTCCTTGGTCAAACCCCTTGTTGGTAATTAAACCTTGGAATGAAATGAAATAATGGAGGGAAATGATGAATGAACAAAGTGCTATCTTGAAACTCACCAAACCCTTGTTATGAAATATGCAAACTTGTGTGATGTGGCTAGCTTGAATTTGGATCTTGACTTGAATTTCTTGCTTGAATAAAAAACTTACATCACAAATGTTAGCTCAAAAACACACATGATGCAAGAATATGTTTGACATGATGCTTGAATCTTGATGATGGCTCCAAATGCTTGATAAATTTCTCTTGAATGCTCTTGTAAACTCAATTATGCTATTAGGATGAATAATTGAATGTTGATATGAAAAATGAGAGAAATAACCTTGTATTTATACTTATCCCTGCTTAATATCTTGAAATTACACCAAAACAAGCCGACATATGAATTCATTAATTAATGGAGGCTAAATCCCGCCAAGATTTGAAATTAAATCCTGAAAATAACTTAAGGGGGACTAAGATGCCCTAAGTGGTGTCTTAATCCCCATACTTGAAACTCGGGGCACAAACTCCAAAAGGGGACCATTTTAAGGAACATTTGAAAAGAGGGTCCCAAGACCTTTGGAGGAAAAATATGCCCTAGGTGGCATCTTAGTTCCAGTCCAAAAATCAAGGACACACAACCAAAATTATTAAATTATCATTTATCCTTTGATGTTTGTCGGGATTAGCCATAAAATGATATAATTTATTAGGCTTGTGGATACAAAATAGGACCAATAAGAAACATAAATAAGGATAAATAAAGCAAGGTGGGCCCAAACAAGTGTGAAAATGCAAGGGTATGCATTTTCCTACACTACATTTAACCTCCACTTTAGTGAGAGGATGAACTTGCTTCAAACTCACACTTTAAAGTAGCCAACCACACAATCAAGAGGGGTTAAAATGTACAAATGCTATTAAGATAGGAATTACAATAACCAAGAGGGTGGCCAAGCGCCTAGGATCAAGACCCTATGACAAACCAACATAGGAACACACTTGCAGATGATATATGAAGCCATAACCAGATCACGAATATACACTATTAAAGATAGGAAAAGAAAAAAAGAAAAAAGAAAAATGCAATAGATCAAGCTTCGATTGGACATCCAATGTGTTGTGGACTAGGTCTAGGATATTTATCCAAAAAAGGTTTACAAGTGGAATGCACTTTCCACTATGCAAAAAAAATTCATGCTCACAAGGGCTAGTGAAGGTAGTTGTCCACTAGGTGAGCCCCAAGAGATCCATATCAAAGACATACCCCCATGACTATGATAAGGAAAAAAAGAAAATGCATGCTCACAAGGGTTAGTGAAGCTAGTTGTTCACTAGGTGAGCCCCAAGGAACCATATCAAAGCCATACCTCCATGACTTTAATAAGGTACAAAAGATGCAACACAACAAGAAAGAGGGATGTTCAAAGGGGTTTTTCTTAGTTCATGTAAGGTCTCATCTTAGGGAACATTGTGCTTAATGTTTCCAAGAGTGCAAAAGTCAAAGAAATATCACACTCTCGGATGAAATCAAACCCAATGAAACCACGAAGAAAGGAACACATCGTAGGAAGAAAGAAAATCACACAATGAAACTTTAGTGTCGATGTGTTCCCCCACTTTAAAGTGGTTGCTAACACCATTGCTATGAGAAATTTCTTTAAATTAGAAGATGACATGAGAGCTTACTCAAAAATTCCTATGCCAAGTCATATGTTTCCAAGAAGCTATGCAATGGAAAGGGAAGGGGTTGCCCCCAAAATGTATAACTCAGTACGTCACATGCAAGCTAAGATAAGGAATGTCATCCACATCCCAAGATTTCTCTTAGATATACATGGAAGGTGACCAACTATCTAGAAGAATCAATGAAAAGTGACATACGAGGAGAAGGCTACCTAATCCCTTGCCCCCACATAGTGCATGACAAGCATTAGCTGAAATGATTGATGAGAAACATGCTCGTGTAAAAATCAATATCAATTAGAGGAATTAGGTGCTTCAACACAAGGAAGAGCACCAAACTCCTTAAGATGTTGAATTTTATCACTTAAAGCCTTATATTCATTAGTAAGATGACCATGAACTCTATGATATGCACAAAATGAATTCTTGTAGTAAAATTTATTTCATTTTCTTGGAGGGAGGGATATCAAAAGATCTTGGAGGAGTCTCGACAAGATACCTTCTTGATCAATGGTAGATATTGCTTTATTTTGTGACAAAGGTATCTCTTGCTTAGTACAAGGTGTCATACCTACACAAGACTCTTTAGATTGTGAGATTTTGTTCTCTTCTTTAAAGGAAGATGTAAAATCTATGAGATTTGAATCGTACGTGTTTAGCATGATGACATTGATGTTAAGTGATGTTTTCTTTGTTTCTTTCAAAGGAGAACAATCAAGACCACTAGTGTTTATCAATTTAGGATGCACTATTGTTAAAGTTGTCTTAGAGGAATCTTTTGTAATACTATTGATATTGAGTGAAGGCTTGTTTATGTCTTTTGAAGGAAAGTAACCAAGACCATGAGTATTTTATTGCATGTGAGGCTCTATAGGGACATGAATACATTGTTCTTGAGCACCACATCATTTTCCACTATAGCCCAGTTGTGTCATAGAGCTTCTTCATCTCTTTCAGATTCAGTTGTGGCTCATAGTTGTTTGTGTCAAAATCAATTGTGTAATTGTTGCATGTTGAGGATTCACCTTGTGTAAGCTCTTGTTATGTTGACATTATTGTTTTTCCTTTTTGTTCTTCAATGTTGTTGTTAATTTTGTATTCTCCTATGAATGAAGGTGTGAAATCTAACTAAGCCCAATCATCTTCCAACAATTTTGTGACTTCCTTAATGTGTTTTTCTTTCTAGTGCATGTGTTTTACTTGTATAGTTGGTGATAATGTGTTTAAAGGATTCTCCTTTTTTTTTTTCTGAATTTTCAAGAAACTGTTTGGTTCAGGGTCGACTTCGAGTGTGTACACTTTTTTATTGTAGACATAATTCATTTTACAATGAAGGGTAGAGGGCACCCCATTCATTTCATGGATCCACATCCTTCCCAAATGAAGATTATATGAAAGGTTGTCAGGCATAACATGAATAGGATTTTGTAAGGTATTATTTCCAACTTTAATAGGTAAAGTGATCACACCCAATGGTTGTTTTCCTACATTGTCAAATCCAAGTTAATAGATAAAGAATTAGGTTGAATTTTTGATTTATCCATGCCAAGTCTATCCAAAAGGGTTACACTACACATGTTAAGGGTTGAGCCAATGTCAACAAGGGTTTTCTTAATCCCTACCGTCTTGTGGATATATATTATAATGAATGCTTCATTTTATTTTTGCACTTGTAGAGGAGCTCACTCACTTTGGTGCAAAACAATGTCAGCATTTAGTTCTTGAATCATGGTTGTTATGTCATTCGGTTGCACATTAGAAGGGATAAGAACTTGTTGTAAGGAATTTTGAACCATGTTATGATAGTGAGGAGAGGCTTGAATAAGGTCCCACAATGATATCTTAGTGGGAGTATTCTTTAGTTGTTCGACAAGATCATACTCCTTTCCACAAGGAGGACTTGGTAAGATAGGGTTAGGTAGGATAGGATTAGGCAATGGGAGGGATTTTGAAGGTGTTTGTATTGGTTGTGGATTGTTTCTTGTGTTATATATATGAGAAATTGTATTATAACTAGATTGTTGCGATACATTATTCTTAGGCGATTCAAGGATAAGGACAGGTTTATTTGTAGGTTGAGGTTTTTTTGAAGGTGTATAAAGAATTAGAGGATTCTTAGGATGTCCCACCGAGTATGTAGGAGGTCCAATAGTCAAGGGGGATCTAATGGAAAATTGTGCACTCATAACCTCAGCAGTCTTGGTTTGATGTATTTCTAATAAAGGGCAATCTATAATCACCTCTTTATCATCACTTAAGGAAACCGCATTACTATTGTTGTCATTTTCTTGCACCATGATATCCTCTCTAGGAGGAGAGTTTTTAGGAGAATGAAAAACAAAATATTCTTGACATTAAAGGATTGGTTCTTCCAAAATGACCTCATTGCAAGTAGGGGGATGATAAATGGTTGAATTGTCTTGCTTAATAAGGGTTTCCCTAGGTGAAGAGGGAAAACTAAGATTTTCATGACTTTCATCAATCAAAGTATCTTCTTCACAAGTAGGAGAGATGCTAGGAGAAGAAAAAGTATGATTTTCATGATCATTTATGATATCATTTGTTTGTTCCCTAATGTATTCCAAAATAGGATAGGTAGGGGAAGGATCATAAAGAGGGTTGTTATAGAGCTTAAAGATTTGATCATCTAACACCAACATATCCACATCATTTAAAATTTCATCTTCCACTAAATCATTCTCACAAGCAAGAGGGGAATGTAAATTAGGTTAGGTAATGTTTATAAATGTGTCTATGATATCATTCTATTGTGCTATAATATATTCCCAAGGGGGATGAGGAGGAGGACAAATAAGACCTTCATGATTCTCAACGATTGTATCTTCTTTCACCAAGATACCTTTGTCACTAAAAGGAGAGGTATCAGGAGAAGAATGTAACTATGATCATCATGGTTATCTATGCTTGTATCCTCTTCTATCACATCATTCCCACAAATAGGATAGATAAGAGGGGGTGTAGGTTTATTCAAGAATCGCTATTTTCTCTCTCATGTGCTAAGAGACTCTCATAACTAGGGAATGTATTGAATGAATGTCTAACATGCTTATTGAATAAATTTTTCTTTGTAAACTTGGAAAAGACTGATACCAAAATTTATGAAAGGTAATCTATGCAAAATCAAAATGCAATGTAAAGGCCTAAAATGTTCAATGTGTAGATGCAATTTTCAGATTTCAAACAAGGTAATTTACAGATTACACTATGTAATGAAATGTTGTGAATGCAAATTTAGAATGAAGCAATGGATGAAATGAACCACTTTAACCTAGATTTAGTAGAATACATGAAATAAAAAGTCAACCCAATAAAATAGATAACCAATGGTAGAAAATAGAAGCACAAAAATTCATTGTTTAACCCTGAAAATTGCAACTGGAAAATCCAGAGGGACTAAGACTCCAACAAGGGAATCTTGGTCCTATTGAAGGAATTCTAAGGTTCTAGAAATTGAAACATAAAGCAAGAAACCAAGACAGGATTCTGAGCGAAAAACCCACAGAGGGACTAAGACGCTAGTAAGGGAATTTTAGTCTCAGTAGAGGTTTTTCTTTCAGAAAAAAAACAACAAAATATGAGTTGATAACAATATTTCCAAGTTTCCCACTCAGGGAATTGATGTTTAGAAATAGAAAATTGTGCCAAAGAATGCAAGAAAAAGTGACTAATGACAAACAATTGAATGCAAAGTTGAATGCAATTTTTAAATTTTTTGAATGCAATAACAATGTTCCCAAATGTAATTAGGATGATTGAAAATGTAGTTTTTGAGTTTTTCAATGAGATAAATTGATGCATGAAAGAAAAAATGCAACCTATATGTACTTCACTAATGCAAACGTGAGAAACCCTAGATGCACTTTCACTAATGCAAGATACAATGCAAGAATGAATGCAACCTAGATCTAGGACCTTAGTGAACTCCAAATTAGAAAAATGAATGTCCACAATGTCGGGTTCACCAAAATGAACTGAAGAAAAATGGTCCAATCCAAAGGGACTCATAATACAAGAAAGCAATCCCTAATTCCTAGTTTTTCATTTATAGGGATGGTTCATTCAAGGAAACCCAGGATCACAAATTGGATTGGTTGTCAACACAAAGGGGAGCTAGTTCTTAACAAGGGAGGCCTAGGAATATTCCTTTGGCTTTGAAGGGCTCACCACCAAGAAAAAGCTTGGACAAGACAACTTGATATTCAACTCACAAAATCTAGTAATGCAAGCAAAATAATGAGTGCAAATGACAAAATTAAGTAACAGTAAGTTAGGATGTATGTACCTGGGAAGTTTGGAAATGTGATAAGGATTCTACAAATGCAAAAATGCTGTTAAAATATGCTAGGGAGGACTAAGACACCCTTACTATTGTCTTGGTCTCGTTGTTGTTTTTAGGGTTAGATGCAAAATCTTCAAATGTCAAAACAAAATCTCAATGAATCTCTACAAAATACCACTTGGAGGACTAAGATTCCTTTACTGCCGACTTGGTCCCGATCTGAATTTATGCAACTTCGAAATGTGATCCTTAGGTCCAATGTCTGCAGTTCCTTCTTCTCAGATCTCGGGTCCTGAAACTTCCAGATTTGGCCTCTAGGTGACTTTTTGTGAAGATGACAACTTTGCAATGCAACTTTGCAACTTTATAACTTTTCACTTCAAATGATATTCAACCTAAATTTGCAAACATAAAGAAACAATATAGAAAAAACTTGTTGATTGTTAATAAATGGGGGTTTTCCTTGGTCAAACCCCTTGTTGGTAATTAAACCTTGGAATGAAATGAAATAATGGAGGGAAATGATGAATGAACAAAGTGCTATGTTGCAACTCACCAAACCCTTGTTATGAAATCTTGAAACTTGTGTGAAGTGGCTAGCATGAATGTAGATCTTGAATCAAATGAATGCTTGATAGATCTTGACTTGAATTGCTTGCTTGAATCAAAACCCTATTGGTGTAATTAATATTTAATTACACATTAGCATAAGTTTACTTAGGCATATTTAATTCCTAAGTTATAGGTTCTTATCTTTATCTTATTGAGCTATCTTGTTGCTCAAGATAAGATTAGGTTTATGCATCTTTGCTTTTATAAAGCAAATTATCTCCTGTAATATCTTGTACTTCAAATATATCAATTTGCACATCTTTGGCAAATCTCTGCTTTTTCATTTTTCTCTTCTCTAGAAGGTGATTTTTCTAGTTTGCAATTAGATCTTGGTTTCTAACATGGTATCAGAGCCTTGATTTGTAACCCCTTCTCAACTTTTTTGGAAGATTTCATTGCAAAGCTCATTTGGAGTCCCTCAAGGGTTTAATTCCTTGAGCATCTTCATGCAACGTCTTGAATAAGATCAAGCTTTTTTGTTGGATTCAGAGCACTAGAAAAATTCAGAAATATCTTTTATTTTATTCATTTGCGTCATCATTTGCTAGATCTGCGAGGGTTTCAAGCTCGGTGAGTTTTCTGATAGATCTAGGTGTTGCCTGATTTTTGGTGCACTTTGGGCCCAAACGGACCTCGCCGTTGGATTCACAGTGCCCAAAAACCCCTATTTTGATATAAAATTTGTCTGATTTGGACACAGTCGTCTGGAGAGGTAAAAAAATTTTGCCCAAGGGTCGTACGGCCCCCACGCACAATTCTCGAGGCACAAATTTTGAAATAAAAAAAATAAAAAAAAATTAATGTTTATTTTTGCGCTGCCCATTTTAATGGTGACCGTTGCTCACCCACCACCCGACGGCCACCTGCCACCGGTTCACCACCGACAATCTCTACCAACTCCTCTGCTGCTCCATTCAGCCCCCGCAGGCTCCGAGGTGGTTGTATTTGTGACCACCGGCTCCACTGAGATCTGCCCCCTCCCGCCAATCTATTAACCCCCGCTGGCATAGCTCTCAGTCCCATTGATGACCAGGAGCCCCAAGCTCCAGTCACTGCCGCCGACCGAAGTGCAGCCCTCGCGGGCTTAAAACACTGTAGATGAGTCCTATGGGCGACCAGCGCTCTACCCCAGCCCCAGCCCCAGTCATATCAGTGACCGAGAGCTTCGGCACAGCTTCCTACACACCAGCCCCTGGTCTTGCATGCAACCAGGGGCTGAATTTTTTTAGCTCCTCAGGGCTACATATGGCCAAATCAAACATTTTTGGAGCACTTTCATGGAAACTGGTATAACTTTCACATACAGCGTCATTTTTTTGCAAACGAGATATCCCCGAAAAGCTGTTTTCGAGCCCTACGTAATGGTGTAGGTGTGATTTTCTGGTATTTATTTTTTGATGTCGTTTTTAGCCTCAAAAGTTAGATATTTCTATTTTCACTCTAGGAAGCATATCTTTTGACTCGTTATCCATTTTTTGCGATTTTCACGGTGTCAAAAAGTTGGTTTTGGTCTCTATGTAGATATGAGGTCATTTATAGAATATGTGTACCTTATTTTATGCATGCATTCATTTTTTTTTCGTGCACTAGGTTTGCATTTTCGCTTATGTTTCTGTAGTTTTGCATTCTCTCCTTCTATAATCATTGGGTATTGTAATAACGAACTGATATAAATTTCCATTAAGGGGGGTTTTTGCATCCATATTTCGTATTGGTGACAAATCGCATGAGTTTTTTTGGTTTCCTGTTGTCTCCTTTTAGCTTCTTTCTTGCTTAGCTGGACACATCTTTGGTTTGCCTCGGTTCACACTTCGCATTGGGATTTTATGGTTCTTGATCCGCATTGGTTCAGATCTTTCTCATTTGAGGGCCATGTTTTTATGGTTAATGTTCCAGAATCTTGATGGTACTCGTCCTATGGGTAGTTTTAGTTTCAGTTTGGCATTGGCTTCGAGAGAGACAACTTCCAGATTTGTCATCATTATGGGTCCTTTCATCCTTTCATCTACTGTTGCTTACATATTCCGGGGTTGATCCAATATGTGAGTTTCCAATGTTCCTTGGCATGGGGTCTACTATTGCATTTATGATTCCAATATGGTATTTTGCAAAAAGAAGTATCTTTCCTTGCTTGCCAGATTTGGGGTTCCAGTGTTTCTTCATCAGAGTTCTTCCAGTGCTTCTTTGCAACTATTCATCTCATTGAAGGGGGGTTTTTCCCATCAGGTTTTCTCTCTCTCTCTCTTTGCATTTGTACATGAATACCTGATCAGGCCTTGTTGCTGGGACTCATATTTGCATAATAATATGCTTCTCCCTAAGTTACACTTATGGGGGGTGTTGGTGTAATTAATATTTAATTACACATTAGCATAAGTTTACTTAGGCATATTTAATTCCTAAGTTATAGGTTCTTATCTTTATCTTATTGAGCTATCTTGTTGCTCAAAATAAGATTAGGTTTATGCATCTTTACTTTTATAAAGTAAATTATCTCTTGTAATATCTTGTACTTCGAATATATCAATTTTCACATCTTTTGCAAATCTCTACTTTTTCATTTTTTTATTCTGTGGAAGGTGATTTTTCTGGTTTGCAATCAGATCTTGGTTTCTAACAAACCCTACATCACAAATGTTAGCTCAAAAACACACATGATGCAAAATATCTTTGACATGATGTTTGAATCTTGATGATGGCTCCAAATGCTTAATGAATTGCTCTTGAATGGTCTTGTGAACACAATTATGCTATTAGGATGAATACTTAAATGCTTGTATGAAAAATAAGAGAAATAACCTTTTATTTATACTTATCCATGTTTAATATCATGAAATTACACCACAACAAGACAACATATGAATTCATTAATTAAAGGAGGTTGAATCCCACCAAGATTTGAAATTAAATCCTAAAAATAACTTGATGGGGACTAATACACCCTAGGTGGCATATTAGTCCCGAGGCTTGAAACTCGGGGCACCAACTCTAAAAAGGGGCCATTTTAAGGCACATTTGAAAAGAGGATCCCAAGACCTTTGGAGGATAAAGATTCCCTAGGTGGTGTCTTAGTCCGAGTCCAAAAATCAAGGACACACAACCAAAATTATTAAATTATCATTTATCCTTTGATGTTTGTCAAGATTAACCATAAAAAGATATAATTTATTAGGCTTGTGGATGAAAAATAAGACCAATTAAGACATAAATAAGGATAAATAAAGTAATTTAGGCCCAAACAAGTGCGAAAATGTAAGGGTATGCATTTTCCTACTCTACACATATGCATGTCCAAAAGTGTTTTCGGTGGAAGGGTAACCTCCTAGACAAGAGTAGGAGCAAGAAGTGTAGAAGTAGAAATGATGATAGGTGGAGAAGTAGACACATGTGCCTTATTTGTAGGCCTCTTCCCATTCATTGCATAAGGAGTAGGAGCAGTAGGAGACCACAAAAGCTTAAACATAGGGGAAACTACATGAGGTCCCTTCCCCTTACCATAAACAATGGGCCTCGACACTCTAGGAAAGATAAGAAGTTTAAATACTTGATGCTTGGCCTTGTACCAAGTGGGCACCATTGGATTCCCCATGCGGGGCCTGGGAATAGAGGACAGAGGTACCACAACAAAGTGAGAGGTAGAAGTGGATGGAACAACAAAAGAAGAGGATGGCTCTTGGGTGTGACGAACCTTCCCCTTCCCCTTTTGTTGACAGGAGGAGGCAGCTTGTTGTTGCATGATTATAGAACCTTTAACTGAAATGGCGTAGGGGGAGGCAAGGTAGGTAACCTTTGGAATTATGCCCCTATCCTATATTTAACATAGGTGCAGTATACCAAGTCCATCCTTGAAGGAAGCATACTGATTGGGGTAGGCCAAAAGTGATCTAATGAGTATCACCCACATGACACCAGCAACTTATACTTGATGTTGTGCCAGGAGAGAGTCCTAAGTAACAGGCTCCTTGATCTACCTCAATATTGCTAAACAAATCAGAAATGTTGAAAGTGTTAAGGATGAAAAGGAAGAGCAATTGGGATGTTATTGTCCTTTTGCTAAACTAAATTTATCAAAAGGTTAGATGAGTTGATTTCTAGAGTTCAATTTACTACCCAGACAACTCATTTCTTGAGGATGGTAGCACAAGATATTGACTCCAACACGATGTGTTGGTGTCTCAATGGTGTGCTAGTGTTCATATAGATAAAGAGTCTAGGAAACAAACCAAAACATTAGAAAAACAACTAACAATCTTAAGTGTAAATTTTTATTCTATGATAGAATATAAAAAAGTGTAGAAATGAAATATAACAAGAAGAATACTTTAACTAAACTACACTCGAATTGAAAAAGGAAGTGAGAAAGTGGTACTAAACTCCTTGCAACTTGATTCTTCAAAAAACTCCAACCGAGAAACACCTACACACACAAGACCAAGGAAAATGTTGGGGCTATTTTTAGAGGACTACCTCAGTCAGTTCCCCGCTTCGGTGTTTCCACCTCTAGGGACAACCATATAGCAATGATGTATGAGAAATAACAAAACAAGAAAAAAGGAAATAGTGCTAAGAAAAAGAACCAACACAAGTATGCTATGAAAATACAAAAAATGATGCAAAAGCAATAGACAATGGAAGATATCACCTTCATAGCTATGTTCTCTCAAGGAAAGTAGAGGAAGGACTGAGCTTGCAAGTTCTCCAACAACAAAATTTTTTTCAAGAAATGAAGTGGAGTAGCTAAGAAACCAACAACTTGCAGGTACAATGGAGTGGTTGTGAAGCTTGAAATGTGAGAGTTGATCAAGAAAGCATCAAGAATTTAGTCAAGAGTTCAAGAATAGCGAAGAAGTTGGATAGAATCAAGAAATAGTTAATTTGAATGGAAATAAGGAGGAAAAAGGGGCCATTTGGCATTGGTCAAGGGAGGTAGAGATGTTACACTTTTCCACCAATGGAGAAATATAATGCGTCTACAGATTTATAAGGTAGGAATCCTATCAAGACGGTAGCATGACACATGAATGTTTGTGTAGTGCCCATGCGTCCCTGATAAAATTCATCCATCAACACACAAACAAGTTGTTAGGTGGATGAGGAAAGGTGGAAAATGTGGAAGTTGCATCATCAAAATCACATTTTGTAAGGTGAGGGGTATGAAAATGGGGAATTTGCTTATGGTGCAAATTAATGCCATTACATAAGGATCTTGTCATTAGTAGCAATGATGCAAGTGGAGAAGATAGAATTTTTGAGCATTATGATTTATGGATTTAGAGGATTAAAAAATATACACACCTAAGATGTGGATGGATATCATGTGCACCAATTATACTTAGATAGCTATGAAAGCATGGTGAGGGCCTTAAATATCTAGAGTTATCTACATAAATTATCATAGTTGGTTCTAGAATGTATTGCACTCAAGGAATACATTTAATTTTGATAGGATCAATTATCATGGCTTCAATAATTTCTAAATATGTTGGTATTATTGGCTATATATTGTCATAATTGGGTCTAGAATGTATTACACTCATATAATGCATTTAATTTGGATAGGTGGAATTATCATATCTTCAAGAATTTCTAAATATACTGGTATTATTAAAAATATATATAATTGGGTTCTATACTAATTAAGGGTTAGAAAATATTTATGTTTTTTATGGTTAATAGAGTAGATTAAAAGTTTGTTTTGATTTTAGTACCATTTTAATAGGTTTTCCAGTTGTCTTGAGAAATATAATTTAAGTTTTCTATCATTTCATTGTTTCTAATATATTTAAAGAGTTATGTGATTTGAACATAAAGATAACTTGTTGAAATTAGAATAATCTATGGTTAAAAATTTGGTTTGTGCATGCTAAATGGTAATCATGGATAAACTTATCACAGGATCCTTGTTATCATTTTTTATACCATTTCCTTATACTACAAGCTCTGTGAATAATTGGTTTTCCTAAGAATGGTTTAACTATTTTTAATTACACACTTCATCAAATTGATATTGGAAACAAGGGACTCAACTACACTCTTTCCTTCCTACCCTACTTGTCTTTTGAATTTGGTTCAAATAATAAATACAATTGGTTAGTTGATTATTATTTCTATTTTATTGTTTAGAGGAATTAAATATTACAAGAGAAAATCATTTGTCATTCCATGCTAAGATGTTCTAAGAAATAACATCCATATACTGATGTTATAATATTAAATATTAGAGGATATTTTTTATGTCTTCAATAATTTTACTTTCATGTTAGTTTACCTAATTTTACATTGACATGTATTCTTATGATATTTCACTTGCTATTTAAATTAGAGGTAAGATCTATGGCAAAAATTACATAGTTTTTACTTTTTTCACTTTGTTTTATAGTGATGTTGGATACGTTATCATTTATACAACTAAAATCATATATATGGTTTGATTTACATTGATAGTTTGCACATAACTCAAGAATGTATCTATCACCATCTAGTTGCATTTCTAGGGACCACTCCTATCCTTAGTTTGATGCATCTCCCACCCTAGATGATATTTGTGATTATGAAAATAACCTATGTTTGATGCATAATTAAGGACATAATCCTTAAAATTTAAGTTTTCCAATTCAAATTTTGATGTTTATTTTACCTTTTGCACTTTTATATATGAACCAAATGCTTGAAACAATCATTTATGACCTTCTGATTTCCATTTACAAAATCAACCCTATTTTATATCAGAATCACCTACCACATTGAAAAAAATTACAAAATAATATATTACAATTGCATTCAAATATTTGTTATATTGTATTTTTATTGCATCAAAATGTAGGGCACCCATTATATTTTCATATTGTGTTTTATTATTCTCTAAGTTGTTGACTTGATCTCCTCCTAGATTTAACACAAGAGAGGACTTTTAATTGCCACGTGTGAATTCTTCCCCAACAACAAAGTTTTTGTGGAAAGAGAAGCACATAAATTTATTATAGACTAAAAATGAACAGTATACACTTGGGAAGGTCAAGTTCATTGATACCTGATTGGTCCCACAATTGTGGGAGTGATCCATAGTGTTAGACAAAATAATTAGTGATTTCAAAACATAACTTCTGCTATAATTGCCGCCACTTCTGAAATCATTTTATTGCCAAAATCACTTCAATACAACCCTAAAATCTTACTCAGTTCATTTTACTACATTAAACACGGGAAAAGAAAAGAGAAGAAGAAAATGAATTTAATTATATGAGTGAATTACTTAGATGTTCTCAGCGTTGATCCCTTTAATTGGTGCCGGCGAAATATACTACTGATCCTACGTCAATGATTGTTGCGTGTCAAATCCGACAATTATACGAGTGCAGTGTTGATAAGTCATGCTATGATTGTATTCATTACGAATGGCCTTTTATTCAAGATAGAATTTCATTGCAAACAAACAAAGAAAAAACAAAATGATTTCTGCATATTGTAATAAAATACTTCTTAACTGATAACTTCAGCTAGACTATATGCAGTCGGACAAATCGATTCATAGCTAGAACGCCTGGCATTATGAGATCTAGAAGAGAAATCCTAAATCCATAGATTGCTTAACCTACGAATGAAAAAGATAGCATTGTCTGGACACAATATTATTGGCAATGCAGTATATATGTTCTAGTAAGGGGCAGGTGCAAATGCTCCAGCAAGGTCAAAAGTCTTCAGAGTTGGCCCAGGCGCAGTCTCGAACATCATTCTCCTGCTTCGTATTTTGTGAGCCTCACACAGGCGAGGTAAATATATTCCTGCAATCCTTATTCTTGTTATCATGTGTCTGAATAAAATATATTTGCTGAGAAGGATTGAATGGCGAATGGTGGGGCACTAACCTTCTCCTGCAGCGAGATTGAAGTAGAGATTGACAATGTTGGGGCAGCTGTTTTGGCACTTGTCTGAGCACAGTTTAGAGGTGAAATGAGAATATTCGGAAAGATCGTCAGTCGACATGCCAACGCTCATTCTCTGCAATCCACAGCTTTGCAGGCACTCCTCGCTCTCAATCCATTCCATCATCCTCTCTGCAATTACGCCCGATGACTGAAATAGACTTGCACATATACAACTCATTATTCAATAAAATTCTACTAGCAGTGCGGTTTCCTTTAAAAAAAAGAAAAAAGTATTGCAAGAGAATGCATTGCCTGGCACTGGTATTCCACTGATGCTTCGTGAGTAGAGGCGACAGAGGAGTACTTCTTCTCGAGCACACAGCGAGCTCCCGACGATGAGACCGAGAAAGCACACATCTCTACTGGAAGCTTTTCACATTCTACACTTCCTTCACCTGTACACTCTCAAATCAGTGTTATAGTCATAGTAAGGAGTCTACCAAAAATCTCCCTTCACAAAGAAACCCTCGAAACATTTCATTCTCAAGGAGAAGACTACGTCTATCAAATACATTTTTACAGTGGGTTTAAACAATTATGAATAAGTATTGCAAATGCAATCCAAATCAGAGAATCTCACAACGAAAACAACGTAAAAAGAAATCTACGTACCCATCACAGGAACGCTTAGCACGCCTATAATTGCCATGATAATAGCAACTGCAACTGCCTTTCCCGAAGCCATTTGTTTCTCTAATCTGCAAACTTTCATTGCCTAAGAAGCACAAGGGAAAGTGAGATCGTTATTGTGAGCACCTAACCGAAGCTACACATATTTATACGCGTTTGCAGCTGGAATCTTCCCACAATTTATGAAATATTGTACCCATACGCTCTTCCAATTTCTACGTATCTGTCAGATTTCAATCACATTTTCAGTAAGATGATACTCTACAGTGACAAATATGAGATACCCACCATTGCAAGAACTATATTCAAACATTTCTGGTGGCAGGAGCTTTCATGACCATTTTTCCTTAATTTGCGTAGGGATGGAGATGTGTTGACCTGTGTATGCATTTACAACGTTTTTCTCGGCCACCAGTGAATTATTCCACAACGCCCACCAACCTGACCTCCTTTTCTCTTTGATTACCAATCATTTGCTAGCGAGATATACAGACATTAGGGAAAATGATCAAAGACATTTCACATTAGCCCTCGTCTTGACGGTGCAGGATCACCCCCACTAATGCTAATTTTGTCTTTTGTTTTGACTATGAATTTTTTTTTGTTGCATTTAACTTTTGACTTCAGAATTCATAGCCTTACCTTTCGATTTTGACGTTCCATCTTCATATCTACATCTCATTACTTAAGTCTCCTTAATTTTAGGATTTGTTTTTAATGGGGTAATATATTTCGATTTGTTTTTAATGGGGCAATATATTTCTAATCCAAAGTACTATCTCTTTTAATGTATTGAAGTGATCATATTGATTTTTTTAAATTTTTTTTATAAGAGTTTAAACAATAATAAAATGATGTTTTAAATGAATATCTTTAAATAAAATTATATAACAAATTATCATAAAAATATGTGTCAAAATGGTTTTTTTGGCTACAGAAAAAGTGGGAGTCAGTTGTTCAATATTTTAAATTTTTATTTTTGAGTCAAATCTTTATCTTGCATGATTGCTTCCAACACATTGTAGAAATGATTAGGGACATAGAATGAGTGATCTTCTAAGAAAGGATGAATACATCAAAATCTAGGATGATAAATGATGAGAATATATGGGAATAAGTGTAGCTAGGCTAGGGATATGGTCAAATATGGGAAATGTGTGCAAGGAGGAGCCCAATGAGGGTAAAAAAGAGGTATAAAATCAAGCTAAAATTATTTCAAAATGGGCTTGAAACTAATTGGGAATTGACATGGTTATTTTAATTTCACCATTTATTTTGTTGTTATTTTTAGGTACATGTGAATTGTAAATGACAATATATTTAAAATTAAACAAATAGTTATAAACATGCATGTAAAATAAAATTTTAAACATAATAACAGTATTGGTTTACATATGAAGTAGTTGAACTCAATATATCTATTTTTTGTGTTCATTCTCAAAGAAGTGTCTTCCATAGGAAACATTAAATAAATAAAAAGTGTCATAAGTAACTTCTTTCTCACAAGAAAGATAATTTATTGGTTGTCTAGAAAAAGTAAAAATTAAAAGTATGGTTAGGAAATTCTACCTTTAGGGAAAGTGGTGTGACATAGTGTGAAAATAAACAAGGAAATTTGATGAAATTCCAGTTACAATATGACAAAAAATTGTAGGATAAAATATGTTGTACATACATTAACAATTGACATGAATAAATATGAGAAATGAGGAAATTAAATTCCCAATTTTGGAGGGAAAGCTTTGTTAAAATTTCTCAAAATCCTTTGATAGATAACTACAAGTGTAAAATAAATCTCATAAGTGAGAGTAGAAAATGAATTTTACACCAACACCCCCGTTAAGCACTTATTAGGTGGGGGTGCAAGATTGGGTCCCAACAACAAAGCCTAGTAAGGTACCCAAGTTCAATGCAACATCATGAAGAAGAGGAGAAAACCCCGTGTGAAATACTTCCTCCCCCAAATGATGGTAAAAGTATTCTCTCTAAAAAATGAGAAGAAAAAAACTTAATGTGAGGAAAATTCCACCCATAACAGTGAAGAAGAAGAAAGACTATGAAACCTATCTCAATATACAATCTTTTGTACTGATGGTATATTCTCAACAATGAATGTTAGAGATGATCAAAGATCATTGAGAAACATTCCAATGCTTAGAAAGAAATAAAACCACAAAAATATGCAAATTTTTCTTCCCATTCTTGAGGGAAATATGAGGGAATAAAATTCAATAATGATTCCTCCAAATGTTGCTCAAAAAGTCTCCACATGAATGCCAAATTGTGATAGGGAATGATGTAGAGAAGAAACAACAAAGAATAAAGAGAACCTCACATTTGAACAAGATGATGTAGCTCCATAGGAGCTAGCATCAAAGTGAATATGAATATCCTCAATAGTGTCCTTCAATTCTATAAAATAATACTCACAAAATAAACATGAATTTTTTTGAGTACTCATCACAAGTAGCTATAGTTAAAAGATGATGTTACACCGCATTGTGTTACTACTTATCTACATTTACCTAGTTGTAGGAAAATGCTTGGAATTAGTATATTTATGCTTTATGTGTTTTGGAAATATGAAGCATAAATGGTGTTTTATTTTATGTTATGAAATTTCTTGATTATGAAAATATAATATGATGCAAGTGAATATATTGATTTTAGCTAAATATTATTTCAAAGTGTAAAGTTGGTTGCAGAAAAAGTATCAAGCCTCTTTAAGAGAGGGGGAGTATCACTCAAGGAGAAGAAATTGGTTAGATAACCTTTGATAAAAGACCTAAACCAAGCTTTCACACACACACACACACACTTCTAGTTTGGTTGAATCAAGAAAATAGTTGAGGAATAGTAAGTTATCCTTAGTCTTTCTTGCATAATTTATATTTGTGAATGTTCTTGCTTAGGAGTTGAAGTATTGAGTCTCTTTGATTTATGTGATTTCTTCTTTGAGTGTTTCTGATTGATAGAATATATATGCATAATATGTATACATTTGTGTACATGCATGTGTTAATGGAAAACTCATGCATATGATTAAATACATGCATAAGAATACGTAGATAGACATATCTATGCATGCTCATGTATGGGCTACCCATATGCATGGGAACTTCATACGAACAAGGTGACATATACATACATACATACATATATGCATATCATGTTATATGTCAGTTGATATGACTATGAATATATGTGTTTAAATATAAGGTGAGTTATATATGTATATATATAGTATATAAGAATATACATATATACATATATTAACCTACGAGCATGTATTGACAAAATGGATACGTCCACACTAGTATGTTAATATATATGTGTGTGTCTGTGTGTACACATGCTTGCATTAATATGTGAATGTGTATTCGATTATCTAATACTGTGTTATATAAAATTGTGAATCGAGATATATAAATATATATATAAATATAAATATATACATATATACATATTAAATTATATACATATATAAATACATAGATATTATATATACACATATATAATCATTATCTTTATCTAATAATGATAGCACTGTATTACATAACCAGTGTATATAATTTAAAATATAGTCTATTCTAGATGTAATGTGCAATGCATGATAGAAAAGGGTTTAACACTATAAACAACATGTATATATTATCAATGCTACTTTAAAACATTGTAATATAATATGGACAATGCTATACCAATAAGCACTTAAGTTATCGTCACTTAAATGTGTAATCTTGGCTACAAAGACTTTGTGAAAGAAAGGAAATAATAAATATTCATGAGTTTAAAAGGTGTCAACCAAGTCATACAACACAACAATGACCATGAAATATGACACAAATGATATCATGTGGCACCAAATGATAAAGGAAAGAATCGTTTAGATGTCTATCATTTCAATATGAATTTCTTGATTATGAAGCATTTTGAATATGTGGAAATGGTCATGTGCCCCGCTATGACAAGTAAGTCAACCATAAGGAGGCATATACCTTGCATTGTTGATCATTATTCTTGTTGTCTATACTAGTACCAATTCATTCTCTTTGCTGCTTCTTTGTTTGCTATGCAAAAAATTTAGTTGCCACCCTTTTTTCACTACTAAGTCAAATCTCTTAATCTGAGAAGTGTCAAATTTAATGCCCTATTTATAGCCTTTTGTTACTCATCTTAGTGTATAAATAGAGGTTTTGTAAACCTAAAAATGGATACATATTTTATGCATTCAAGTTGTGTGTCTCCGAGTATTTTTAATTTGTATTTTTGAGTTAAGTGAGGCTAAGAGTTGTGAGAGGTATTTAAGAGTTATGAGAGGGATTATTTGGGGAATTTTCATACTGAATTGAGGAAAGGATGAGATAGGAATCCGGTCCAATATTTTTTAGCATTGCATAAATAGGCATGCTAATTTCTTCTCTTTTATTCTTTTATGATTGGAATTATTGTGTGTTATTGATTGTTTTATCTAAAGGATTGTGTTATCATATGTAGGAAAATATTGCTTGTTGTACTTGGTGAAAATATATACATTGTTTGAAGTGTTTATACATATTCCATATTATTGAATATGTGCATTTATTGGAATTAAATACTATATTGGTGATATAGCTTTCATAACTAGATGTTTAAAATAGCTGAGTCTTAGAGTCCTATAGATTAATTAGTAGATGACTTAGTTAAACATAGAGGTAATAGGTTATTCCTTGGGTTAGGATAATCCAATGAATGGGATAGCCTATGTATAGATTATGAATGATCATTATAAATCAAGCTAGGAAGGTGGGTGAATTATATGATGTCCACTCAAAGTATTGGGTGATGAATACTTTTGCCAAAGGCATGTAAGTTTCCACTGTTTACACTTCTAGTCACTAAAATCTAGGTTTACAAACTAGGTTGAGGTATGTCATAGTTGTAGGTTGTAACCACTATGTGACACATCTCTAGATATGTAGGATACAACACCAAGCTAAAAAAATGTCAATATTTATTAAGAGGTTACCAAACCAATCTCTTCATCGAAGGGTAGGGCCATCTACTAGTTTGATAGGTTTGTGGGGGATTGGAGTTAGTCCAAGGTTGGTATGAAAGCACTTGACTGATACTTATCCTCATTAGTAGGCGACCAATATTTACATGGAGGATTTCTAGGACTATTTGTACATCTTTTACCAGTATGCTCAATCGATCCTTGTTTATGTAATTTGTATCCATTATGATGGAAAGGTTGTAATTAGAGAAATGAAATCATGTTATCATGTTCTTTGTAATCATTACTTTGGAAAGTTGTCATACTTTTATTTAATGTAATGGAAAAGTTTGGAAAGACATTATTTCAAATGTGCATGATATCTTTATAGTTTGAAAGAAAATTTATATAGCTCATAATGGTTAGAAGCTTAAATTATTTAATTGAGGTTAAAACATAGGAAAGTCATTTAGAACAATGGGTATGTTACACATGGTATTCGAGCTACCAAGTTCATCTCTAGAACATATGTGGTCACTATGTTTTCCATTCCAACATTATGAAGTCTAATGTTTGGAAAATCCTTGTGCCAAGACGGTGTGTCTCAAGTTAACTACAAGAAAGCTAGTGATAAAAAATGAAGACTACCTATGGTCCAAGAAGGAAAAAGAAGCCCTTGTTTGTACCATTAAGGGAACCAACTATGAAAATGACATCTGGCTAAGTGATACCGAGAGAATTAGTCATGCTCTATCATGAATTATTCAAGAGAAAATAAGGATGTGAGATGAAGCTAATTTTAACAACTTACCATCTGATTCTTTGACTAGATTAGATTCTTTATCACTTTCCAAGGATAAGCTCTTAGAATGTAGTGTCAGTCCAGTGTTGATATTTATGAATCCTCAAGTAGTACCTTTGGCTGAAGTAATTGTTATAGCCTCTAGTAGTGAATCAAAGGGATACGTCCCCCATGTATCAAAAGATAAGTCTAAGGGTTACTATCCTTTATGGGATAGAGAAGAGAAAATAAGAGATGAGCAAAAATATGAGGGGTATATGCCAATGAGCTATGTATCTAAGAGTGAATCTAAAGGATACTCTCCTCTTGACTATTTGAATAGTCATGTTCTATGTAAAAGAAAGGATATTGAAATCCTTATGAATAAATAAAAGAATATTTTTTTATCAAAATTTGTGTATGAGAACCTCAATGAAATTTATTTATGAATTTTTTCTCTTTTGAAATGTTTCCTATATGCATTTATTAGACCATTATAGGATCTAATTTAAGATGAACCTCTAGGTGTAACTATACATAAGAAAATGGTTAGGATAAGAACTAATCCTAGAGGGAGCTAAGAGGTTGGAAAAGGTCCCAAAAATGTCGAAGCCAAGATGCATCGACTTCTGGCAATCATGAGTGAAACTAATGCAAGGATAGGAAACCTTTAGCAAGAAATGAGGGGAAAATAAAAAGAAGATGAATAAGTTCCCAATAATGAGGAAAAAGGGGAAGATTCTAGAAACCACACTAAATCTAGAGATCAAGAAAGTATTAGAACTCAATCCAATTATGAGGGAACTAAGAGAAATCATATGGAAACTAAATTATCTAGCAATATGAGAAAGGTAACTCCTAAATTTGAAGGAATCACTAGTGGAGAAGAAGCTAAAGCTTGGTTAATTCAAATGGAGAAGTATTTTGAAATAAGAAACTATTCTGAAGTCACTAAAGTTGTGTGGGCAACATTCTAGTTAGAAAGAGAAGCCTCTAATTGGTGGATGAACAAGAAGATGGAACTTGGAATCAGTTCCCTTAAGTTGTCATGGAATGTGTTTATTGAGATTTTTCAAAAGAGGTGTTACCCCAATTCTTTTTTGATAAAAAACTCATTGATTTCCAAAATTTGAGATAAGGGGAAATGTCAGTGAATGAATACTGGAAGAAGTTCACTTGTGTCTTGAGGTATGTGACAATGTACCAAAAGGATGAGCAATTTTGAATTAGAAAGTTTATTATGGGACTTAATAAACAAATAGGTTGAGAGGTGGATGTACATGGTATTGTTGCTATGGACCTAGTCTATGAGAAGGAAATCAAGTAGGACAAAAAGCTCAAAGCTAAATTGAATTATTAGGAGAAAAAAAATCAAAAGAAGAACAAAGGATCTCAATTTAAACAAGCTCCCAAGAAGTTTGATGAAGGGTAGGAATTTCCAAGGAAAGGGGACAAAGGATCCTATAATAATTGGAATGAGTTGAGGAAGGAACATCAAGGGAACAACTACAACAGTGGTAATTATAGCAAAGTTGGAGGGAGTGGTGGTAATTTTGATAGGTCAGCAAAAAGAAGAGGTCTAGAGAAAGGATGTTATACATGTGGTGAGGATCATTATGATATTCAATTTCCTAACAAACCATCAAGTTTTCAACCACATTGTAATTCACTTCCTCCCCAATGAGTTGCGTTTCAACAAAGGATCCATGTAACTTAGTGGACAATCGGTAAGTTGAATACTAGATCACCCCAATGGAAACTCCAGTTACTATGATTGGTTTCCTATTTCCATACTCATTCATGCTAGAGCCATAGAAAATTTTGTTTCACCTAAAGTCGCTAATCAGATTTCTAGGAAGGTTGGTTTTATGGAAAAATATTGGGTTGTAGAATATGCAAACTAGGCAAGAGCAATGGTGAACCAATGCTTATTTGAGGCAAGGGTTGAACTTCAAAGTTTCACAATATAATTAAACTTGTACATAGCACCATTATGAACATATGAAATTATCTTAGTGTATCAAAGATTTTTGTCATCTCTTGCACCTCTAGGGTTTTGCACTTAAAAGGAGAGAGACAAAGATCAACACTTCATTCAAGAAAAAACCCTTGAGATTTCAATGCAAAAGGAGGTTGAAATATTTCAAAGGAGATTGTTCCTAAGGCTAGAATTTGATAAATAAGATAAACTATTTATGCAAAACTAAAGAAATACAAGATGTTTGAAAACATGCTATGATATGTAAAATGACCTAAAAACATGAATAGAAATGCAAATAAAACAAAATAGGAAAGAAAAATAGAAAGTGTGCACTTGGAAATATTTTGAATAATGGAATGAGGATTGGAAATGTTGTTGATCCTAACATTTTGACCTACTAGGACACTTACGCCATTTTGGGTGACTTAGTCCTAGATTTGGAAAACTATTTCAAAGTCTGTTTCAGCCAAATGGGTATCTGAATCTACAATTTAAATTCTAAAAAAAATGTACAGTGGAATGAAGTCTCCATTGATGGTGACTTAGTCAAATTTGGCTTTTTTGAAAATTCAAAAGTGGAGTCAAAAGCTCTCTGTTTGCTCTTTCTATTCCTCCAGGTGTTCGGTTCTGAAACCTTGATTTCCAAGGCTGAGTGAATTTTTGTGTAGATGTTTACCTTTCCAATAGGGAGATGACTTCAACAATTTTGTAACCTATTCTTCAATGATCTCCAATATTTCAAGGTATTTAGATCTGCAAACACACAAAGAAAGAAAGAGAAACGTTGAATGTTAGGGAATAGGGGTTTGTCTTGGTCAAACCCCTTCTAGGTAATTAAACCAAATGAAGAAATAAGATGAAGTATGAACATGAAATGATGGAATTAGAAACTTTCCATGATCATAAATCTTGAATTTCTACAGTAATAGATGAAGAATCAACCTTTGAATGCCTTAGAAAACTATCTTGATGACTTAGAATGCTAAAACCCTAGCTTGCTTGACTTGAGAGAGATGATGAATGATGAATGAATGATTAGGTGAATGAATAGGGAATGGGAGTGAAATGAGAGGAAAAACGCGATATTTATACATAATTATACAAAATTTCTTGAAAATACCACATCACAGGCCGACCTCAAGGTTTAGAAAATAATATCCCTCCAGAATTTTGAAATAATTTTGATTTTTGAGCCAAGTGGGTCTAAGTCACCCCTAGTGGTGACTTGGTCCCACTAGGGAAATTTAAGTGGGTTTCGGTGATTAAAGTGTATTAAATGATGTTTAACAAGATTATTCTCAAAAACACACTTAAGTAGGGCTTGTAAGTGTATAAAGGGGTCATTTAATCATAAGAAAGGGTTAAATTATTGATGACAAACATAGAAAAATGTGAAATTTTGTTACAACTCTTTACAACACTTTGAAATAAGGCTTGGTAAGTGATAAAAAGAGGTTATTTAAGTGAATTATAAAAATAAGATCCTAGAAAAGTGTGAAAATGTGTTACAACACTTCACAACACTTTTACAAGACATCGTAGAATTATTATTGATTCACAAGTGTCCAAGACATAATGTGAATGTGTTGACCATATTACAACATTAAATCTAGGAAAAAATAGGCCAACATCCATAAGAAAGACCCAAATGAGTGTGAAAATGTCTAAGGATACATTTTTTTACGCTACATTTAGCCCCCACTTTAGTGAGAGGATAAACTTGCTCCAAAATCACACTAAAGTAGCCAAACATGTACATCAAGAGGGATCCAAATGTAGCCATGCTAGTAAGATGAGACAACAACAATCAAGAGTGATGATCAAGAGCCCCCAAGATCAAGATCCCTTAGAAAACCAAACATTAGCACAAAGGAACACAAAAGAGATTGATGTAAAATAATGAAAGGGAGAGAAGGAGAAGGAAAAAGAGAGTTGGATCAAGCTTTGATTATTTTTCCATCCCATTGTGGATTAGATTTAGGCTAGTTTTTTGGAAAAAAAACATATTCACACTGAGGCAATGGAACTCATGGTTGTCCACCAGGTGAGAAGGCCTAGAAGGTGAGAAATATACACTCATGGTTGGTATACACTCAAACACATGCTAGTGGCTATGGGGAAAGTCATGCCTCAGAATGGGCTTCCCGCTCAACCATACCAAAGTTATACCTCTTGATAACTTTAATAAGGTGCCACAAAGGAAAATGTTTTTGAATTTCATATAAATTTTTTGTTAAAGGCTATTTTTCTTTGTTCACATAAGGTCTTATTCTTAGGGAAAATTGTTCCTAATGTCTCCAAGAGAGGACAAGTGAAGGTTTCAAATCATTTCACATGGGAAGCCTCATTCGCATCATACCATGCTAGTAGATCATGCACTCTTGGACAACATCAAACCCAATGACACCACCAAGAAGAGGACACGTCACAAGAAAAAAGAAAAGTCACACCATGAAATTCTCTCTGAAAGATGTCATCTATGTATGCCCCCACTTTAAAGTAGTTGCCTCATCATCACTGTGAGAAATTGCTTTAAAGTAGCCAATGATAAATAAAAGAAGACATGAGAGCCAACTTGGAAATCCCTATACCAAGTCATATATTTTTGAATTGAGCTACATCATGAATAAGTACGCCGCATGTGATTCCACTTAAGACATGTCATCCACATCCAAAGCTTGTTCTTATATGTTCATGAAAGGTTAATGACTAGTCAAAAGAGACAATGACAAGTGACATATGAGGACAAGGCTTTCTAACCCTTTTCCCCCACTTAGTGCAAGACAAGGATGAGCCGAATAGGATGTAAGTATTAGGTAGAGGAACTAGGTGCTTCAAAACAAGGAAGAGTGCCAAACTCCTTGAGATACTGAATTTTCTTGTGTAAAGTATTAGATGAAAGTGGAGAGAAGGGAGGTAACCATAGATATTTCTTGAAAGAGTATGATATGTCAGTTTTATTCATGTGTTCATTTTATCCATGTGAAGGAGGGAGATTATATCTGATACCATAACAATATTTCAAGTTAGATGAAGGGGGTTTGTGTTTCTGAGAAGGATTGGTTTCTTTACAAGAACAAAAATCCTTTATAAAGTGATGTGTCATTCCTTCATGAGGTATGGGAGTTATATAGCCCCCATCACCACCATGGGGTAATTTGTAGAACTAAGTTGAATGAATCAAACATGAGGTTGTTTTGGTTTGGATTATGACATTTCACACTCTCCCCTAAAGATAGGTGTGAAACCCCAGTAGTTACTAGAACTTGGGTCTGATAATGAATCATTTGTATATGACTCTTTGGATCATGAGGGTGATATTTTGGAAACTCTATTGAAAGGTGGCATAAAATCTAACAGCCCCCCATTATCACTAAAGAGTTTTGTTGTAGGTGAAGGGTTGGCATCAATGTGTATAGGTTTTGTGTCACCAAAAAATGTATTGTTCACATTTTTGTGCTCACTTGAGTCTTTCTTATGGAATTTGGCTTGATTTTTCCCATTTAATGTTGTAATGTGGCCAACACATTGACTTAGGTCTTGGACCCTTGAGAATCATTAAGAATTCTAGGATTTCTTGTAAAGGTGTTGTGAAGTGTTGTAACAACTTGCACACTTTTCTAGGACCCTTTCATTATAATTCACTTAAATATCCCCTTTTTATCATTTACCAAGTCTTGTTTCAAGTGTTTTAAATAGTTGTAACAAACTCTCATGCTTTTGTAGACTTTTCCTCACTAATTCAACCCTTTCTTATGTTTAAATGACCCATTAATGCACTTTCTAACCCCACCTAAGTGTATTCTTGAGGATATTCCCATTAAACCTTATTTAATGCACTTTAATTTATGAAACCTAGTAAAATTGCCTTGGTGTGACCAAGTCACCACCTAGGGCAACTTAGTCCCATTGGGCACAAAAATCAAAATAATTTTAATTTCTTGGCGGGATTTTATTCTGTTACCCTTGAGGTTGGCCTATAATGTGTTATTTTTGGGAAATAATGGAAAATCAAGTATAAATAAGGTTTGTTTCGTCTCATTTTAACCCCCATTCATCTAATCTTCTAGTTCATCCAACATTCAAGCAATTATCAAGCATTGAAGCACTCTAGGCATAATCAAGTCATCCATTGGAAAACTTCATTGCATATCTTCAGATTTATACACCAAGGGTTTGGTAAGTTTATGACATTGCATGTTGTTTATTTATCATTCTATTCTCATTTCATTTCATTTCATATGGTTTGATTACCAAAGTGAGGTTTGACCAAGGAAAACCCCTATACTCTAACCCTTAACCCTTTTTCCCCTCTTTGCATGTGTGTTTGCAGAACTTGTATGCATATTTGTCAAAGATTTTGGTGTCAAAAAGTGGTCAACAATCCATCACAGTCAAGAAAGCCCTAATTGAAGCTTGGAGATCTCTTTCGGCCCATTTTATGTTGATTTTGGACTAGACAGTTGTCAAGAAAAGAAGTGCAAACTGAGAGCTACATAATCCTATTCTAAAACTCCAGAAATTTCCATGTCGACTAAGTTGCCATATATGGTGAATTAGTCACATTGCTAGACCTAAAAATTGATTTATACTTTTCTAAGTACCCATTTGGCAGATTCCTATTCCGATAGATTTTCCCTGAAATTGGACTAAGTCGCCTAACTTGGCGTAAATGTCCCAGTCATCATTTCTAGTCAACTATATAGGATTATAGAGCCTCTTTATAGCAGACTTCAGATTCTAGGTGCACCTCTCTAGTTCTGTTTAATTTTGTTAGCATTTACTTACATTCTTAGGTGTTTTTGCATCCATCACTATGTTTTCTAGCACTTTGCATTTCTTAGGTTTAGCATTAATAAATCATTTATTTTTCAATTTATTGCATTAGTGAATTACATTTAGATACATTGCATCTCATTTACATTAATCTTGAGTGTAGACATTAGCATTTTGGTCCCACTTCTCTCCTTTTAGGTGAAAAACCCTAGAAGAGTTAGAGAACACTTGGACATGCACAATCATTGTCCACATTTTGGTGAACCTCACTTTTGAAAAAAAATTCTTCTGATTTCAAGTACATCCTAGGTTTAACTTGCATTAGGTGTTGTATTGTTTAAATCACATCCTAGGGTTTTCAAAATTCCATTAGTGAAAAGCTCATATAGCTTGCATTTTTGCATCATATTTCATTTGAAAATAATAATAAAATTCTAGATTTTCATACTGTAGCTACATTTGTGCATCTGAAAAATATCAAATTGCATTTAAAATTTCTAAAAAAATAACAAAAAAATCATCACTGAACTAATTCGCCACACTGGGCGACTTAGTCCTTCTACACATTTTGCTCTGTAATTTCTGGCATTTTCTACATTTCAGTTTTCTGTTATTACATTCTATCATAATTTCCAAATTTGTTGTTTTCTTTTATTTCTTTCCTATAGTTTTCTTGCATCATGGATTTTTGCTTTAATAAGTTTTGGATGTCATTAAAATCTTTAGTGGACATGTCAAATTGTGCCTTTGGAACTAATTCTAATGACCTTGAGCTTCATCATGCTCCTTCATCTCCACATGAATGTCCTCCTCATGATGTTGACATTATTGGAGGAGATGATGACAACATGAATAAGTTCTTAAATGAATGTCTTCACAACCTTGAAGCCAATGCATTATTTTATCCATCCATGAAAGAACAAGACCTTCCTACTATATCACCTCCTGATATGTTTGGTTAATTACATCCTGAAACAAACAAAGGACCTAAGTTCCCTCCAATAGTTGGAGCTAGTTCCTCTAATCAAGCTACTCAACCATTCTATGATAACAAAGTTACAAACACACCAATCAACCTTGAAGAAACTTATGGAAAAAGTTTTACAATCTTAAGCAAATAAGGATGTGACACAACAACTGAACATAATATTCACTAGATTTTAGAACAAAGTCCAAAAGATGAAAACACAATAGGGTTAGGATATTAAGATCCTCCTCATGAGAGTAACCTCCTTTAGAATATTGGAGACTTCGTGATGATGACATGGTGATCTTTGATTCCCCTCCTAATTTGAATGTTCTTCATCCTCATGAACAACCCTTACATGATACCAATGACAAGGATGATAGGATCCCCTTGGGTCCTCTTCCTCCTTTAATCCATGAAAATGGTGAATCTAGTAAATGAAAATGACCTTACAAGTTGAAAAAACTAAATTTTCCTCTCAATCCACCACCTGTATGTGAAAGGAAATTACAAATCCTTCTAAACAAAGAACTCATTTTATTACCACCTATGAATAGGTTGGTAATCTATCCTAAAGATGGTAATGTTCCATATTGTGTATATAATCAAGTTCTAGGACATAGAAGCAATGAGTGTCACCAATTGAAAGAAATATTGAGTAAGTATCATTTTGATGGAGATAATTTCTATCCAATAAATCCATAAACCACCATTACACACCTTATCATGTAATAGTTGTAGAACATTCTCTTCTCACTATTACATGGCATATCCCATCACCTATCTCAACTCATTCTCGCCTTTCACTTAGTGGGGCAAGAAGTTGTTAGCATTGTCCTAGTAATGCATCTATCATTGTCCCTTAGTCGTGTTATTTTCCTTCCACTTATACCGATTGAGATTGGGAAGCAAATGACTGGTTTAATGGTCGACTTGCCATTACATAACTAGTATTCTTCTTTTCTTTTGTGTTTGTATGTGTATCGTGTTTTCTCATAATGCAACGTTTGATGTTCTCCTCTCTTTTTGCAATTCCTCTATTTGTACCTTCATTCTTCTATATTTCATACATTTCTTTTTCTTTTTATTGTTGTTTTGTGTTTTCATTTTGGGGATGATGCAAAGCATTGAGACACCCTACATATATTTCTTCCATGTTGACCAAAAAGGTCTTAATATTTTCTTTTTCACCTTTGTTTTTTGTTCTCCTTTTGGGGATGATGTAAAGCGTTGAGACAAACTATGTCTCTTCCATGTTGACCCAAAAGGTCTTTCTATTTTCTTTTCACCTTTATTTTGTGTTTTCCTTTTGGGGATGATGCAAGGAATTGAGACCACAATGTCTCTTTCATGTTGACCCAAAATATTTTTCATTTTCGTTCACCTTTTCATTTTCATTTGCTCGTGTTTTCCTTTCGGGGATGATGCAAAGAGTTGAGACATCCTATGTCTCTTCAATGTTGACCCAAATAGATTTTCTTTTTCTTCATTTTTGCTCTCCTTGTGTCATTCTTCTAGTTCTATGTG
This sequence comes from Sequoia sempervirens, assembly GCA_007258455.2. Classification (NCBI taxonomy): domain Eukaryota; kingdom Viridiplantae; phylum Streptophyta; class Pinopsida; order Cupressales; family Cupressaceae; genus Sequoia; species Sequoia sempervirens. The sequence goes on from VDFB02105785.1 coordinate 206,630,825, forward strand.
TATTTGGGGAATGATGATAGTTCAGAGCTCTTTAATCAAAACATTGTAGCAAAAAACATACTGACCCTAAATCCATAAATCCCTTATGTGTTTGGCGTGTTATTTTTGGGGAAAATCCCTCTTTCTTTTGTTCCTTTTTCATTCACATGACGTATCCTTACTCAAAAAAATATGACTTGGCATAGGGGCTTTCCAAGTTGGCTCTCATTTTTTAAATTTTTTCTTTTTTCATTTACTACTTTAAAGTAATTGCTACAGAATGATGTGTGGCAATTCCTTTAAAGTGGGGTCATGCATTGGCATAGTTCATTTTTCATTTTTCTTTTTCTTGGTTCTTAGTGCAGCCTTGTTACTTCATACGATTTTTTTTTGCTTTGTGGATGACATTGGGTGTAGTGTCTTTCATGAGCATGATCTATCTTAGCATATTACATTCTTCTTGGTGGCCTGATGTGACACACTGCATCCCCTAAGTTGCAAATATTCTATTATTTGATTGGACATCTCTTGGAGACATTAGACACAATGTTACCTAAGTTAAATACTTTGCATGAACCAAATAAGACTCCTTTGAACATTCTTTTACGTGTTGCATTTTGCATTTACATGGCCACCTTGCATGCTTGTGGTTCCATTGCATTTGTTCATGAGTTATAAGCCTACAAAGCTTTGTTTGTCTCATGAAGCACGAAATGACATTGTCCTTTTTGGTGCCTTATTAAAGTTATTAGGAGTTATAAATTTAGTATGGTTGAGCGAGAAGCCCATTTTGAGGCACAACTTTTGACCATAGCCACCTTGTGGATTTCTCACCCTATGGACAACTAGAAGTTTTGTGGCCCCAGAGTGAGTATGTTGTGGATTTCTCACCCCATGGACAACCAAAAGTTCTATGGACCTAGAGTGAGTATACTCAGGCCTTCTCACCAGGTGGATAGCCATGAGTTCCATCGACCCAGAGTGAGTACACATTTATTGTTCCAAACAAACAACCTAGATCTGATCCGCAGTGGGCTGGAAAAAATATCAAATCTTTCTATCATTCTCTTTCATCATTTTCATGTGTGTTCCTTTGTGTTTATGTTTGGTTTTCCATGGGATCATGATCTTGGGGGCTTGATCATCCCTCTCGATTATTTTTGTCTCATCTTACCAGCATGAGTGATTTTGGATCCCTCTCGATGTGCATGTTGGACTACTTTAGTGTGATTTTGAAGCAAGTTCATCCTTTCACTAAAGTGGGGGCTTAATGTGTCACCAAAAAATGCATAGTTGACATTTTTGTGCTCACTTGAGTCTTTCTTATGAAATTTAGATTGATTTTTCCTATATTTAATGTTATAATGTGGCCAACACATTCACATTAGGTCTTGGACCCTTAAGAATCATTAAGACTTGTAGGATGTCTTGTAAAGGTGTTGTGAAGTGTTGTAACCCACTTTCACACTTTTCTAGGACCCTTTCATTATAATTCACTTAAATATTCCCTTTTTATCATTTACCAAGTCTTGTTTCAAAGTGTTGTAAACATTTGTAATAAACTCTCATGCTTTTCTATACTTTTCCTCACTAATTCAACTATTTCTTATGTTAAATGACCCCTTAATGCAATTTTTGGCCCTATGTAAGTGTATTTTTTAGGATATTCCCATTAAACCTTATTTAATGCACTTTAATTTTTGAAACCCAGTAAAATTACCCTGGTGGGACCAAGTCACCATTTGGGGCAACTTAGTCCCATTAGGCACAAAAATCAAAATAATTTTAATTTTTTGGCAGGATTTTATTCTCTTACCCTTCAGGTCGGCCTATGATGTCTTATTTTTGAGAAATAATGAAAATTCAAGTATAAATAAGGGTTGTTTCCTCTCATTTTAACCCCCATACATCTAATCTTCTAGTTCATCCAACATTCAAGAAATTATCAAGCATTCAAGCACTCTAGGCATAATCCAGTCATCCATTAGAGTACTTCATTGCATATCTTTAGATTTATACACCAAGGGTTTGGTAAGTATATGACATTGCATGTTGTTTATTTATAATTCTCTTCTCATTTCATTTCATTTCATAGGGTTTGATTACCAAAGTGAGGTTTGACCAAGGAAAACCCCTATACTCTAACCCTTAACCCTTTTCCCCTTCTTTGCATGTGTGTTTACAGATCTTGTATGCAAATTTTTCAAAGATTTTGGTATCATATCTAGGAGGATGAAATCCCACCAAGAATTTGAATTAAATTTAATTTTGGGCCACATGACACTCATATGCCAGAAGTGGTGTATGAGTGCCATTAGGCTTAATTATGAGACACATTTTTCAAAAATACTTAGAATGATGCAAAATCTAGACCAGGGTTGTAAAACCTAGGTAGGACTTGTATGACCAACGTGGTGTATTAGTCCCAGATCATTAAATGTAGGCCACACAACCTAAAAAGACATGAATTATGATTTGATGTTGATTTATGTTGAGATTATTGATGAGTCTAGTTTATGGTCTAATTTTGGGTAGATTTTATGATTTAGTTGTTGAAGTTATCATGAACTTTGATGTTAAGTATTGATACTTTTATGATATTTCCTGAAACTATAGACATTGGGGCTAATCCTATTTCTGCAAACCTTTAATGATAATGGCATGTTATGTAGACTATCTATATTAATCTTGCATGTGGTTAATGAATGTTTTTTAAGGTGGTTACAAACATGCAATTATTGTGCATACTAACATTTCCATGTAGATATAATTTGAGGATATTAAATTGAGAAAGACACCACCAACTGGGTATGCACCATAACGTCCAGCAAGGGAATCTTTCAAAGGTTAAAGGAGGTCGTGTCACAACCCCTATTTTTTATGTTTTATATTTTACAATGTTTGGTTAAATTAATTGTTGTTGAAATAAAAGTACTATAAAATAAAGAAGGGTTTCATTAAAATTTAATAAATATTTTATTTATTCCAAATAAATGACAATACTTGGGCAATTTAGAATAATTATTTTCATTTTCCAACTGAATGAATTTTCTTTATCATTTATTTGGAGTAAATATTTGTAAGTGAATAATACTTCCTTATTCATTGTGGATAGTTACTTAGTTGCAACTAAAAAGGAAATATTACTTTTATTTTAGTTTCAAGATTAGGGTGTGGAAATTGAGGAGAAGTCTTTAAAAAGGAAGGAGAAGCACTAATGGAAAAAGAAGAGTGGACATGGTTTCTTGAATTTTAATCTTTCTTTGCAAGAACCCAAACACAAAAAGAAATAATAATAAGAATACTAAAAAGGGTCCTAGGGAGAGTTTTCCAGATATATAAAAAAATAAATAGTGGCAAGGAAAAAGAGAACACAAAAAGGAAGAAGAAATTCCACCTGAGAGCCATTTCTAGGTTTTTAAATCCTTTCCCATGTATTTTAATTATGAATTGTGTGAAAGATTGATTGTATTGTGAAAAGAATTGAATTATTTTGGAACCCATTGGTGTATGATCTTTGTAATCGGGTGCTTGCTGTGTAAAATTAATTTTCATGGTTGTACAACCTGTAAGTTCTTCCGATTCATTTATATAAATATTTGGTAGAGAATATATAAAAATATATTTACATATGTCACCCACTGTATTGAATATTTACGCATAGGATAGGGGGTTTTGTATGTTTCTTTCGATTAAATCTTGATTTTGTCTTTAATAATACCAAACATTTAAATATATATATATACACACGCATACACCTTACAACATATATATTTATATTTAAATATATAATATATTTTTATATGTTGAAGGTAGGCGGAATGTAATCTTGGGAGGCGTCGTAGTTGCTCTGTTGAAATGGAAAACCTTGGTTAGTGGGGGGGCTTTGCAGCCGCGCCCTCCCAATGGGAGAGGGTTGCACTGTAGAGGCAATGCCCTCCCCTGGCTGCGGCCTGTGGAGAGAGCGCTGCCCTCCACAGGTGCATCCTTTCCCAATGGAAGCGCTGACCTATGTGGCATTCCATTATTTTAAACAAAATTCAACTCATGCTAAAATGAAATATTTAATGAACAATATTGTTATCTGGACTTGTTTTATGTGGGACAGTTTTCCAAAACTATGGCATATTGTCTCATATAGAATGGTCTCTAGATTGTTGTACTGGGAATCCAAGTTTTGTTCAATCTATGTTCCTGTATGGGAGTCTTATGCAGAACATTTTGGTTAATTTAATAATATGCAATCTGGTGTGGATGCCAATTACGTTGCTAACTTATTAAGTTTCCGGTCCACTGTGGTATGGTTTCTCTTCCATTCCATGTAATGGCTCAAAGTCGTGCGACTTTACTGGCTACCATCACAACTCAAATTCTTATTATGTTTCTTCCATCCTATCCTTCCCGCTTGCTGATTCATCTTCTTGCAGATCAATGTATTGCTTCATATTTTTAGTTTATGGATTCAAAGTTCCAAGTCAAGATTTCCTCTCTGCCCTTCATAGTCTTACTGAAATTAGTGTATGAGTCATGAGTATGTTGTAGGTTCTTCTAAGAGATGTTTGTAAGTAAAATCTATAACACATTTTTATTTTACCTTGTCATAAGTTATATTTTGTTGGTTGTGTGCATTTATGCCTTCTATCACTAATATTTATCCTTTTGTTGTTTTCCTCTTGAAACCAGAGTTCCATTTTTCTATGATAATTTGTTAAATTAATAAATGAAGGAATTGTAGATTTTGGTACTTGAAGGAAAAACACACTAAACACTAAAATCATAGTTACAATCACTTTTGTATTTATGCTTGAAATCTGAACAATCATCTATGGGCCAGTTATGAAACCCTATGTTGGAGCATGTAGCATGTTGTCACAATTTTTATTATTACCGTGACATAAAAGAAATAAGCCTAAAATTCCATTTTATCCATATTTTTATTGCTACCTTTGTATTTCCTCATATCACTCAATTATTTTCTTATTCAATATGTCTGGTACTTTGTGATACTGGGATGTGGTGCCTTATTTTTTGTCTTTCACTTCATTCTTGGTATGCATAATTTGGAAGTCGGATACACTGGTTTTATACTGTGTTGAATGCTATTTCCTCGTACTACCTCATGTCAACGCAACTCTAGAAGAAAACTTTAATGATCTTTAGTCTAGAATTATCTGGAGGATCTGTCAAATAATGTTTACTTCTTTAGAATGCTTTTTTTTTTAATTGTAACTACACTTTAGTAATATTCAATTTTAGGCACTTTCACATGTCTATCTATACAAATGAGCATACAAACCTAGAAAAGATAAAGAGGTAGATGCCAATGAAATAAATACCTAGTCATGTTATATAACAGAAGTAGATATTCCTATAGGAAGCTATAAAAATTTGGAGTTGTGGTAGTTCTTATGATACCTACTTAGCTTATTCATGTTTACTATAATGGAATGCATGATAACATTTCTTTTGTAACTACTCCTTAACTATGGACAAAGCTCCACTTATTTCCTTTTGCAACCTTATGAAATTGTATTATTGATCTTAACTCTTTTATAGTTTAATTCTCTTATTGTTGAACTCTCTATGAATCAATGAGTTTAATAGTAAATATTCTGTTAAAATGGCATAGGTATGTATACATTTAGCAATGCTAGGATTACTTTCATAAAGCTTTCGGTGATTGATTTATGGTTTTCAGTGTACTTGTGCGATATTTTAGAAGTCATTGGAGGTCAAATTACCTTATTAACAAATAATTGGGAGTGATTCATGATAGTGTTGGCATTACCTTAATCTCATATGCAAGGATGATGCATAGGTGAAACTTGAAAATGTTGCTTGAAGATTCATGTGACTTGTATAAGAACTTCAATATGTTCTTTGTTAAGTGGGATATATGATATCCATAATTGTGTAGAAATGATCATGCTAGTGTGACAGTATGATCATTTCCAATGAGGCATCTTATAACCATTGTGAATTTGTAGCCAGTAAGGAACTACCTGAAAGACATTTCATTAAGCCAATGAGGCACTTATACGAGTGGTTTTTCATCCCTATGAGGGTTTTCCACTCATGAAAATATCTATGTTATGGTTTATTTGTGGATGCATTTATGATCTTTCTATTTCCTTAATGTGTATTATAGTACTTGAATTTGTATAGGATATTCTTGAGTAAATCTGAATGGCTAGATCTAGGGAAGGCACAACCTTGTTGATATGTTTTCACTCATTGATGTATGTTATTCCATTTGAATATAACGATGGAAGTAATTTAATCTTTCCTCTTATTCTACACCATTTTATAATTATTAAATTAATTTGGGAATTAAGAGTTTTAATTTATAATTGTGATTTTCAGATCCTTACAGGTTGAGGACCGAAGATTCTCCATGCAAATCTAATGTAACCTCCTTGTAATGGTCTTCATTGATGTTGAGAAAATGTACGTGTTACTACAATGCTAAATTTGTGTGTGGACATGCATGTCTAACCAGATTCCATGCATGCGTAACCGTCACTCCACTTTCTTTGTTTTCCCTAAATGGTGTCCTCCTAGTTCATGGAGTTGACCGCCTTGCTTAATTGATAGTATAAATAAGGACCAAATGCTCCTTCTCAGGAGGTTGTGCAATCTGATATTGTACTTGCATTCTTAAGTTTTTAGCAATATAGTTATGCTACTCTTTTGTATCATGAATTCCACTGAATAAAATAAAGTTCTAAGTTTAAGCATCTGAGTTCTCATTAGTTTTAGAGGATACTTATCCAAGGGGGGCCACTTGGTGAGTATTCCACCCTTTAGTTTAGTATAAGTTTAGTATTACTTCCTATTCAGTAATTAGTTAAGAATCTAGCACCGACTATTCCTACAACCACTAGAATTCCATTATGTGACTATTCCTACAACCAAAGAAAATAGAGTTTAATGCCCTATTTGTTTGCTAAATTTTTTATTTTTGTCATGAATTTCAGCTTAGTGTGGTTGTTGGTTGAGGTTCAACATTTATGTTATTCCTTTCCAAACAATTTACTTTCAACATTGTGTCTTTCTTAGCTATAGAATGAAAATACTACTTTGGGTTCCTAGTGCACATTCTATGCTGACCCATTTCAATTTCATGTCCTTGGGTTGACAAGTTAAATGGAAATTCATGATGATTGAAATGGCTATTCAAGTTAGATGTCCAATCTTTGAATCATTGTTGTAAAGGCCTAGTAGTTGAATCATTGTAGGAGGCCAACATTTTTGGCGTCATTGTTGGGGATGGTTTCAAACTAAGAAGCTCTTTGGAGTCATTGATAGTTTTCTTGATGTAGTATTTTTGAAAGTTGCTCCTAGTGTACCCCTCATTTAGGAAGTAATGAGCCCCCTTATTCTTTACCAATTCTTTGTGTGAGCTGGCGGATAGTGAGTTGATACCGCATGCATAGAGGAAGGAGAAGGCATTTATGGGAGATTCCTTCCTAACAATCTTGATCCATTCCAGCTAGAAGAGCTTCCAAATCTACCAAGGAACAAAGAAGAAGAAGAGCCAAACCCCTTTGCTGACCCAATGCATTTCTTGATTTGACCAATTTTGAAGCTTCCACCGAAGACCAAAATCAATTTGAGAATCCCTTTGCTTGGGAAATCCATCAAGCAGGCATGGGTGATGCAAATAGAAATAGACCTAATCAACTAGCTTTTCCATTCCCCATTACCCATCAGAATGAAGTTGACAATCTAAAAAATATCCTTGCTTCAGCCCTTCCTAAGTTTTATGGACTTGTTATAGAAGACCCTGATACCTTCTTGTTTGAATTTGATATACTCTGTAGGAGTTATGACTATACCACTAATGCCCATAGGCTTAAGCTATTTCCTACCACTCTAAAAGAAGCTACATTAAGATGGTTCATGAGCCTAGGTAGAGATACTGTAGCAACTTGGGAGGAAATGAAGACAAAGTTCCTTGAGAAATACAAGGAATATTGCAGGGGTAGTGACATGAGAGGAGACGACATTTTCAAGATGCAACAAAAGGAGGATGATAGCCTAGAGGATTATATTTCAAGGTTTTTTTTCTTCTTACAGAAATATCCACACCATACCCTCAATGAAGAATCACAAAAGTTACATTTCTTAAGAGGAATCAATGAGAGTTGCATTGATGCCTTGGACCTGATGGCAGGAGGAGATATCCCCCAAGTTCCTTGGGAAGGCATCAAGAAGATATGCCAAAACTCCTCTAGGGAAGATTCAAAGAAAGGGAGAGCTTACCAATCCTCTATGGGTATGTCATCTACCAATGGAGTCTCAAGGATGGAGATCACACACTTGCTGAAAAATTTCAAGCAAGACATTATAAAAAATCTAGCTACTCAGCTGGATACATTTCAAGCCAAGACGAAACAAGAGGAGGTAGAGGCAATGTTGGCAGAGTATTTCCCCCATTGTAAATAGAAGAAGGATTGCAAATGCAAGATGGTAGCTAATATTGAAAGAAAGCAGATTCCACCTAAGTTCAAACCAATCCAGATTGAAGAAGATCAAGTCTACTATGTTTCACAAAGGAAGCCTTGGGCTCCACAATAAGGTATGCCACCAAATCCACTATCTTATGATGGACCATATTTCAATTCCTATTCATCTAGTAACTAATGGCAACCCCCATATCCATCCAACAATGGAGGATATCCACCACAGCCTTGGGGTAACCCTCCAAATACTTGGCCCAATCACCAAAACTCTCCACCCTAGTGGAAACAACCTCAGTGGAATTGGCAACAATATCAAGTGCATTGGTAGCCACCTTCAAGAAATTGGTAGCAAACAAATCAATGGAGGGGAGGACAACAATGGACAACCCAGACAACCAATTACATGCAACCACCTTCTCAGCCCTAGCAACCTATTATAATGCCTCCACCTACTAATTCAAGCTCAAATACACCTAAACCCACTCACCTACCAGCTCAGTCCACACCCAAATAATAAACCACAACAACAACCTGTATACTCTACTGATTCAAATCAATTCCCTACATATGATGTGAGTGTAAGTGACATCCACTTGCATTCAGGAACTACTTTTCTATCCCTTTCCAAGCCCATTATCACTGAGCTTCCTGTGGAAGAGGAAGAGGATCCTTTGAATGATCTCATTCAACCAAGTGCACCTAAAAATACTGAACCAGTCCCAACCAAGTAGACTAAACAAGAACCACCATTTCCTAAAAGATTGGAAGTTTTCGAGAAAGAAAAAAAAGAGGATACAACCTTTGACATCTTGGATCAGCTGAAGCATATATGTGTCCAGATCCCTCTATTCCAAGAAATAAAGGATGTACTAATCTATGGCAAGGCAATCAAGGAAGCATGCATCAAGAAGCCAGGCAAGAGAAAGAAAGACCCAACAACAGTTCATGTGGTGGGACAACTAGCTAACATCATGCTTGGAAAAGTGACTATCCCTAAGTACAATGACTTAGGTAGTCATGTGGTAGCAATTGTTATAAATGAGATCCAAATAAAGAATGCTCTGATTGATTTAGGAGCAACAATAAATGTAATGACTACAGATATCCTGTAGCAACTAAACATTGCAAGCATGAGATCTACTCATACTATCATGTAGCTTGCTAATAGTTCTACTCATAAGCCTGATGGTATAGTGGAGAATCTTGTGGTAGTTCTAGACTTCTGGGAGTACCCAACAGACTTCATGATTCTTTCTCCTAAAGCTACACTAGGTTGGTATCTCATTATTCTTGGAAGGCCATGGTTAGCAACTACATATGCATATATTGGATGTTGGTCTAGTGACATGACCATTTTAGATGGGAAGAGCACCAATAAAATTGTTCTTTATCCTCTTGCTCAGCCATCTCATGATGAGGATGATCTCGTATGGCCACATGTTGGTGAAGAGGCCGAGGAAGTTAATTTTGTGGCACATCTTATGATGCTAGGTAGAAGCTATTTTATGCAACTTCAAGACAAAGATGAAGTATTGGATAATATCATTTAGAATCATTGTGAAGTGGAGGAAACATCATCTTCTCATTTTGTTGTTCCAGCCAAGACACTTATGTTTGCTCTTCCTATAGCCACTTTTCCTACAGACGTTATTCCTGCAGCCACTCTTCCTGCAACCACTCTTTTGTAGTCAGACTTCCTATAGCAATAGGTATGTCCCATACATTGCTACCATATGAACTAAATCTACCTAACAAAGCATCCATGATAGAGTTAACTACACAAGTGTAGGTGTCAGAAGGAAAATATTTGAATGTTAACAACAAACTAAGTGAAGAACATCAATTATTATTGACAAACTTATTGAGGACCCACCAACATGCATTTTCATGGGATTATCATGATATCAAGGGATTGGACCCTAAACTTTGTACACACATAATTTACATCAGAGATGATTTCACCCCAATGAGGCAGCCACAAAGAAGAATTAACCCTGCACTATGAGAAATTGTAAAAGGGGAACTATAGAAATTGCTAGATGTAGGATTTATCTACACCATTTTGGATAGCCAATGGGTGTCTCCATTAGTGATTGTGCCCAAGAAAGGAGGGAAATGGAAAGTTTGTATTGATTATAGGGAATTAATGCTACCACCAAAAAGAACCATTTTCCCTTACCCTTCATAGATCAAGTTTTGGACACACTTGCTCAAAAGAAATAATTTTAATTTCTAGATGGATTCAATGGCTACAACCATATCTAAATTACACCAGAGTGTTAGAAACCAAGATCATGCATGCAAACCAAAAAGCCTTCCACAAAAGAGAATATCAGAAAAAGAAAAGCTATTGCAAAAATATGTGCAAAATAATATTATTCAAGAATTCATAATTACATGAGATGATTTTCTTTAAAAAAGAAAAGTATGCATAACCCTAATCTTATCTTGAGCAACAATATAGCTCAACAAGATAAGGATGAGAATAATTAACCTAGGAATTAAAATATTACCTAAGTAAAGTTATGCAAGTGTAATTAAATATTAATTACACTAACACCACCCATAAGTGCAACTTAGGGAGACTAAAAAAGTATGCACCTAAAACTAAGATGAATGCAAGAAAGCATGAATGGGTCCCTATAACAAGGCCTGATCAGGTACACATGTACAAATGCAATAATGAGGTAGAGAAGAAAAACCCAGTGGGACAAAAACCCCCCTACAATGAGATGACCAAAGAAGCATTGGAAGAACACTGTGAAGTAACACTGGAACCACAATTCGACAAGAAAGGAAAGATACTTTTGTCTACAAGATAACAAAGTGTAATCATAATAATGAGACAATAGACCCGATGCCACAGAACACTAGAAAACTCACAAACTGGAACAACCCCAGAATAGGTGAAGCAACAGTAGGTGAAATGATGATAGAATCTAGAAACTGTGTATCTTGATGCCGATGCCAAATTGAGACTAAAACTCTTCCATGGGAACAAGTACCATAAAGACTCTAGAACATTAACCATAAAAACATGGCCCTCAAACTGAGATGGCTATGAAATAATGTGGATCAATAACCATAGACTCCCAATTTGAAGTGTGAACTGATATGAATCAAATATGTGTCAAGCTAGAGCAAGATGTGGCCAAAAAAAACTAAGAAACAAGATATTACCCATGCAAGTTGTCATTGAAACAATATGGAGATCAAAGTGCATACACACTCTAATTAGATTATTATGCAAGAAACCCCCTATGGAACTTTATCTCATTTCATTTATTACAATAACCCAATGATTGTAAAAGGAAATAATGCAAACATGCATAAATAGAAAATAAAAATATACCTCAAATCTATGTAGAGGACTAAACCAGCTTTCCAACGTCGCAAGAATGGCAAAAAATGGATAAGTGAGTCACAAGATATGTCTCCTAGAGAGAAAACAACAACATCTGACTTCCGAGGATGAAAAAGGAATCAAAAATGAAAAATCTAAAAATCACACCTTACACCATTACGGGAAGCCTGAAACCAACTTTCCAACGATATCTTATTTGCAAACAAACGACACCGTATACAAAAGTTATGCCCAATTCCTTGAAAGTGCTATGATTCGGCCCAATAAGGTCCTCTAGAGCCCTCAAGGGCTAAAAATATTTGGCCCCTAGTCGCATGCAGGACCAGGGGTTGGTGTGCAAGGGGTTGGGCCGAAGCCTATGGTCACCAATGTGACCACACAGGGGGTTGATGAAGTGGCCAAGGCTTATCTCAAAGCTCCCAGTTCTCCAAATGACCATGGCTACGGGCTTGGACTGGTGGGGGGTGGATCTCAGCTCTTGGTCACCGAAATGACCCTGGCAAAGGCTTACCCTGGCACAAGGGCTGAACCGCGAGTGAGTGGCATTGTGGGTGGTGGTGCTTGAGTTCGCTGCTAGGGGTGGTGGGTGGGTGGCCGTTGGGCAGAGCGGTGGCGGTAGGATCCAAAATAACCGCATAAAAAATTTCACCAATTTTTTTTTTTAAATATATTTTTTGAATTTTTCTCAATTTCTTTGCCTTGTGAAGCATGCCCTAGGGCCGATGTCTCTTGGGAAATTTTTTTTGCCTCCCCAATCAATAGTGTCCAAAATGGACAAATTTTATATGAAAATAGGGGTTTTTGGGCGTTGCAAATCCAACAGCGAGGTCCATTTTGGCCCAAAGTGCTTTGAAAATTAGACTACCCCTAGATCTTCCTAAAAAATCACTGAGCTTGAAACCCTCACAGATTCCTTCAGTGATGACCAAAATGAATGAAATAAAAGTCATTTCTAACTTTTTCAAGTGCTTTTAATCCAATGGAAAACCCCAAACTGATCTAAGAAACACAATAAATATACTCAAGGAATGAAACCCTCGAGGAATCCCAAACATGCTCTGCAATGTATTTCTCCAAAAAAGTTGAGAAGGGGTTGTAAAATCAAGGCTTTGATACCATGTTAGAAACCAAGATTAGACATGCAAACTAAAAAAACTTCCATAGAAGATAAAAATAGAAAAAACAAAGCTATTGCAAAAAGATGTGCAAAATAATATTATTCAGGAATTCATAATTACATGAGATGATTTGTTTTATAAAAGAAAAGTATGCATAACCCTAATCTTATCTTGAGCAACAAGATAGCTCAACAAGATAAGGATGAGAATAATTAACCTAGGAATTAAAATATTACCTAAGTAAAGTTATGCAAGTGTAATTAAATATTAATTACACTAACATAGAGGACTAGGAGGAGACCACTTTTACCTATCCATGGGGGACCTATGCCTACTCAGTAATCCCATTTGGCTTATGTAATGTACCTGCAAATTTTTAGAGGGAAGTCATCAACATATTTTTAGATATTTCTCTTGATTGTATGGAAATTTACGTGGATGACTTTACCACTTATGGTGCTGATTTCAGTCAGGCATTAAAGAATCTTAAGAGAGTCCTATAGAGATGTGAAGACCAAAATTTGTCCTCAAATTGTGAAATGTGCTTCATGATGATGCAAGAAGGTGTAGTCCTTGGCCACTACATCTCCCACAAAAGAATTCAAGTAGATCCTGCAAAGATTGAGGTGATCACAAATCTTCCCACACCTATAAAATAGAAGGATGTTAGGATTTTCTTGGGCCATGCAGGATATTATAAGCGTTTCATCAAGGATTTTAGTAAAATCGAAGCACTATTGTATACTCTTCTCACTAAAGATGCCAAATTCTAGTGGACTAAAGATTGTGACAAGGCATTTTCTGATTTGAAGATATCCTTCACTCATGCTTCTGTACTCAAAGGACCTAATTGGGAGCTTCCTTTCCACATACATAAAGATGCATCTGATTATATCATAGGGGTAGTCTTAGGAAAGAAAGAAGGAGCTATTGAGAATGCCATTTATTTTGTCAGCAAAAATTTGCAGGGAGATGAATTCAACTATACAGTGATAGAGAAATAAATTTTGGTAATAATCTATGCCCTGAACAAACTCAAGCATTACATAATAGGTTACCAAATCTTTGTGCACACTGATCATGCAGACATTAGGTATCTCATGAACAAAATTCTAATCTCTGGTAGGCTGGAAAAATGGTTATTTTTGATGTAGGTATTTGACATAACCATTATGGATAAATCAAGGAAGGCGAATGTTGTATATTTTCTTTCAAGGTTGACTACATCAGGAGATAAGGGTGATCCCACAAAGTTGGTTTAAAATTTTTGGGAGATTATGATTTTTGTTGAAATCACATATTTTTAGAAAATATAATGATTTAAGCATTAAAAAGTTCCATTTAAAGCATTCCAATTGAAGAGGGTTTGATCAAACTACCTTAGATCAAACCCCCTTGGATAGAACCCTGCTAGTTTTAAACCATACCTATAACAAAGTCTCCTTTACACCTATCAAAATGCTGATAAAAAACCACTTTTGATTTGCATTTTGGGGGATCAAATGAATTCATTTAAAATTTATTTTTTTATAAGTATGTAGTCCTTATTATAAGCTTCCCAAAAAGTATAATTTTAAATAAATTTCATTTTATTATTATATTTATTTTTTATTTCTTGTGAATGTAAGTTTTTCACCAAAAATCAAGCTCTTTCTTCTACAAATGTCGAAAAATAGTAGATTATAAAAAAAAAATTGAAAAATATGAGCACTAGATATTTAAGTCCTTGATCCAACAAAAAAATTTGAATTTCAATACATACAAAAAACGTTACACATTATATAGCCGCTTTATATCTGAATTGTAATTGGTTTGACTTTAAAGCTTGATTCAATAAAAAAAAATCTAACCAAGCAGAAGCACTAGATATCAAAGTTCCAAATCTAAATTCAAAAGAATTAGAATTTTATCCTTCATGAATTTTTTTTTATGCATTATACGGTGAGCGTCACTTTTTAAAAGTGTTATTTTATGAAAAAAATAGTTTTCAAGGGAGATGGAAAAAGAAGTGAATCTGATTCCAAAAAATTTTGAAAAAAATATATTTAGAATCTACAGACAAAATTTCACGAAACTCTAGTTTGCATCATCTTTAGATTCCTCATGGTTTAGCCACTATAGGTGCTCAAAAGTGAAGATTTAGTTAAAAAAAACATTCTAGTGTCCAGTTTGGCCAAAAATTTTAAACCACTACTGTGGGATCACCCATAATCAAGCCATAGACGACTCTTTTCCTAATGATCATCTATTCTTTATCAGTGTACAAACACCCTGGTATGCTGACATAGCTAATTATTTGGTCATAGGTAGAGTTCCTCCTCACTTCTCTCTAAAGAGAAAAGGACACTCATTGAAAAATATTTTCCTTACTCCTGGATTGTTGGATGTTTGTTTTATACTGGACGAGACCATGTCATGAGATGTGTGAGAGAGGATGAGACATATGAAATTTTACATGCATGCCACAATGAACCATGTGGAGGACATTTTGCAGCCAAGAGGACAACAATGAACATTTTGAGTTCACAAGATATTATTGGCCAACAATCCACAAGGATGTAGGAAGGTATACAAGTAAATGTGACAGATGCCAAAGAATGGGTAGGTCAACCAAATTTGATGAGATGCCACTTTACCCTTAGGTAGTAATCACTCCCTTTGACAAGTGGGGATTAGATTTTGTAGGACCCGTTGACCCTGCATCAAATGGTAAGTCTTATATCCTAGTATGCACTGATTATGTAACAAAGTGAGTAGAAGTTAAGGCCATGAAGCATGTGAGAGATAACAAGGTTGTATAATTTCTTTATGAGGAGATTTTCACAAGTTACACGGAGTTCCAAGGGAGATAGTGACCGATCAAGGGGATCAACTCACATCAACCCTTGTTGCAGCACCAATCAATAAGTACAACATAAGACACAAAAAGTCTACTCCTTATCATCCCTAGGCTAATGGCCAAGTTGAAGTGACCAACAGAGAAATTGAAGCTATTATGACCAAAATAGTAGCTATCCACATAAAGGATTGGGAAAAAAGATTACCAAAAGTTGTTTGGGGCTACAAAACTTCCTGGAAAACAACTACAGGCTTCACCCCATTTGAATTACTATATGGAAAGACAACCATGATGCCCATTTAATTTGAACATAAGACTCTTAGGACTATACTAGATTTGGGGATGGATATCTCTGAGGCACAAAAAGAGAGAATCATGCAACTAAATGCTTTGGATGAGATGGGGAGAGCATTCTTGCATCACATAGAGGTAGTGTAGAATCATAGAATCAAGTGGCATGACAAATTCATCAAGGACAAGAAATTCCAACCAAAAGATTGGGAAATGCTCTATGACTCGTGATATCAAGACAATGCAGGAAAATTTCAAACAAGGTGGCTAGGACCATATGAGGTTGCTGAAGTATTCCCTAATGGTGTTGTACACAACTCATCACTATTGACCCAATCAGATTTAAGATGCTTGCCAATGGGAATCACCTTCTAGATTGTATCACAAGCTAATTTCCAAGGAGGAGTTCCTGCAACAATTCACTTAGTATGCAACACTCGAGCTTTCTACAGCCAAAGGAAGTGGACCTAGTGTCCCTCCTTCTGGCTAATTAAGGTATATACTTGTCATAATAAAGACTTCCACTTTCATGGGAGTCCACTTCTTCACCCATCTACCCATCTTCCCATCCATCTCCACTATTTTCTCTCTTCCATCACTTCACTTCATTCCACTCCACCTCATCCCAACTCATCTTCATTAATTGCTCAACTTATTTCCTAAAAAGGAAAATGATACTTTCTCTACAATCTTTGTAATGAATCCTCCACACATTTAGGTATGTGTGCATCAATTGGTATATCTTAATTGTCTTTAAGTGTATTCATTTAATTGTTGTACATTAGTATGGAAATTCACTATAGCATTCCAATATTCCATACCCCTATCAAATCATCATCCCTCATGTGAGGACCCATGCCCAAATTTAGGTTGGGGGGAAGGAAAAATATGTGAATATTTTTCCCATGTGTCAGTCCATGCTGGTCTACGTCAGCAAAATTTAAATTGAGGTGATTTGAAATCTGAGTGAGAGGACATATTGCATGTGTGAGGTGACACCAACTACTTCCACCATTTATCTTCATCATATATTTCCGTTATTAATCCTTCCTTACCATTATTGACCATGTCATATCTCAAGTTACAAACAAAAAAAAAAACTAGAAAGGGAAAATTCAATTGACATTAGCATTGAAAATTTAGCAAGTGTTGCAGGAAGGTGAGTCTAGTTTTCAGACAAGAATTGTAGGAAAGAAACTGTAGAGTGTTTGTTTGATTTCAGACAATGGGAGTGGGTTAATTCGTAATGAACCCAGGGTGCATGATGTATTACTGTAGGATGTACCCTGCTTGGCTGAATTCAGAAACTGTGGGTGGATAGACTACTTCTTGAAGCTGGATGATTTCATTGAAGACATTGCACTAGAATTCACCTAGACATTGTCTAAAGCGAAGGCCATAGTAAAATGGCTAGAGGTCGTAGTGACTAAGGAAAGAATTGCAGAAGTTACAAGGTTACCTACTAATGGTGAAAATTATTCTGCTTCTAAAGATGCTAGATCAGCTAGGGCCAAATTTACAGAACTGAATGACCCTCCATTGAGCATAGATAAATAGGGTATGAAGAGAATATCTCTAGTTGAGTCGTGGAAGCAGATAGTTGTTTATGTCATAAAATATATCACCTGTGAAGGTCACTAGTCAAATTTTCATTTTGTGCACTTCAAGCTTTTGAATCACATCAGGCACGAAAGGAGGATGAATGTGTTGAACATGCTATATAACCTTCTTTCAATCATGGTGGCCAAGACTCAAAAAGGTAGGGAAAATTTTGTTTCCCACCAATGTCTAATTAAATTGTTAGTTGAGAATTCTTTGCATGATGTGTTTGGAATGACCTAGGAAGAATTCATAAAAATTGATCAAATTAGACCTGAGCATTTGCAACCTAGAGTCTTACTTCAACCTCATAGGTTTAGTAGGATATTGACCACAACTGAAGCCATTCTTGGTGCTTCAACCTCTGGTGCAGGCCATAGTGTAAACACTCCTGCAGTAGAAGAAACCATATAAATTAGCTCTTCTATGATAGAGCACTAAGAAAAAAGAAAGTTCTTCCCCTAATTCTGATAATGATGTTCCACTTGGAATCCTAATGGAAAATAGGGCCCAAAAGAGAGAGGTAGAAACAATAAAAGGAAAGGCTAAAAATTAGCCAGTAGAAAAATAAATACTAAGCTCTAAGAAGCAAAAGGCGGACACTGTTCATCCTATAGCCAGAGAAAATTATGAGAGCCCTCCTAGGAAATCAAGACTAGCTATGCCAGCCTTTGGTATGCCTCCACAGGAAAGCCCTAAGTCTAGAGAAATACCACAGGGGGACACAAAAGCTCCAATGGGGCAGGTGAATGTCGAGGAAGAGGATATATTTAAGACAACAACAAACATAACATTGGTTGATCTTGCCAACATTGCAAAACAAGTGGAGAACCAAGAGTATGAGGAAAATCAAGATTTCCTCCAGCAAGAGATCCTACAACAAAAGCTAGAACAAGAACAACAGCAGGAATCCCCACAACAACAACAATAATTGGTAGAACAATCAACACCCCTACAACTAGAATTGACGAGACAACTTGAATCCTCATAGTCAGTACCATGTGAAGAGAAAGCATCAATGCCGGGAAAAATATTAGTAGTAATACATAACTGCCTTGATTTTTCAATGTACAAGGTAGCTATGCATTTATGGAAAGAGATGCAAAGAAGAGAAGAAGAATGGAAGGAGGAAAAAAATAGGTTGAAAAAAGAAATTCAAAAGAAAGATAAGGAGATTGAAGACAAGGATGCAAAAATTTCTACCTTAAGGAAGAAGGTGGATGATATGGCAGCTTTGGTACTGGTCATAGATTTTAGAATGCAGGATCCCTCCAAGGGTCTATGCTCTACATTTGAAGGAGAAATATCTTTCTTCTAGGCTAGAAAGAATTGTGTCAAGTCTGAACCCTTCCATTGAGACTCTTGTTGATTTTTTCAATGCTTATCAGATTGCTTCCCCTGAAATGAAGAATTTGTTGCGTGAGTTTTATTTGCATAATTATGTTGTAACTCAAGACCATGCTTGGAATCCGTTGTTATATGTTGGGGATGTCCAATTAAGGGAATTTATGTCCTAGGTGAAAAATGAGATTAGTTGGGGAAAAAAATATGGGGCTTATAAGCAAATGGAATCCAACATCCATCTATCCATTAGGGTTGAATCAAGGAATCGGGTCTGTGCAAGATCATGATGGGCCAAAAAGTGGCAATATGATGGGTATATATAGGGTATGTGGTGATGACTTTTTTTACCCAAAATTGATGAAATGAAAAGGGTTTTTAAAGGAGATTGTTATCTTTCCACCAATATAAATTATGCTTTATTTTGAATTTAATAAATAATTATTATTTATTTTCTATTTGAATTACGACTAAAGTCTTGATTGATAGGTTCATTGAAAAACATCAATAGCTTTCAAACGATATCACATTTTTTGAATCCAAAACATGCGTCACATTCTATGCTTTGCATACTATAGGATTAAAAAAAGAAAAAATTAATTTCATGAAGTTTTAACCAAGTTAAGGTGGTCAGACATACGAGTTTTTATATTTTTTAAAAGTTGTAATAAAAAATTCATAATTAATTATTTATTTGGAAAAAAATACAAGAAAATATGCATCACATCGGGACATGAGTCCTCTACCTATATCTAAAATCTTATAAAAAAATATTATCATTTTATTGTGGTTCGGATGGTCAGACAGACACCTACTTCTTATTTTTTCCTTGAAATTTAAGTACTACTACATTGAAATTTCAAATTTCCACCAAATAGATTTTTTTTCTTCTTAAATAAACCTAGTAGTTTAGAAACTACATTCAATTTGGTATAGATTCTATCTTACACATTTTTCATATAATATAGATAACTTATTCAAATTTTTATGTCAAGTTGCCTAACTCTGATTTTTCTAAATTTGTTGCCACTTAAGGGCCTATTTTTTCCATGATGATCCTGCACATGCTCAATCCAAGGGACATTGTTAGGGAATGGAATAGAATTATTTTCATAGCTTTGCTATGGTAATAGGATTATACCTTGGATAGAAGCAGTTTATAGTGAGTATGAGGCAGAGGAAAAATAAAAAGAGGAAACTGTGAAGGGATACCTCTCACAAAGATGGAACAACCTAATGAATTATCTTAAGCAAGCTAAGCCTCATTCCATCTAGAACTATGTTGTAGCTCTTAAAAGAATTGATAGATATATTCACATTGGAAGGACAAAAGGGTGATTCTAGTTTCCTCAGACTTTTCAACCACCCATCCTAATGTGGCCTGTACCAAACTTCAGGTTTTACCACTATGATATTGCTGCAGAGAGATAGAGATGTAGTAGATTGGATAGATTGGGAGGATTCTATTGGCACCATGATTCATGTACATCACACTCTGATGTGGGATAGTTGCTAGTTACAAATTTCTGAGCATTGACCAAGCAGAAGAACAAGCCTTCCCCTGCTAGAGGACCAACAAAACCTTAGGTTGGGGGGAGTGATGAGTCTGGTTTATGGTCTAACTTTGGATAGATTTTATGATTTAGTTGCTGAAGTTATCATGAAATTTGATGTTAAGTATTGATACTTTTATGATATTTTTGCAAACTATAGACATTGGGCCTAATCATATTTTTGCAAACCTTTAATGATAATGGCATGTTATGTGGACTATCTATATTAATCCTGCATGTGATTAATGAATGTTCTTTAAGGTAGTTATAGATATACAATTATTGTGCATACTAACATTTACATGCAGATATAATTTGACGGTATTAAATTGAGAAGGACACCACCAACTAGGCATGCACCATAACGTCCAACAAGGGAACCGTTCAAAGGTCAAAGGAGGTCAACAACAGGAGATTCCCCATACAAATAAAATGTAACCACCTTGTAGTGGTCTTCATTGATGTTGAACAAATGTGTGTGTTACTACAGTGCTAAATATGCATGTGGACATGCATGTCTAATTGGATTCCATGCATGCAAAACCACCAATCCACTTTCTCTATTTTCCCTAAATGGAATCCTCCCAATTCTTGGAGTTGACCGCCTTGCTTAGTTGATAGTATAAATAAGAATCAGATGCTCCTTCTTAGGAGGTTGTACGATTTGATATTATACTTACATTCTTAAGTTTTCAGCACTACTATTATGCTACTCTTTTGTACTCATGAATTCCAATGAATAAAATGAAGTTCTAAGTTGGAGCATCTAAGTTCTCATTAGTTTTAGAGGATACTTATCCAAGGGGGCCCACTTGGTGAGTATTTTTTCCTTTAGTTTAGTATTACTTTTTTTCTAGTAATTAGTTAAGAATCTGACACTGATTGTTCCTACAGCCACTAGAATTCCATTCAGTGAATATTCCTATAGCCAAAGCAGACAGAGTAGTGTCCTATTTGTTTGCTTAGATTTTCATTTTTCTCATGCATTTTAGCTTAGTGTGGTTGTTAGTTGATGTTAAACATTTCTGTTATTCCTTTCCAAGCAATTTACTTTCAACATTTTGTATTTCTTAGCTATAGAATGAAAATGGCTACTTTGGGTTCCCAGTTCACATACTGTGCTAACCCATTTCAAGTTTAGATCCCTGGGTTGACAAGTTAAATGCACCTTTATGATGATTGAAATGGCTATTCAGGTTAGATATCCAATCTCTGAATCATGGTTGTAAAGGCCTAGTTATTGAATCATTGTAGGAGGCTGACAATTATCCCCAAAAAGATGCATTAATTAAGGCTTATGGATACAAAACAAACAAAAATAAGCCCTAAAGAAGCCCAGTTATTTATGAAAACCCTAGAAAAGTGTAAAAGTGTGGAACAACACTTCACAACACCTTAAATAAGGTGCAATTAAGTTTATTTATCTCACAATAGTCCAAGACCTAATGTGAATGTGTCAAACACATTACAACACTAAATCAAGGCAACAATATGCTTAATTTAATAAGGAGGGCCCAAACAAGTAGGGAAAAGTAGAGGGATACTTTTTTCATTTCCACATTAAGTCACCACTTTAGTGAGAGGAGGAACGTTCTTCAAACTCACACTAAATTATACAAACTCACATCAAGAGGGGTCCAAGTGCACCAATGTCGGTAAAATAGGATGAAAATGATCAAGAGGGGTGATCAAGCCTCCAAGATCAAGATCCTATGGAAAACCAACATAGATAAAAAAGAACACACATGAAAATGATATAAAGAGAAATACAAAGACATAATCATACACTACCAAAGATAAAGAGAAAAGAAAAAACAAAACAAAAGGGGTGGATGGATCAAGCTTTGACCATTTGTCCCATATGCAATGGATTAGATCTAGGTTAGTTTTCCAAAAATTGCACACTCACTTTGAGGCAATAGAACTCTAGGTTGTTCACTAGGTGAGTATGCAAAATGTGAGACACATACACATGCAACGGGTATGCACTCACACACACATGCGAGTGGCTATGGGAAATTCATGCCTCGATTTGACTTCTCGTACAATTAGATGAAAGTTATAGGTCTCCTAATAACTTTAATAAGGTGCCATGTAATAATGAACTTTGAGCTTCATGAGTCAAGCAAAGCTTCGTATGCTTGAAACTCATGAACAAACAAGATGGCTCCATAGGCATGCAAAGTGTGTTATGCAAGGTGGCCATATAATCAAATTTGCAAATTCAAAAATAGGAAACATT
This sequence comes from Sequoia sempervirens, assembly GCA_007258455.2. NCBI lineage: Eukaryota > Viridiplantae > Streptophyta > Pinopsida > Cupressales > Cupressaceae > Sequoia > Sequoia sempervirens. Next base: position 206,653,616 of record VDFB02105785.1, read on the forward strand.
CCTACATAGTTCATGTAAGGTTTTAACTTAGGGAACATTGTGGCTGATGTCTCTAAGAGAGTACCAATCAAAGAATAGAAGATTCACAACTTAGAGGATGGAGTGTGTCACATCAATCCACTATGAGGAATGTAATATGCCAAGAGAGATCCCGCTCTTGAAGAACATCACACCTGATGTCACCACAAAGCGAAAGATGCATCACATGAAGTAAAAATCCTACACCATGAAACATGAGAAATGCAAAAAAAGAATAACATCAATGTATGCCCCCACTTTAAAGAAATTGCTAAACACCATGCTGTGAGCAATTACTTTAAAGTAGCAAATGATAAATGCTAACAATAAAGAAGACATGAGAGCTAACATGGAAATCCCTATGCCAAGTCATATGTTTCCAAATAAAGCTATGTCATGAAAAGAAAAGAGGGTTTTCCCCAAAACTCCAAACACACATAAGGGATCTATGGATTCAGGGTCAGTATGTTCTTGCTACAATGTTTTTAGAAAGCTCGAAACTATCATCATTCCCAAAATACTCATAAAACAAGAAGAAAGGCATAAATAGATTGAAAACAAAGAAAAATCTTTCGGTTCAACATGGAAGAAACATGAATGTCTCGACTCCTTGTGTCATCCCCAAAAGGAAAACACAAGACAAAAGAAAAGATAAAGGAAAATATTTTGAGTCAACATGAAAGAGACATGAATGTCTGGACACCTTGCTTCATCCCAAAAAGGAAAACACAAGATAAATGAAAAATATAAAGGAAATATTTCGGGTTAACATGGAAGAGACATGAATGTCTCGATGCCTTGCATCATCTCCAAAAGGAAAACACCAGACAAATGAAAAAAAAATTCTTGTGACACAGAGAAGATTGTAGGTACAAGTAGAGGAATGTCACAAAGAGAGAGAAATACATCAAATATAATAGTATGGGGTATCACATAAGGAACATGCAATCACACAAAAATAAAAAAAAGAAATAATTGAAAAGACTAGTAAGACATATGTGAGTCAACCTATGAGTAGGTCATTTGCATCCAAATCATGTTCATCGTATAAAAAAGGTGGACAACTAGGCAGAGAGAAAATGACAAATGCATTACTAGGGAAAGGCTATCTAATTCTTGCCCTCCACTATGTGTAGGACAAGAATTAGCTAAGATAGGTGATGGGAAAGGGTTCCTTTCATTTTGAGATGATTTACAATAAATGTATAACATGTAATAGTGAGAATGTTATCATTCTACAACTATTAAATGGAAAGTAGTAGAAGGGTCCCACTTTAAGGGACTATTGATATGACATCTAACTTCTTTAAGGCATGACACTCATCGATACTATCTCTAAAAATTCTATGATATTTGCAATGAGATATGATTTTGTTATTAGGATTTGGAAATTGAATTTTTGGCATGGGTGGTAATGTATTAAGTCCTCGATGCAGAAGTATGTATAAATTCCTTTCAATATCAGTTGTTGGGTAAGGGAATTGTAGTTTCTTTAGTTTGGAAGGCCTTCTTCGATTGCTAGATTCACCAATTTCTCTAGTTGGGATTAGGGTGGGGGGTTCAGAGATCTCCTTGTCATCGTTATCATCATTTTCAGGTATTGATTGCTCTTTAGGAAGGAGGACACTTATATCTGGTTAAGGATCTTGGTATCCTAACCCTTTTGTATCTTTACTTGGAATTCTCTCTAAGCATTGATGAATTTCATGTTCGCTTGTTGTATCACATCCTTGTTTACTTGAGATGTTGAATCCTTTTCCATATGTCTCTTCGAGGTTGATGGGAGTGTTCGTCACTTTGTTTATGTAAAATGGTTGAATGTTTGATTGACTAGAGGAGCTAGGTTCACCTATTGTAGGAAACTTAGGCTCTACTTTTGTACTTCAGGATGTAAATAACCATACATCTCAAGTGGTGGTATTATAGGGGGTTTTGGTTGTTCCATGGATGGATAAAAGGATGCATTATCTTTAAGGTTGTTAAGGCAATCATTTAGGAATTTATTCATGCTATCATCATCTTCTCCAATGATTTCAACATCATGAGGAGGACATGCATTAGGAGTTGAGTGAGCATGAGTAAGTTCAATTTCATTAGGGTCATTTCCAAAAGCAAAACTTGACACATCCACTAAGGACTTTAAGGAAATCCAAAGCTTACCAAAGCACATATCTATGATTAAATGCAATACAAGAACTTAGAGTAAAAGGTCTAAATGCAAATTTAAGATTATGCAATTTACGTAATGAAACAAATGAAGGTATATGAAATGAAATGGATGAAACAAAAAACACAACAAAATAAAACAAAAAGTTAATAATAGCAAACTAAAATAGAGAAATAGAGAATTCAATGCTAGAAAATGTAATTTAAAATCTGCATTGGGACTAAATCACCCAAAGGGGCATATGAGTCCTAGTGAGGGTTTTTTTCATAAATTTCAGAAATTTTTTTAGTGATTTTTTATGCTTTTTAGTTTGGATGATCTATATACTAAATGCAAATGTAGATTTCAGATGATATTCAATGATGGAAGATGCCCAAAATGTAACCTATATGCACTTTCACTAATTCAAGATTTAGAAACCCTAGATGTCAATTAACTAATGCAAACCCTAATGCAATGTTAATGCAAGATAGATCTAGGGTGATAATGCAATCCAAATAAGAATTATGATGTTCTAAATGCAGGTTCACCAAAATGAAAAGGATGAGAATTGTGGATTCTATGCTTGGGAGATAGAATAACAATCTTATCCACTCTCTCATTCAAGGAAAACCCTAGAGATCTCAATCTCATCATGCTAGGGCTTGGAAAGGCTAATGAAATGTAAGACTTAATGACTAAACCTAGTGTAATGAAAATCATCACTAGAAGACCTAGAAATGCATGTAAATCAGAATAGAAAGGTGAGAAATCAAAAGTGTGCACCTAGAAACCTGTAGAGGCCTGGATGAAGACTTAAAATGTTGAAAACACTTAAATTAATGTTGACTGGGACTCATAAGCTAGGTTGGGTGATTTAGTCCCAGATTAGGGTTTCTGGGAAAGAACATAAATTTGGAAAAGATATGTCTAGAACTCCTTAAAACTAAAAAATTCACTATACTGGGACTCATACGCTAGAAGTGGCATATCCGTCTAGTTTGTATTTTTTGAAGAATTAGAACCTTAATGTGCTCTTCAATCTTTGCTTAACCTTCACAACCTAGTTTCAAGGTCTGAAACTCTGATTTGTAACCTATAGATGTCTTTCAATGATCTCCAATGCAAGGTGACAACTTTGATAACTTTGAACACTTGACAACTTTCTCCAAACTTTCTCTTCAATATATCTTCAAACTAGATCTTGAAATCATAGAATAAAGAGAGGGAAAAATGTTGTTTTGTTAGTGAAAATGTGTAACCTCCCTTGGTCAAAACCCATTTTGGTAATCAAAGATTGAAATGAAATGAAATAAGATAAAGGAATGATGAACAAACAAAATGTAATGTTGCAACTCACCAAACCCCAGCAATAAAGTGTTGCAAACATGTATGAAATGACTCCAATAGATGTAGATCTTGACTCTTGGTTGAATTTTGTAGATATTGAATTGAATACTCACTTGAATCATGAAACACTACATTGCAATTGTTAGCTCAAAAACAAACATGGTGCATGAAGACTTTGACATGGTGCTTGATACTTGAATAATGTTATAAAATACTTGATAATTAGCTCTTGAGGACTCTTGAGTTCTCTTGTAGACTCTTGTAAACTCTTGAATGCTTCCTTGATCAAAAATTAGCTATAATGCATGAATACTTGAAAGCTTGGGATGAAAATGAGTGAAAGAAACTTGTATTCATACTTGTTTATACCAAATTCCCCAAAATTACAACACTACAAGTCAACATCAAATCTAGGAGGATAAAATCCCACAAAGAATTTGAGTTAAATTTAATTTTGGGCCACATGGGACTCATATGCCAGAAGTGGTGTATGAGTCCCATTAGGGTTAACTATGGGACACATTTTTCAAAAATACATAGAATGATGCAAAATATAGATTGGGTCCTTAAAACCTAGGTGGGAGTCATATGCCCAAGGTGGCGTATGAATTCTAGATCACTAAATCTAGTCCACACAATGTAAAAAGACATGAATTATGATTGGATGTTGATTTAAATATTGGGATTATCCTTAGAAAGATGCATTAATTAAGGCTTGTGGATGCAAAACAAGGCCAAATAAGGCATAAAGAAGCACATTTTCTTATGAAAACCTTAGGAAAGAGTGAAAGTGTGGTACAACACTTTACAACACTTTAAATAAGGTGTGATTAAGTTTATTTAGCTCACAAGGCCCCAGGACCTAATGTGAATGTGTCAAACACATTACAACACTAAATCAAGGAAACATTATGCTTAATTTAACAATGATGACCCAAACAATCAAGGAAAAGTAGAGGGGTACTTTTTTCATTGCTACAGTCTCTACTTCTCCATGCTAGGCAAGTATTTCTTCTTTGATACATGGGGGTATTGGTTTAAGGATTACTCTTGAAGCCATATAGATAATTGACACATATAGAATCCACTTCTTACAATTCCAAAGGTTTTCATATATCAGGATTGGAGGATTTCATGGCGCTCCATTGAAGCTCCCTAAGTATGTAAAGGACAAGTTTGTCTAGATAGAAGTTTGTAGGAAAGTGGCACTGGTTAATAAAAGTTGCCAAGAGAGAAAGAAGGTTGGTCTACATTTCCCAATTGGACTTAGCTATTTCTCTTGTAATTCTATGTCTGATGCAATTAACATTGAGAGGGGCCTTGTCAAGTATACTTTACAGTTATATGATGCAAGATTTCCTTTTGATAGTAAATATTTCGTGAAGAACAATTTGCGACTAGATCCTGGGTTCCATCATATTCCTAACCTAGAAGACTATTAGGCTAATTTTGTTGATGAATATGAGGTAAGGAGTTGGATGAGGTTAACTTTAAGGTAGATAAAGACATTCAACTAAAATTGGGATATCCAAAGTATTATAGATGATGATATCGATTTGGTGGATCCCATGTTTATTAAGTACATATTGGTTCAACCAATTGTGTCTATGGACTAGAGCATTAAAGAAGTTGAGAACATTGAGGCTATAGCTATAATTGTCCTAAGAAGGATACAAGAGTGGGTTACTAGGAAAACTACAAAAAGCAACCGCCCCCAACCAGGTCACAAGTACTCAACTACAAAGGGAAAGTAGCCAACCTCTTGTGACCTCAAGGACACCAACTTCTACTTTGCAACAAGTACCATTAGAAAGACAAGATTTTGGAGATGATGAACCTCTAGAGAGAAATTTGCTAGAAAAGACATGCGGAGAGGATGCCCTTGAACCTCCTCAATAAGATAAAGGTAAGAAAATGGTTGAAGGAGAGGAATAAATGGTCAATGTCTCTACTTCTCCATCCCAAGAAAGTATTTATTCTTCTTGTCCTGAACCTTCTCCTAGCAAAGATGTACATGTTTCCCCTAGGGTAGGCCCCACTCCTCCCTTTTCTCTAGAAAAAGAGCAATCTATTACCCCTCCCCTAAGGAGAATTTTATTTGCCTCTTCTAGCTCCAAATTAGCTACCACAACTACCACCTCCTCTTTTCTTGAGAAGACATTATCAAGTAAGAGGGATATTTTTCAAGTGAGTCTTATAAAGAAAGAACTTGTAGGTCAGTTATCTAGAGGACTCCTAAGCCCTACTAGTTTAAGACTACACCTAGGTTGTTGGAGGATGATAGTATTGGAAACATATGTGTAGAGTTAGCTCACCCTTATGTGCAGAAAGAAGTGGGTTAGAGCACTGCTAGTGATTTTAATGTCACCAAAGTAAATTTAGGGCCTTCTACAAGAGATGGGGATATAGATAACTTCTAGATAATGACGACTAGATTCGTTGAACAAATAACCAAATACAATAAATTTAAAGATAAGTTAAAAGGCCAAATTAGAGTTCTAATTGAATGTTTGAAGTTTTTCTTTGACATTACACCTTGGCCAATCAGTCAAGATGAAGTTGTTTTTTATCTTTCATCATCTATTAGAAAAGAGGTAGTAAACAAGATACAAAATTATAAAACTTTTGGTAGTCTACAAAAGGATGGGCCACAAACATATTGATTAAGGGGAGCCATTTCATCTTAGACATGAAGAAGGTGTGCAAGGACATTGGACATTGGTGCTCTGAAGGTAGACGTCGAGAAATATATTTTCTTGGCTAAGCTTGAAGAGATAGTATGGACAAACACTTTCAGGAATGGTGGAGCTAGGTCTTGAGAAGCTAGTCAATGAGACAATTCTTCCAAGCATTATAGATAATCGTTGTGCTATCTGGAAAAAGAGTGTTGAGTGGAAGGTCTTTGTTGTTAAGCAGAGCATATAGGAATTTGGCAAAGTGTTGACAAAATGCAATACAATCAAAGATGAGATTCACAAGAAATTCTTCGAACTTGGCCAGCAACTTACGAGGGAAGACAATAGTTAAGATGAAGATGAGGAAACTTTAAAAATAAATTTCAAAAGAATGGTTGACGGTATCTCTGAGAAGCGACCATTCAATGTTGAAATTCTTCGAAAGTTTAGCAGAATTGATTTGATCTTGCTCTGGAAGTTTGGGCTCGCCACCATCTATGCAGGGAAGCTTGAAGCAGGAAGACAAAACAAGGCTTTTTGGAAACTTGCGGCCAAAAACATCATGGTCCCTCAGAATGAGGAGATGTGAGCTTTCGTGAAAGCTTCTCAAGATTTCCAAGTGAGGAGTGCGACATCATCAAGCCAGTCGGCTAAAAGACCAACGAAGTGCCGCCTCAATAACTTTTTAGTTTTATGTTATTTGAAAAGACTTATTTTGATCGTTGGACAATTATTTTATAAAGAAGCAGTTATGTATCTACTTGAGATCTATATGTAATGAAGACGAACCATTTTTCTCTCTAGGCATTTTTTGGGAAAACTTTGATACTTCAATTTCAGTATAGCATACACAATTGAAAGCCATCTATGCGTCTATGTGCATTTAGTTTTTACTGAGATGAATTGAATATTTTATATCTGTGTGTTTAAATTACTGTCAATTATATTGTTTTTAGTGTGAATGCATGGCTGTTTTATCTTAATAATCAACTTCCTTCTTGATTTGTATTGAGTTCAACCATATTCATTTATATTTTATGTTATATCCACTAGCCTTTGTAATAGTCGTTGTGATATTTTATTTCATTGCATCTAATATCAGAAAGCTTTCTGGTATTGGGTTTATACACCTTTTCTTATTTTCTAAGATTTTATTGAAGATCTGAGAGGGGGTTGTACCTCTATAAAATTTAGGGAGTGATTTTTTCCCATAGAAACAATTATTTCAAACTGTTGGAAACTATTGTATTTTTTTTTGGGCAAAGAGTCAAGTTGTAGAATAAAAGGTGTTAATCTATTAACCAACAAGTAACTAGGAATCTCCCATCTAAATACATATTGCATGTGGTGATGATGAACACAATATTTCTAAAGCTTCCATTTCATTTAGTAAAAGGGTCCTATGGGTGATATTTTTATCCTAGAACTCATGGCACTAAATTAAACATATAAACATGTTCAAATGAGTATAATAATTATTGTGGATGTGTCATTTAACAACATAAAACCTTATCCTACTATTATGTAATGATTAAACAAATTCTCTCAAGAGATATAAGATTATAAAAGTGCTTAAATTTGGCACATTTGTTCTTTCAAACCATGCTAGCAAACAATATCCCTAATATTTTATAATAATTATAGTTTTTTTTTTTTTTATCAATTTGTATTAAGTAAACTTGAATTAATATAATTCATTATAAAATTCAATACAAAATATACTAAATTACATCACTTTATTTAAAATTAACTATGATTCAATACCAAAGGTATCCTCCAATAAGATATATATTATAATTATATTTTGTAACGCATAAGCATTGATGCCATTATGTAAAAACATGTAGACTATTTTTTACTTTACAATGCCACTTTTATTAGAATAAAAAAAATTGAAAAATTAAAATAAATACAAATAAAAAATTCCTATTATATATACTTTTCCCTATATATTTATTTACCAATACATTAATACAGTCCAAAGAATTGTTTATATATATTAACACACTGCTAAGATGATATTTTTTTATCTCTTAATAATATAGTTTATGCAACAAAGGATTGTAAACTTAACAAATACCTCCTAGACTATTAATACATTATGAAATGGACTAGTACATTTTAGTTTGTCAACACATCAACATTATTGACAATAATTAGGAAGCCCAGATATCATAGCCTTAGTCTGCTCCCATGGTGGGAGCAGGGGTAAGTGCATCTATAATTGCAGGTGCAGGTCCAGACATAGGTGCATTCATGCTGGGAGCAGGGGTAAGTGCACTTATCATCATAGGTGCAGGTGCAGGGGTAAGTGCACTTATCATCATAGGTGCAGGTGCAGGAGTAAGTTCATTTATCATCATAGGTGCAGGTGGAGGTGCAAACAAAATCCAATTCTCATTTTCATTATCCACATCATTCCCATTTCCATTCTCATTCTGTAATACCAATCTTCGACTTCCTTTCTTAACAGCTTCACACAAATGTGGTAAATATAATCCTGCCCATCATAAAAATTTTAAGGATTAAAATAAAACCATACTTATAGAATATTGCAAACATATAAATAAATATCGTGTCTATATCATAAAGTTAGTTATCGTTATCATGATGTGACAATTTTTTTATAGATCTTGAGGAGAAGAGATTTTTATTTGAGGGAACACTTTACATGACACTAAAAAATAATGGGTATGAAGAAAACCAAAACATTATTGTATTCCACAATGTAGTGGTCATGGAAGAACCTGAAAATAAAATGATGAGAATGAAGAGAAAATAATATAAAAAATAAAGATATTTTCTCCCAATTAAAACACCCAAAAGATAAATATAGAACAATTTAAGAAAAAAAAAGAATTTAAAACATTTTCTTACGTACTAATATTTTGAAGAATAAATTAATGTTTATAAAGAGCAAAGGCGACCCAAAAAAATATAGTAAGAAAAGCTATACGATCCCAAAGATCCATACTAATTCCCATGTCTACAATCTTAGAATCAAGACCATTAAAAAAAGATATGGTAAAACTTTGAAAATCTAAAATCTTTAATTATATATTTACGTTAAGAAGGATTAGATGAAAACAATGATTGTATTAGGTTACCTTGATTTGCAGTAAGAGTGAGGTAGAGATCCGCGACGTTGGGGCAGCTGCTTTGGCAATTGTCAGAGCACAATTTATAAGAAAAATCAGAATATTCGTTAAGATCGTCAGTGGACATCCCCACAACCATTCTCCGCAAACCACAAATTTCTAGACACTTCTCGCTCTCAATCCATTCCATCGACTTCTGCGCCATGACGGCCGATGACTGCAATACAGTTACAACCAAATCACAAGCATAACTTATCATTGAATATAATTTAATTATATGTTCATGAAAAAGACAAAAAAATTGCAAGAGAAAGTCATTACCTTGCAGTGGTATAGTGGTGATCCTTCTGCCAAGGAGTATTTCTTTTCCAGAACACAGCGAGCACCGGACGATGACACGGAGAACGCGCAGAACTCTACCGGCAGATCCTCACATTCCAGATGTCCTACACTCACAGAGATTTGCTCATTATTTGTACTATAATCTTATGAAGCACAATTATAATATCAATGTGCTCTAACTATTCCAAATCTGATCCGGTGGTTGGAAAGCTGAAAAATAAATCAAGATAAAATAGAACAGTATGTTGTATAATTTTACAATGAAAATAACCTTAAGTTTAGAGTGTATTGTTTAAGTTTTTTTTATTAAATTGAAGGAATCAGGTAGTTTTTTTATAAACTGTAAACTGCAAGTCCGGTAAACTCTTTTTATGTCACCAGTGACAGTGGCGCTGCACGCCCTCCAGTACTACAGGGATGGAGGGGAGATCGTGACTTTTTGCATGATGCTTTTAGCCAATCAAACTAGGCCCTCCACCCCAGATTTATTTTTTAACAGTTGATATATCAAGATGTTAATTCTTAAATAAGGATGACTCTTTATATATCCAGATTAACAGAAAAATCATTTACAAATATAAAACTTCTATTGATTGTATATCAATTTAACAAAATAACAGTAAATTGTTATTCTAAACAGATTTTCAATTGCACAATATTTATATTCTATCAAATGCAGCTTAGTACATTATTGCCAATGGACTGCAAAAGTAATGTATGAGACCAGTCCTATCGACTAGGACAGAGAAGCACTTTAAGCTCTTGCACCAAAACACAGCTTGAAAAGACACTCACCCAGTACAAAAACACCTTGCATGCTCAAAACTAACAACGTAATGGAAACTGCCACTGCCCCTCCAGAAGCCATTTATTCCTGGAAGTCTACAACCTTTGTTGGGGTATTTACAAACATATGTGCAGCTACATATATTTATATCCACTCACGGTATCTCTGAAAAAGTTGGCAGCCAAGTGTTTCATTTCTCGTGTCCGAAGGAAATGAATGATTGTCAGTGTGGTTGATAAAAAAACAATGACAATGCTACGGTTCCACCTATTCTGATTAAATACCGTTAGCGATTATCATAGTGTCGGTTCTTTGGTTTCTTCTCTACATTCCTAAAACTGTCTTTTCACTCAATTTTGTCACATTATTTAAATGCTTCTGGTACATACTTCTTTATTAGCGATTCGTTGGACTCTTAAAGCGTCATTTATGTTGATGCACATGGTGGACACAATATTGTAAGTTCACTATATTTTCTGTACATGAATTTTTTCTCTCATAAATGATGTTCTTCTTTCTTAATGTTATTGTTGTTCAGATGCACTGGTAAGATTATTCGACACTATAATGGTTCAGAAGCAGAGAAACCTGAACCACCCTAATTTTAAGATTGATGTAGTTGTAGAGAAAAAATAAAATATGTTCTATACATAAGTTTATGTAAATTAATATATCACAATCAATACTAATTTAATTTAAGATTAAGATTTGGCTTCACCATTCAATTGAATTTAATGTACAAAAAATATACAAATAAAATAATAGTACTTAATTTTAAGTTGGATGTTGAATTCCATGTTTCAAATATTGTTAGATTATTTATTAATATGCTAAAAAATCAGAATGTTTTGGGATTGCAAATATTATTGTTTATTGTTTTGGTTTGTGAATTTCAACATTGTTTCAAAGATGTTTGAATCTTGCTTCTAATATTAAGTATAAAAGGAATATAGATTTTGGACAATGAAATATAAAAATTCAATTTGGGAATATAGACTTTATTTTAAGAACAGTAAAAATATTGGGTTATTTAGCATCACTTCTAGGGATGTTAATTATGTGGACCATTTTGAGCTCTATAATTGAAAAAAGAAAGGGCCCAAACAACCTTCCAAATTAAAAGTTATGTTTCTTGAGAGTTAGTTTCTTGTACTGAATATATAAAAATATTTAAGAGACTAGAAAAAAGTAGCAAGAGGGAGTTACACATATTGACAATCTTATGACACATCATAAATCATCCTTGCATTGAGAAAATGAAGCCAAAGTGTGATAAGTGAGTGGATTATGATGTAGTTATGGTAGGTGGAAGAAATACACTATTTTCAATTTATGAGTTTATCTTGGGATTTAGATTTTGGTTTTCTTTAGGTGCAACCTTTTTGAGTGGTTTTAGTTATTGTTTCATCTATTTCTTCTATTTATAGGGTGTTTGATATGCAGGTATTGATACTAATTTTGTAGGTATTCTTATAATATCAAAATTATTGTAGATATTTGATCGACGATATTTTATATAAGCTTATCTTATAAATGTATTGCACGACTATATTTAGATTATTGATTAATAGATTGAACTAATTTGGAGTGAGGAGCTTTTTCTCTTGAAAGAGTTGTCCTTGTGTACACCTATATTGTATAATTTATTTTATGTGTTTCTCTCTCTTTTTAATTTTATTTTAAAGATCTAAAATTTGCACATTACTATTTTCTAAGATTAGATTAGAAAGTGTTTCAAAATACCTTGGTTCCTTTCATTTAATATCATAGTTTGATCACCTCAAATTCTAGGTGCTAGGAAAAGGGGTTTCTATCCTTTTTTTTTTTTCTTTTTTTTAAGTGGGAGCTTGTGTAGAAGGGTTTTGATTTTACTTTAAAAAATATTGATTAAATATTTAGAGTAGAAATGGAGAATTTTTTAGGCACAAAATTTGATTTTTAAATCCATCGACAAAGATATATGGATTGTAGTATCCATATCCAATATTATTTATGTCAAAATAAGATAGGGGGGAAACAAAAAATTATCTAATGGTCTCATAAGACTCTATTTTCCTGATTTAGTGTTACTAAATATGCATTCAAAGATAATACCACAATGAATATTTGGAAGAACTTGGTTGATATTTAAATGAAAAATTATTTGATTTATAGTTCCTTCCTAAGAAATAAATCATACATAGGATGGTTGATTCATGGTTAGATTACTGAATATATTTAACATGTTTGTTACCAACTTTTATTCTATTGGAGTGAATATGGAGGAGTTTTTATATATTTACTTGACACATTCCTCTAGAGATTCATGGGGCCGATTGGTGATGACCACTAGAATTACATCCTCCAAACACAAAATTGATGTAGTAGCATATATACTTTTTGAATAGGATCATAAAAAGAATTTTGAACTAGACAAGAATGAGCTAGCTATACATGATAGAAAAACTAAAATGAAAATGAAAAGAAAAATAAGTAAGATAATTCCATATTTAAATCATATATGAGAACCAAATCTCTTGATAAGTCCAAGGGAAAATATTAGAACACCAACAAAACTTGTCATTTTAAAAGAGAGTGTAAGGATGAAAAGAGACCAAAAAAAAAGAGAGAGATTCTAATGATGATCTTGGCAAGTCATCCTAGAATGATGGTGATGTGTTTTTCATAGCCTTGGCTACACATGGATTAGAAGGTATATCGTTGATTTAGTGTACAACATATTTTAATATGGCCTAATATGGGGATTTCCTTACAAATTTTGAGGAATATAATTATGGGAAGGTGTATCATGGAGTCAATTCTCATATAAATATTGTTGGATATAATAGAGTCCTGGTTTTATTTTTGTGATAGATAAGTGGAGGGGATAAATAGTGTATTACATATGCCTAGTTTGGAATGAAACCTAATTTCTATTATTAAATTGAGTGATTTAGGCATATAGTTTATTTTCTTGAGTAGAGGGTGGAAGATATTCTGAGAAGCTATGGTGCTTGTTAATAGTATTCAAATAGGAGATCTATAAATTATTCACCTTTACCACTAGAAATAATAAAAAACAGTAGTATATCATCCACTTGTGATGGTCATACTTTCTAGGTACATAAAGGTCTTGATGCTTTAGGTACTGAAATTCCTATAATGAAAAATATGTTATGGTAGTATAGGATGGGCCAAAATATATGATAAGCATCGAAGGACCATGAGAAAAAAAATTCTAGTTGAAGGACTAAATGATTGTAACCTTAAGTTATTTTTATGTGCATTATGTTTTTAGAAAATAAACTTATGTTTATTTTTTATTTGAGGTCTCATAAATATTCTACATATTGTACTTGATACATTTTAATGTTTTTGGTTTTATTAATGAAATTTTAATATTATACTTTGATTATTATGTTGCATTCATTGATGACTATAATAAAATAATATGGGTATACTTTTATACAAGTAAATATGATGTCCCCAATTGGTTTTATAGACATTCAAAATATTCTCCTTAGTATCAATATTAATTTATCACATCAACCATCACACACCATTTATCATTTACAATCCATTTATCCATTAAAAAATTAATTAATTACCATTAATTAATTATTAATCTATTATCATCAACTTTCATTATTTATCACATTTATCATCACTTATCAGAAGTCATTAATTAATTAATTATAATTTATCATCCATTAAATACCATTATCACAATGTTAATTATAATGATTACCACTTATTGTTTATAAAATCATAGATTATTTATTAATTAATAGTTTCCATTTATGAATGTATTTAAATAATATTTATATTATTCAAATAATGAGAACTAATTATCTATTTTAAAATTCAAATTCCATCTTCATCTCTTCAATTAACTCTTTTTTTATATCAACAATTAACTCTTTGGTCAATAAGGAAAATTCATTGTTCAGTGACCTTCACAACATCATTGACAAGGAAGAGATTTATTGGAAATAGAGGGCTAAAAATCATTGGTTTCGCAAGGGGGACAAGAACACTAGGTTTTTTCATATGATTGCTTCTAGACATCAAAAGTGGAATTCCATTGTTGAATTAATCTCTGAGGATGGTTCCTCTCTAACTTCTAAGGAAGATATTGCTTAGGGTAGTGTCAATTTCTATCACAATCTACTAAATTAGGCCATGATTGACCATCTAGTTGAAAATATTTTAGAGGTTATTGTGGACATGGAAAAAGTATCCCATTTTGCTTGCTTGATTTGGGATTAATTAATGATAAGTTTGACTTAATGAGGCCTTGATTTAGTGTTGAGAGGTGTTTTACACATCCACACTAGGTCTTGGACCTTTGCAAATTGAATAAAATGCATCTAACAATGTCTTGTAAAGGTGTTGTAGAAGACTTTCATGCCTCTCTAGACTTAATGGACCTATCTTTCCCCAATTCAACATTGCAAAATGTATTTAATGGAATTCTCACATTAATCTAGAAGGCTTGTAAATTAAACCTAATCTTAATCTGGTGTTGTAATGTGTCTTACACATTCACATTGGATGTAGTGCCTTTCTAGGCTATGTGGACCTCATTTTAGTGTTGTAAAATGCATTTAATCACACTTTCACATTGAAATTTGTGTCCCTAGCTTAATTAACCTTTACATCATCATTAAAAGGCACATATGACCCCATATTATGTATCCCAAGGCATAATTTGATCAAATAACCAACAAAGTCACCATATAAATATGATTTCCCTACTTCTCGGTATTCCAGCTAGCAGAATGTCCTCTGTGGGACCCATTCACCATTAGGGGTGAATGAGTCCCATTCAAATGGGACCCATTCAGCCTTGATGGTGAATGAGTCCCATTTGAGCCATTTTCGGGGTTTAAGCAAGAAGAATTAGGTTTTAAGTTTAATTTTTCTCTATGTTTGCCTTAGGGATTAAATTAATGAGAAAATTAGGTGAATTTCCTATAAATACAAGCTTCTAAACCATAACTGATAATAACTTAACTCATCATCATTCATTCGTCATTCATCATGTCATCAAGTCAAGTAAGCTATGTAACGCCCCGCCAGGGAATCCAATAAAACAAAGCATAAAGTACAAATTAACTGCATATATATATAAGTCATTTGATTACACAAAATTTTTAAGGATTCCAAGACAACGTTACGTAAACATTACAAATAAGAACATCACGACATAATATTAATGTCATAAAACTTAAGTACATACTAAATTCACGAGTGATCCAAATTTCAAAACCTTTATACAATTAGGTTACATATATATCCAAATTACATCAAGTGAGATTTTAATAAATCTCGATTCAACATAATGTCATTACATAAGTTCTCTTATTGTTAACAAGAGAATGTATAAAAAAGAGGAAGAATATATATCACATTGTCAGCCTCATTCATGAGTATGCTCAACATCCAACATCATGAACACTGAAGGATCATGAACCTATTCCACAAACAATGTTATCCAAGTATAGAAACATCTATAAGAGAACCCAATGGAGGAAATAGAATGATTTCCTCCCAACCACGTGGTACCCAAAGGTCCACTCCCTCCGTGCTAGGAGATAATGATAGGCCCACAAAAGAATCAGACAAACAACAAAGAATAGACATTACATTACATGGTTGACAAAACATATCAACATGACAGTAACTAAATTACATGATCACTTATAAACTCCTAGAGGCAACAACAATAACAAAGGTGACTCTACATAAGAGACCACAAACATGCTTTAGGATAGAGTCTCATCACATAGTTGTTCTAGGTTACCTTGGTGAATCTTCCTAGACTACCGGCCCTCATCCAAATTACCCTGGCAGTCTCTACTGATTCCTGACCCCTAGACAAACTCATGTGGAGTCGAATTACCTTTCAGGAAGACAAGGTAGATGACTAAGCCATTCGAGGCCTTCTCAACTTGTACCCTTAATCTAAATGAGCATTAAGGAACTAGGTGAGACATACAAATTATCTGAATTAATGTTAAATACTACCCAACCCCTAGTACATTAGTTAGGTTTCCACTAGATTACAAAACCCATGATAGGTTACCTTGGCAACCACTTAGGGTTTCGGCCCCTATCGCAAGCCACTCTTCCTATAAACATGACACAACAACAAAATACCAAGGATTGCTAGCATGCATATGAAACAAAATTATAAGAACATATCTCATTCATGGCCCATTCATTGAACAATACAAACACCTCAGGGTGACAAATAACTCTTGCATGGCTAAGTCCCAAAATAGATCAAGGTATTTAAACCATCAATAAACAAACATTTAATCTAATGGTTCATATCAACCTCCTAGCCTCTGGAAGAAAAGAACATATAACACAAATTTAATTAAACTTTTACTTTGATAATTTCATAACAATCAATCCCACAAAGGTTATCTTTAACACTAATCAATACTAAAGGGATAGTTCAATTAAAATTCCATTCATTTACAATTTAAATGCCATATTCAATTAAAGAAAAACCTTTATTATCATATACTCAATCAAGCGACAACATGACCACTATTATGAATAAAGTAAAATATAATATAAACAATAACTTTCAAATTTCATCCTAGCATTTATATATAATATAAATGTTTATTGGTTATAAAAGAAACTAACTCTAGTTAAGTCATTCTTTAAAACTAAATAGATTAAATTATTCTAAATGTGTTTTAAAGCATATGTTTATGATATTAATTTAATAAATCAAAACTTATACTAATTGACACTTAACATAAATTAATGTTACTAAATAGCTACTGTTGCGCAAGCACAACAAGAAATTTGTATCATACAAGATAGTATCTAATAAAACAAGCAATAATTTCAGGAGAATGATGTAAAACATACAATTCTGGTTAAAAAGGATAAAGAAAGGCTAAGTCTAGTTAAAATTGCTAACAACTACTTCGATTCTGACACCATAAAGGCCATTTGGAGAAAGGTTCTGCGGGTCATCATGGAGTACATTACGGTGGACGGGCGCTTCACCAGAGTTTATGGCTACCACTTTTCTCTTCTCAACCACTTCTGATATAAGGTTAGGGTCTCTCTCCCCTATTATCTTTTCTGTTCCTTCAATAAAAGCTTGGAGGATAATAAGAAAAACCCTAAAAGATTCCCCATTCTGCACACTGGGTTAATAAGGTTGATTGTTGAACATTTCTAAAATATGCCTGCTCCTGCTATTCTAGAAACTATCCCTGATTCTGAGAGTGATGACACTGAGCCTAGTGGCTTGGAGTACCTTCCTAACTCTAGTCTAGCTAGAAAAGCCCTTAGCTTGCATGTTGTCCCTTCTAGGAATTCTCGTAAAACCCATGTTGAGCTTGAGCCTGATAGCCCCTCCCTTAAGAACAACTCTATTGATAAGAAACCCCAGGGCAAAAGGTTTGTCTCCTATTTCAAAGAATCATCTGAGTCAGAGGAGTCTAATGTCAACAAAGCTGAGCTTTGCACTGATCCTCTGCCGGATAAACACATTAATGATTACTCCCCTATTAGTCCTAACCCTGAGAAAACTTGTCCTAATACTGGAAAAAATCCCTCTAGAGATATTATGAACCTCGCCAAAACCAATTCTGAGTCCCACTTCAAACTTTTGGAATGGACTTTCATTGAAATTAATGAGTTGAAAATAAAAAATTGGGCCCTGCAAAGCAAGATTGAAGAGCTGGGTGCAAAGATTGTAGAGATTGAAAAGAAATATGTGGATCATAGTAATAGAAATATAGATTCCAATGTTGAGAACATAAGGAATACCATCAAAACCATTTCTAAGAAAAACAACCGTATGGCAAGACACAATGCCATTATCATTAACGCAATGACTGAAAAGCTAGATAAAACCCAGCAAGGTTCTCTGGTGGTGGATCTGGAGGATATAGAGGACAAAAGCCAGGAGATGGATGCGGGAATTTCCAAAAGAACCAGAGCCAATGTAAAGTGCAAGGTCCCCCCTACTTCGAAGATGATTCAAACTTTTAAAAAGGGTGTCAATGATATGTAGAATCTGGAGGTGGAGATGGAGTCTGTCCTCAAGACTCTGAACTAATAGCTGGGGTTTTTTTGGTGCTTACTTTGCTGTTCCTTTTGACTTAACCTTTCTGGTCTTTTTTGTTTGGTTGCTGCTAATCTTTTCTTAGGCAGCTGGTCTTTTTGGTTGGACTTTGGTGTCCTATTTATTGTTTTGTAAACATTGTGGTTTCGGGTCCCTGTAAAACCTATTTTACCCTTTTATCAAAAACATACAATTCTAATATATCTGCTAATATTATTATCAGTAGATAAGACATAATATATTTAGTGTCTTATAGCTAGATCTAAAAGGACTCTTTTAGCAAATATTTTAACATAACTATAAAGCAATCTAAAGCTTAATAACTTGAATGTAGTTTGAAGAATACTCCAGTGTCATAACTGAATAAAGATAAAATTCAAGGCAAGACAACTGATAAAGCATAAAGCATCATAAAAAATTCAATGATCTGATAAATAGAAAATGATTTAAGAAATAATTTGTAAAATAAGGCAACAACTTGCAACAAATCAAACTTATAGAAACATAAATATTTTGTATGGTGCATGCATGGAAATAAAAAAGATTAAAAATAGGGGCGTTATAGAGAAATTTCTTTGAAATATTGTCAATCTTTTATTCCCATTGATTAAAGATGCATGACTTTTAGCTATGAAAAGAGTAACTTAGAATATATATAGGAACCTTTGAATTCAGTGCTCACACATAGGGGAATAAATAACACCCAAGTCAATGGTCAATAAAGGAGATTCAGGCGTCCCAAAGAAATTCCACAATCTAATAAAGGGCGAATAACTGAGGAAAAATAGCGACATCATCACAATGCAAAACATGAAAGGTAAAGAATGTGGGATCTATGATAAGATTGTTATGAAAGATCTAAACCATTTCCATCATGTACAAACAACGATGCCTGGTTATGGAAAAATAAAAAAATTAAATTAAAGATTCAAGGTATATCAACTGTGTGGTACAAATGATTAAACCCCACAGATGACTTGCAACATAAGAAGAGTCTAAAAGGAAGAGAGGGACCCATTGACATCATAGGAGAAACTTCAAGAATTCAAAAGAATTTCTTAAACTAAAAAATACTTAAAATTTAATAAATAGCATAATTCATATTAACTATATTTCCTATAATAAATTGTAGAATATTATTCCAATTTGCTGAATTTTCTTAATCATTATTTTTCCTTGTTTTTCTCTATAGATTTGAGACTCTTCCTAATTATGTCTTGATGATTGTGCAGGTTTGACAAGGTAAACCTTCCTAGAGCAAGAAAAATACAAATATTATGCTTTAGAAATTTTACTTAAGAATTTACAAAAACAAAAGAAGAAAACCTGTTAAAGCTTGATAGCTGAGCTAAATCAAATTATGAAGCTTTTATCAATCTTGCTCAAAACACTGTCTATTTGATGAAGAAATCCAAAACAATCCATCCCATTAATATATGCTTGCAATCCAAATATGAGATGAAATCTTTTCCAGAACAATTGTCGTGCAAAAATTTCCTAAAAGCTACTGCCGTGCAAAAATTTCCTAAAAGCTACTGCTGTGAAAATTCTTCCAGAACTTTGTTGTGAATCAAAATGCACACACAAAATCTTTTTTTTGAAATGCATTTTTAATTAACTCCCATACATAAAGCTTATCTGATCAATCAAGTCTCACTCAACCATTTAACTCCAGATCACAATTTCAACTCCAAATCCAAATTCTATAACATGTTGAAAACTATCTCTTTTAAAATATCTTTCATATAAATCCTATTTGCACAATTAATTCAACAATCGTATTTAATTAAATACTTTTACAAAATTAACTTTCACTTTTAAAGTAAATAACTTATTAATTTAATTTAATAAATTAAATCATAACATAATCATTTCAAACTAATATTTAAGCAAAATTTATATTAATCAACTATGTTAATTAAAAATTCATTTAACTAAAATAATGATTTCCAAAACAAAACAACACAAATGAAATCGACATAACAAAACTAAACAACAAATGACAACAGGTGACAATGGATTCTCATTCAATGAAGAACGATGGGTAAACGAGGACTTGACAGTATCTCTGAATCAACATAATTCCATTGGATTAGGGTATGCTCAGACCCGACAAGTAGGTGGACCCAATACTTAGTACCTACAAACTATAATGAAACAACACTGTCAACCATATAAACATATATTAGCAAAAACATCATGAAGAAGAATCACAACGTAGTAGGGTACTCACGAGTGAGTAGTGCTAAACTGTCTTCTTCACCAAGATTGACAAGCATCATAATATCATAAACAACAATACATCCTGATAAATTCATAGAAAACTCAGAAGTAACATAAACCATATCACACACATTTCTATCATTATATCATCACACAAACATAATCAACTGATCTTGGTGTCCAGTGTATCATCCACAGAGTATAAAAACAACATAATGTCGAAGTTATAACTAAAAATAAACAGAATAGTATCATAAGCAACCAAAAAATCTATCTATCTAACATAATCAAAACAAGCTAAATCTAAGTGTCGCAACTAGAGGGACACTACAAGCTAGGGTTTTAGCATTCTAAGTCATCAAGATAGCTTCCAAGACATTCAAGGGCTAATCCTTCATTTTTTGCTACAAAAATTAAAGATCAAACATCATGGAAAGTCTCTAACTCCATTCTTTTATGCTTCATTACATTATTTCTTCATTTTGGTTTAATTTCCTAAAAAGGGGTTTGACCAAGGCAAACCAACATGCCCTAACATTCACCATTTCTTTCTTTTTCTCTATGTATTTACATATTTAGGCACCTTCAGGGTTTAAAAATAATTGAAGATTATGCTAAAGACCTGTTGAAGACCTCTCCTTGCTTGCAAAGCCAAAATATACATTAAAAGTCACTTTCAAGCTCAAAAATTAGAGTTTGAGAAGCAGACACCTGTTAGGAACTGAAGTGCATTCTGAGGGCTTTCGTTTCCCCTTTCGAATTTTTAGAAATACAAAAGTGGACTAAGTCTCCACTAATGGTGAATTAGTCCCACTGTACATTCCTTTCAGTGATTTTTGCAGTTTTGGATACCCATTTGTCCAAAATGGGCTCTAAAACAGTTTCCCAGATCTAGGACTAATTCGCCCAGAATGGTGAATAAGTCCCAGTAGGCCAAATTTTTAGCATTAGAAACATTTCAAAATTAATTTCCAGTCTCTAGCAATTTCTCAGGTGCACACATTTAGTTTCATTCATTTATGTTACAATTTACTTTCATTTCTAGATGTTTTCGCATATCATAGTGTGTTTTCAAACAATTTGCATTTCAATAGTCTTGCTTTAATAATCAATATCTTTTATTAGTTTTCTACATTTATATCATCTCATCTAGGCATATTTCATCCAAATCACATTAATCTCAAGTGTTTACATTGCATTTTGGCTCATCTTTCTTCTTTTAGGTGGAAAACCCTAGAAGTGGAAGAAAGACCCTTGGAAGCCAAAATCTTTGTTTACATTTTGGTGAACCCGCCTTTAGAATACTTTTCTTTTCTAATTTTGAGTCCATCATCCTAGATCTAGCTTACATTGAATTTTCATTAGTTAATTTGCATGCTAGGGTTTCAAAATTTTGCATTAGTGAAAGTATATATAAGTTGCATTTTTGCATCTCAAATCATTAAAAATTTCTAAAAATTTTCATTTGCATCTTAGGTCTGCATCATACAACATAGAAAACATCAAAATCACTAAGAAATTTTTGAAAATTTTGAAGAAAAAAAAAATCCCTATTGGGACTCATTCAACACCTTGGGCGAATTAATCCCTTTTCACCCCTAAAATTGTCATTTACAAAGCTGAAAACCCTATTTTTAAGCTTCTATTTACTGGTCTTACCAATCTACATCAATTGCTTGAGTTTTTGTAACATGCATTTCATTAGATCTAGCTTAAATTAGCTCATTTCATGCATGGTTTGAATTTCAAGTTTGCATTCTCATATTGTTACATAGCATAATCAGTCCATTGTCATCCTTAAAATCTTAAAAATTGCATTCCTCTTTTGCATGTTCACTTTAGCATGGTTACATTTCAAGTTTCTAGAGTAATCATTACATCATGTTTTCATTACAAAATTCTATAGTTATCATATTTCATGTTCTATGTTTAGATCTTATTGTGTGTTGTAAGAAAGTTTTGTTAGGTGCATATGAATATGAGGTTCTTTCCCCTCTCTTTTTGTTCATCATTGATCCCTCTCCTAGTATCCTTTCTGTGTGAGAGGTTAGTCTAGTGAAATAAACCTTGGATTTAATCATAACAATCACATTTGTTCTTCTCCTATTATCTCTCCCACTTGCAAAGAAGAGATTATAGTGCTAGAAGAACTAATTGATGAAAGTTTTGAAAATCCAAGTTATTTCTCTTATCTTACCTCTCCTATTAGACATAAAATTGCTAAACAAGAGGAAATAATGATAAGTAATCATGAGGATCACACACCACAACAAGAGACTATTGAAACCTACCTATATTCATCTCCTAACATCTTCTCCTCTTGTGATAGTGATGAGGATATGTTTGTGTTAGATAAGAAAACTTTCCAAGTCTATGATAACCCTCTTTATGATCCTTCCCCTACCTCTCCTATTTTGGAAGGCATTAGGGAACAAAGGAATGAAGTCATAAGTGGTCATAATAATTTCATACTTGTTCTTCTCCTAGTATCTCTCGTAGTTGTAAGGAAGATGCTTTGATGTTAGAAAACACAACCAATGAGAGTCATGAAAATCTTACTTGTCCCCTTTCACCTAAGGAAATCCTTATTGATCAAGATAATTCAATCATTGATCATTCCCCAACTTGTGATAAAATGCATTTTAGAAGAACCAATCCATGAATGTTAAGAATTTTTGATTCATAGTTCTCCTAAAAACTCTCCTCCTAGGGAGAATATCATAGTGTTAAAACATGGCAGCAATAGTAGTGTATCTTCCTTAGCTCATGATAAAAAGGTGATTCTAGATTGCCCTTTATTAGAGATACATCAAACTAAGACCGATGAGGTTATGAATGCAGAAGTGTCCATTAGATCCCCCTCGACCAATGGAACTCATACATACCCCGTCAGACATCCTAAGAACCCTCTAATTCTCTACCCACCTTCACACAAATACCAAACTCAAAACCAACCTGAACTCATCCTTTATCCACCATCACACAAACCTCACATTCACAACAAGCCTAAACTTATCCATTACCCACCTTAGAATAATGTGTTACATCAATTGATTCATAATACCATTGCTCATACATAAAACACTAAAAACAATCTGCAACCACAACAACCAACCTTGACCTCTTTACCTTTGCCTAATTCTATATTGCCTAGTGCTCCTCGATTAAGGGAGTATGATTTTGTTGAACAACTTAAGAGCACTCTCGCAAAGATATCCCTATGGGATTTACTTCATAATTCTCCTAACTATCACACTATGCTTCAAATGGCCTTACAAAAAATTCCTATCCCTTCTAATGCACAACCAAATGACATAGTATCCATAATTCAAGGATTGAACACTGACATTGTTTTCCACCAAAGCAGACTCCCCTCTTTGGAAGTGTAAAAAAAAAATGAAGCTTTCATGATCATTTATCAATACAATACAATAGGGATAGAGAAAAACCTTGTTGATAGTGGTTCAACTCTTAATGGTGTAGCGTAAACCTCTTGGATAGGCTTTGTGTGGATAGATAAAAAAATTCAACCTGATTCTTTATCTATTAAGGGCTTTGACAATGAAGAAAAGAAACCACTTGGTGTGATCACTTTACCTATTACATTTGGGGAAGTCACATTGAACACACCAATCTAGGTTATGCCTCATTCTCTTTCATATAACCTTCTTCTAGGCAGGTCATGGATTCATGAAATGAATGGTGTGCCTTCCACTCTTCATAAAAAAATGAAATACATCTACAACAAAAAAGTGTGCACACTCGACATTGATCATGAGCCTTATAGTGTCTTGCAACTTGAGAAAAAAAAAGATATCCCCTTAAACACATTAACACCAACCACACAAGTGGAACCTATGCAACAAAAAGATAAAGAAAAACACATTGATGAAGTCACAAAGCTATTAGAAGATGATTGGGGTTCCTTAGATTTTGAACACACATTCATGCGTGAGTACAAGATCATAAAAAAAGCTTCCAATAAGGCACATGAAAGAGCACTCAAGTCAACACACAACTTGGAAGACCCTTTGAATGCATCCACCTCAACCACTCTAGAACAAAAGCCAATAGATTACACAACAAACTTTAACGAACTCAACAATGAAAACCCGCCCGATCCAAAAATAATGAAAAAGATTTATGGATGAGGATATGAGATTATAATACAACTTGGATATAGTGGAAAAGGATATGGTGCTAACGAACAAGGTATCTGCAACCCTATAGATCCGATCACATGAAAAACAACTCATGGTCTTGGTTATTGTACTTTGGTAGAAGTAATCAAGCCTTCAATCAATATCAACACTATCACAAATAGTTCTTCTAAACCAACCTTAATAGTAGTACATCATGAAATCATCGACACCAGTGGTCTTGAAATTTATCCTTTACATAACAAGAAACAAACAAAGAACTCTTCGCTTAATGTCAATGTCATCACACAAAACACTAATGAATTGAATTCATTAGATTTTACACCCTCCTGCAAAGGATAGGACAAAATATCACAATCTAAATGTTAGAGTAAATTTCATTTACCATCTTAAGTTTTAACTTAGGATTAATTATGCATTGGTTATTCGGGTGGTTTATTCTCGTAGGGTAGGTTTTCACCCCTCTATGTTTTTCACGAAGCACCTGCAGGAAACATCTACAGAATAACCTTCACAAGATAGAGAGGAGCACCATGCTACTTCACTAGAGAGAATGAAATATGAGATCTAATTAATTTACATAATGTATAGGCTTATAAATCCGTGAAAAACATAGATGGGTGAAAAACTACCCTACAGGAAAAAACCACCCAAATAACCAATGCATAATTAGTCCTAAGTTAAAACTTAAGATGGTAAATAAAATTTACTCTAACACCCCTTGTTAAGTGAAACTTCAGTAGAATGAATATGAAGATGTAGTATGGGTCCCAGCTACACAACCATGTTAGGTACCCATTTACAATTAAAAAAAAAAAAACTCTTACAACTGGATAAAAGGAGAAAAACCTTGTGGGAAAAAAACCCCTCTCCAAAAGAGAGAAAAGAAAACAAAAAATGATGCATGGATGGAGGACTCAATCACATCCCCCAAGGACTACATACATCATGTATATACAATCAACAACCCCGCAATAGGAGGGAAAGAGAGAGACTATATAGCTCCCCCACAATGTGTAATAACCTACAAAAATGGTAAGTTCCTGAAGACAAAACATGATCCAGTATCTAAAAACAACTTGTCTCCCTTTCAGAAGAAACAAAACCAAATACAATGTAGGTATGCTTCCAATTTTAGCTAGGAATTGAAAGAAAGAAGCATGAAAATATATGATGGTGTCTCTAAAATCTGCCCATGTGTCACCAAAACCTTGGAAGATGATGCCACGAACCAATCCAGAACATGCCCAATCACAACAGAAGGTGACAAATAAGGTACCAATGGAAACTGATATTGAACAATATCCAAAGACATAGATGGTTTGACAAAAGTTGTGTACTAACTATCATCAAAATTATAGGAGGGATATACCCTCAAATGTGTCATCTAAGTTAGAATTGTGAGATTCTATGAACAATGAACAAATTTTCAACAAATAAGAATCCCAATTAGGAAGAAAATGAGATACTAGTTGTGATGAATCACTATATATACTCAATGAATCATCAACACAAAATGAATTCAATCCTACCAAAAAAGAATGATAGGAGTCTCAATCAATGAGTCTGCACAACAAATCACTGAAGGTGAAGGTACATCAACTGTCTTTGATGGAGAAGAAGGAGCATTTGAAGAACCCTCATCATCCTCATTTGAAGACTCAAAGTAATCCAAAACTTCAAACTCCTACATAGTAGCATGATACTAGGGTATCTTGTCTAAAAAATGAAGAGGCGCAAGACAATCTAAAATAGCGGAGTATCAGGATCTCCATGTATTTCCAAGATTTTAATCCAAAGAGTATATGGACACTCAAAATGATCAATATCATCCAAAGTGGCATCATCAATATGCATTGTAATAACTCCTAGGACATGATCCCTTTTGCAATTCCATGCAAACTTCTTACTATCAATACTAGGAGGGGGAACAAGATTGCATAGGCATGGAAAAAGATGAAGCCATCTCAAGTGCTTCAATATACCATCTCTCCATGTGAATAGTTCCCCCTTTCCAACATAATCATAGCAAGATGAAATGAAAACCCTATTGGATGTTGTGTTTCTCATTGATGTCAACACTATTAGAATTGTTGTATTGAAGGTTGTATATGTCAAGGATATTGAGAAAATTGTTAAAGAAAGAGTTTCAGGTTGACATGGGAATAGTGAAGGTCATGAAGGTGTCTTGCTCAGTATGTTGAAGATCAGTCATTGTGGATGAAAGGGTTTATTGTTGAGAGTATCTAGTTTATCCACTAGAAGCTTCAGAGGTCTACATGAAGATTTGATCGTGTTATGAACAATTATGTTCTGATAGTCTTTCTGTGGTTTTAGTTTGTGTTCCTAAGTGAAGTTGATGTAATTCTAGTAATTTCAGTTGCTACAGATGCTTCTTTGTTGATTCTTAATGCTTGTGGATGCTTCTAGATCATTTCCTATCCTTGTTCCATGTCTATGTTGATCAGTGTGCTTGTGGTCAAAGATTTTTCTCTTGTGTGTTCACTTGAGTTTTCATGTTCTTGGTCGACATGATGGTTGTAGCATGTTTTGGATCCTTGGGGATTAAAATTTGAATGTTTTGCGCTCTTGAGGATATTGTTTTAAGTCTTCATTATGTTGTAGCCAATGGTGTTTGATTCGCATTGAAAATTTATTTGTAAATTTGGGCTGACATTGTAAATATGTTTTATATTTTTGCCGACAAAGTTGTTGATGTAAATTTGTGTTGCAGATATATAAGAGTGGTTTTTTGTACGAAAATAAGTGTGTGTGAAGTGAGGAAGACCCAGAGAAAATGCAAGTGTGCAAATAGTGATCAAATCATTCGATTTCAGAGTAGAGTGTAAAGAAGTTTGATCGAAGTGTGAAGGAGTGTTTCTATGCTTAACCAAAATTGTAATCAGGCTTTTGTAGAAACTATTCTCTCAATTCATACCCTGTGGATCTAATTTGTATCTCTATAAGATAGTGTGTCTTCTATGGGAAATGAGCCCTCTTGTATTTGAGTAGTGAGCTCTAGGCAGTGTGCCTCAATGCATGTGCATTCTCATTATTCTTTATTATACTTTTAATAGGGTATAATATTGTGGACTTGTTAGGGATCCAAATCTACACCCTATTTGCTAAACTTTGAATGAACTCAACAGATTTGGACTAACATGGGACTGCTTTCAGGTTGTGGGTAACCTGTTGAAAGCATACCTTTGGATTATAGGTTGGCTTCCCCATTTGATGTCACCTAACTATTAATCTTTGAGGTAAAGGGTAAGGATTGCATGAAATAAACCTAATGCTAAAAAATCTAAGGTGATGCACCAAAACAACCTAGACTTGTTAATAGCCTATCGCATTCAATTTAATATCACAAAGCTTGACTCACACAACTCACTTTCCAATGCAGTTTACATAAATAATTCATAAGGTCTATAAAAAGTGCTATTAAAAGGAAGATAGGGTTTCACAATTAACAACACTACTAAAACAACAAAAATTACAACTTGTAAACATACATCTTCTGCTAAACAGATGCATAAACATGAGACAAGCTTGCGAGGAAAAGATATATTTTCACAAGACAAACTAATCAATCATTAATTGTAAGGAAAATTATATGTGAAAAAAATTCTCCTAACATCAATACCTCAGAGAAGAATGTAGATATACTTTTAATTTTTTCAATTACAGTTCAACTAAGATGAACTATGAAGTAAATATCAGAAACAGAGTATTTGACAATCACACATGAACACCAAATATACGTGGGAAAACCCTTACAAGAGAAAAACCTACCACACCAAAAGAAGTCACTTTGTATTACAGTAATAAAGATTGCATACAAGTTTCAGACTTATCTTTCTGATGTCTGTTTACAGCAGCATTCACCATGAACAATCTTGTACATGAACATTCAAGTTATAGTCTTTATAGATTAGAATACATTTATTAATCATACAATCACCCAATAATCCATCGATCCAACTAAACGATCACAATCTGCAATCACAAAGTATATCCATGTCGTTCCATGTCCATCGAGCTTCCTCACAAAATTGTCACAACAAACTATCTCCCAACGGTTCCAATTCGGCTCCTCTGATTGGTTGAATACCAACCACGTAGATAGTCATTGCTCGGTCAGAAGAAACAAACTTTGTTGGCATCTCGGTGAGACACTAACAATGTCTCACCGATGCCACAAAGTCTTCATATTGATTTCACCAAGAGTCATTTCCATTGGTAAGAGGTTTCATCAAGCTTACAATTGTATCGGCTTCAATTTTCCTTTCGGAAAGACTATCGCTCTCACCAAGACATCTCAACAAGTCTTCTTGTGTTACACCAAAGCACCAAATAGTTGGCAAGACCTATTGCTTTTGCCAGGATATCATAGCGAGGTCCAAAAGTTTCATAAATGTGAGTTTACCCTTTGGAAAGAGTATCGTTCTTCACCAGGACCTCACACTAAGACTTCAAGGATTATACCGAAGTCAGATGTTATACTGAGCTCTAAAGAATAGTCAGCAAGACTTAACACCTTTGCCAAGAGTTCTTATCAAACACATATATGTTACACCGATGACCACTGTTTGCCAAGACCTATACCGAAGACTTTACTCTGAGGTTTTTAAGTTATATCGGGACCACCACTCATCGCCAGGAGTCACACCAAGAGAAAAATTTAACATCGGCAGGACATTAACAGTTCACCTAGACTTCATAATGAAACCTTAGTGTTACATCAATGACTCCCAAGTGTGTCCCCGTTGGCATGAATTTCATCTATCGCTAAGACCTCACACTGGGATCTTTATGTTATTGTGAAGAAATCATATGTATTCCTATCGGTGAGACATTCACAGTTCACTGTGACTTCTTCCCAAGTGTTGAAGTCACTTCGAAACCCTCGGTCACTATGAGTCTCCCTGGCACTTGATTGAATGGCCTTTCAGCTAGAGGTCTCTGTGTGGTGAGAGGTTACAATGACTACTTCTTGTCATAGTGATAGACTCCATAGTGAAAACTTTCGGTGAGACAAAAACTAGGTCACAACGACTTGTACAAAACATGATGTTCCAAACTGCTAGTCGGCCAAACATTTGAGCTATCACACTGACTTGACTCCAATGGAGGTTTTAGCCTATGATGATTGAGGCATACTTTTCCAACAATCTCCCACTTGATGAAGATCACACAGAAACCTCCAGAGCACAATAAAACTTACTAAAAATCATGGGCACTAAGGCCGATAGAACTGGCACGCCACCTGAACTTGTCTATGCTCACTAGCTTTGTCAATGAATTTGCAACATTCTCCAGAGTATCAACCTTTTGCAAACTAACCTTTCCATCCTCCACCATATCTCATACAAAGTGGTACTGTACATCAATATGTTTCATCCTGGTATGGAAAGTTGGATTCTTTTTTGGACAAATTGCACTCTGACTATCATAGAAAATAGTTATTACCCCTGCATCAAAACCAATGTTAGAACAAAAACGTTTCAACCAAACTGCTTCTTAACAAGCAAGAGTAGCTACCATGTATTAATCCTTCGTAGTGGACAAAGCGACTACAGCCTGCCGCTTACTCATCCAACTCATTGCACCACCATTCAACATGAAAATATATCCACTAGTGGACCTCCTGCTATTAATGTCCCCTACCCAATCAAAATCTACATAACCATGAATGTTGAGAGTCCTCTGTGATTCAACCAAGTTCCCATTGTAACACAAAGCAAAATCTAAAGTTCCCTTCAAATACCTAAACACTCTCTTCACAACATTCCAATGCATTCTTCTTGGATTAGCCATAAATCGACTAAGAATTCCCATTGCTTGGGCAATGTCTGGCCTTGTACAGACCATTACATACATGAGACTACCAACTACACTAGCATAGGGTATGTTGGTCATGCCCTCCATCTCAGTAGGATATTTTGGATAGTCCTCAACAGATAGCTTCATACCATGCAAGACTAGAACCACTAGCTATTTGCAATCATTCATACAAAATCTCTCAAGAACAGTCCTGATATACTTACTCTGACTAAGCCATAGTTTTCTATTCTTCCTGTCCTTGGTTATCTCCATCCCTAGAATATACTTTGTTGAACCAAGATGTTTCATTTCAAACTTAGCAGACAACTGAGACTTAAGATCAGAAATCATTAGCTTACTATTGCCTATGAACAACATATCACCAACATAGAGAGCAATAACAAGTACTCGATCAATTTTCGCTTTATAATATACATAGTGATCAGATTTTGATCTTACAAATCCCAAAAACAATACAAAAGTATCAAATTTTTGGTACCACATTCTAGGTGACTGCTTTAAACCATACAAAGACTTCTTTAACTTGTATACTAGTTTTTCTTTACCTTTCTCAAAAAAGTGCTCAAGCTGGGACATATAGATTTCTTCTTCAAGATCACTATAAAGAAATGTTGTCTTCACATCCATTTGTTTGACCTCTAAGTCATACACTGTTGCAAGTGACAAAAGAATTCTGATAGATATCAGCTATGCTATAGGAGAAAATATTTCCCCATAATCGATTTCCTCTACCTGGGAATAACCCTTTGCAACCAGTCTCACCTTGTACTTTTCTAAACTGCCATCTAGACCAATTTTCTTCTTAAATATATAGAACGTGACTTATACTCCAATAAACTGCTCATGTGATGGATGTGAAAGGTTTAATATAGAAAGGTTTAATAGACATTGTTACATTGAATAGCATGTGCATCTAGCTTGTATAGGGTACCAATTCGAGCACCTCTAGCCAGTACCATTAAACCTCTAGTCATCTTGCAGCCATTTCCATAGAACGTGACTTATACTCCAATATCATTCAACATACTTACAGAAAGTAAGTTTTGAGCCAGACCTGGTATATGCATTACATTATTGATTCCCTTCACTCTGCTATCGGGGAATTGTATTTTGACTCTTCCATGGCCAACAATCTCTAAAGTTGAATCACTTGCCAAGTACACCTTTCCACCATTGTATTCTTCATACTTCGTGAACCACTCTCTATGAGATTTCATGTGGAAAGATGCTCCAGAATCAATCAGCCAGACATCATCTGATGCCTGAGTAGCTAAGGCTGCTATGAAGGCATCACCATCACTATGAGAAGAACCATTATTGGAAGAGCCCTTCTTCTTCTTTTTCTCCTCTTTACAATCCTTTTAGACATGACCAGGTTTCCCACAGTTCCAACATTTCACCTTGTACTTCTTGCTAGGAGACTTTGATCTCCCCTTTGATTTCAATTTTGATTTCTTGTCCTTCTTTTTTCCTTTCTCTTTCGGTCTTCCTCTGACAGCAAGAGCTTCTTTTTCCATCTCAGAAGATTTCCTTCTCATCTCTTTTGACAACAAAGAACTAACAACATCTTTCATCTTGAAACTGGATGTTGTACTCCCAATAGCCATCACCAGATGATCCCAAGAGTCTGGAAAAGAACACAGTAATAGCATACAACGATCCTCTTCTTCAGTCTTCACACCAACAAATGTTAATTGAGCAAGTAGCATATTAAATGTGTTCAAATGATCAGCTACAGACCCTCCTTCCTACATTCTCAAAGAATACAGCTTCTTCCTTAGGAATAGTTTATTCACCAAGGACTTCCCCTAATAAATAGATGCCAGTCTCTTCCAAAAAGAAGATGCGGTCTTCTCCTCATGCACATTCAAAAGAACTGAGTTTTCCAAATGGAGCCTTATCAGCCCCTTAGACTTCCTATCTGCAAGGTCCCAATCTTCTTGCTTCATGCCTGTAGGTTTAGTTCTAGACACTGCAAGCCATAGATCACGATCAACTAGAAGATCCTCCATCTTGAGTTTCCACAACTCAAAGTTACTACCGTGAACTTCTCTATTTCAAACTTTCCAAATGTGGCAGCCATCTCAACCTGTAAGCAGAAATAACAAACTCTACAAGACTCCCACTGAAGATAATTGACTCAGAAAACCCAATGTACCCACAAGGATAACACAACTGGCTAGTCTCTGATACCACTTGTAAGGAAAATCAAATGTGGAAACAATTGTCCTAATGTCAATACCTTAGAGAAGAATGTAGATATACTTTTAATTTTTTCAATTACAGTTCAACTAAGATGCCCTATGAAGTAAATATCAGAAACTGGGTATTTCACAATCACACATGAACACCAGATATACATGGGAAAACCCTTACGAGAGAAAAACCTACCACACCAAGTGAAGTCACTTTGTATTATAGTAATAAATATTGCATACAAGTTTCAAACTTATCTTTCTGATGTCTTACAATAGCATTCACCATGAATAATCTTGTACAAGAACATTCAAGTTACATTCTTTACAAATTAGAATACATTTACTAATCATACAATCACCCAGCAATCCATCAATCCAACCAAAAGATCACAATCTGTAATCACAGAGTATATCCATGTAATTCCATGTCCATTGAGCTTCCTCACAGAACCATCACAACAAATTGTCTCCCAACGGTTCTAATTTAGCTCCTCTGATTGGCCAAATACCAGCCACGTAGATAGTCATCGCTCGGTGAGAAGAACAAACTTTGTTGGCATCTCGGTGAGACACTAACAGTGTCTCGCTAATGCCACAAAGTCTTCATATCGATGTTGCTAAGAGTCATTTCCATCAGCAAGAGGTTTCACCAAGCTTACAACTGTATCAGCTTCAATTTTCCTTTTGGCAAGACTATCACTCTCACCATGACATCTCAACAAGCCTTCTTGTGTTACACCAAAGCACCAAACAGTCAGTGAGACCTATCGCTTTTGCTAGGATATCATAGCGAGGTCCAAAATTTTCATAAATGTGAGTTTACCCTTCGAAAAGAGTATCGTTCTTCGCCAGGACCTCATGTTGAGACTACAAGGATCATACCAAAGTCACATGTTATACTGAGCTCCAAAAAATAGTCGGCAAGACTTAACACCTTCTCCAAGAGTTCTTATCGAACACATATATGTTACACTGATGACCATTGTTCACCAAGACCTATACCGAAGACTTTAATCTAAGGTCTTTAAGTTATACTGGGACCACCACTCATCACTAGGAGTCACACCAAGAGAAAACTTTAACATCGGAAAGACATTAATAGTTCGCCCATACTTCATAACGAAACCTTAGAGTTACATCGATGACTCCCAAGTGTGTCCCTATCAGCATGACTTTCATCTATTGCTAAGACCTCACACTGAGATCTTTATGTTATCGTAAAGACATCATATGTATTCCTGTCGGCGAGACATTCACAGTTCACTAGGACTTCTTCCCAAGTGTTGAAGTCACTTTGAAACCCTCGGTCACTATGAGTCTCCTCGGTGCTCGATTGAATGGCCTGTCAGCCTAAGGTCTCCATGTGGTGAAAGTTTACAACGACTGCTTCTTGTCACAGCAATAGACTCCATAGTGAAAACTTTCAATGAGACAAAAGCTTGGTCACAGTGACCTGTACAAAACATGATGTTTCAAACTGCTAGTCGGCTAGACATTTGAGCTGTCACACCGACTTGACTCCAATGGAGGTTTTCAGCCTATGATGATTGAGGTATACTTTTCCAACATTAATAGCATACATGAGAAACATTAAATGAGAAGGTAAAATGCTCTACTTTATTAATTCAAAGTGCTTACTGTATAATAGGTCCAACTAAGTTACAATACTATTCCATGAAAAATAATTCCAAAACAAAGCTATCATGCTATTGGAAAGAAAGAACTCGTTCAAAATGTTCAAAATGAACATACCTAAGCAAAAACCCACCAAAACCCCTCACACAAGTGCTTCCAGAAGATTCTGGTTGAATACAACAAAAAAGGCCAAAAAGAACATTCTAGAAACCCTCCAAATTGTCCTCCACATGAAGAAAATTTAAGCCAAGTCAAGAGTCACACTAAAAATGTGACAAAAATGTCTCTAAACAACACCTTTTCCTCTAAAATCAATCAAAACAGCCTCTCACACATTCCTCATTTTTGGAAGTCATTATTGGTCTTCACACAAGTCTTGACCCACACTCTCTTCATGAAATATGTGTGTTTTGGAATCACAAGACTCCAAAAAGAATTAAAGATAATGATCTTGATTAAGTGATTCATAAAACATCACTTAGCAAGTCATTTTACATTTAAAGCACAAAAAAAAGGGGACCACCATCCTTGAATTACATTACATTTGCATTAAAAGACATAATAAAGTGATTTTCAAATCACTTACATAATATCTTTAAACATTGGAATAAAATGCAACATATAATGTCATATCCAAAACCTTTCAAAAGCTTCCAAGGCACTTGACCATCTCAACTTACCTCATTCTTCATTTTAGTCCACACATGGGAAAAACTCACTGGTTTTCAAAGGCATCATTCAAGCTCAAAAACACTTGGCCAATATGGCTGACCTCCAAATTTCTTGGAAAGCATATGCCAAGTCACATGATTGTTTGGAAAAAAGCAAAGGCATAACATAACATACTTGTCATATTGCATGTTGCATTGTTGAAGAGTTAGGATAAAGTTTGAAAAAGGGGAAAAACCTTA
Source organism: Sequoia sempervirens (assembly GCA_007258455.2). NCBI lineage: Eukaryota > Viridiplantae > Streptophyta > Pinopsida > Cupressales > Cupressaceae > Sequoia > Sequoia sempervirens. The sequence continues at coordinate 206,689,086 of VDFB02105785.1, forward strand.
AGGCATAAAATTCCTAAGTGAATGAACACGAATTTTTTGCCCCCATTACATTTAACACATGGCTCAATTTTTTAACAAACATGGGAAAAACAAATCTCCATCAAATAGAGTCAAACCCTAATTATCAGAAAGCCAAAACAATGAGGCAAACCCATCATTTTGTTGTTGAAAAATCTAGAACATGACTCTGCCGCCGTGGGGTTTGAAAAAAACATAGGAACAACATGGAGATTCACACAATTTAGTTGAGATTTCATTGATGAGAAATACAAAAAAAGAGGTAAAATGCTTTCCTGTAGCTTGAAATCTGAACTTTTTCACCATTTGGAGGTTAGTTTTGAGCAGTAGGCTGCAACCATTGACATATTTTTGACCCATTTTTAAGGGTCTTTCTGTTGTTGTTTCATATTGTTACAGCCACCATGAGAAATTTTGTGAAGCTTTGCTAGAAGCAAAAGCTCAAAATTTTGCAAAAATTTTTGTGAGCAAAAGCTCCAGGTGAGTTAAATCGATTCCATTTCTAATTTTGAGCAACAGAAAGCCATGTTTTTTTGTTTCTATCTTGAGAATAAAGTATGAAATGCTTGTTGCATTTGTTAATGATGATACTCCCTATGTTTCTGATGCTTTCATGAAGAAAATAACTCCTTGGCCATGACCATGGACAAAAATAGTGTGTTTTTATATGTCTCAACTTTATTTGAAAATCCCATAATGTCTTTCGATTTTTCCTTTGTATTAACAAATATCTTAACAACCCATATAATTTTTTGTTATGTAGAAGAGGAAAGATTTGTTGTGAGCTTAGCCTCCATTTTTGAAAATAGGGTTTTCTCTATATTCACAACTTCTGCTCCATTTTCACCATAATTGCAAAACCACTATTTTGGGTTTTCTGTAGCATATATATTTCTAAATCTACAACTTGAATCCAGATGAGTCTTTTAAATTTGAAAGAAACTCAAAATTTTGTTGCAAAAAATATTCTGTGTCATTGTACAGTGTGAGCATAATTGAAAGTTTCAATTTGTAGCAACAATGTGTTTTTCTGTGAGCATCAGATGTTTGTTTTGCAAATGCACTTCTTTGACTATAGTTTTCATGACTTACCATTATAAAACTATCATACTATTACCTTGAAATACCTTCTTGATAAACTTTGTGTTTCTGTAGACTAACTGAACTCCATGGAAAGCCTTGCTCTAGCTAATGATCATTGTCTAAGTTTTTTGTCTTCTCCTCATGCAGTGACTACCCTACTTCCCTTGAGCTGCTCACTATCATTTTAAACCTAAATCTGCTCTTGAAACATTCCCCTATGATTGTGATTTAATTTTCTTGTCCTTAAGTGATTGTCATACTCTCTTATGATTCACAGTCTCCTAACTTTGCTCATAATTTTGAAGAAACTCCCATAAGACAGTGAGATGTCTACATTTTTTGAAAACTTTGCTTGGTGTCATTTCCCCTTGTCAGTCACATAGTTCACTACCTTTCTATGGTACTGCCCAGTCAAGATATATTGCATGCATCACAAGTAGGGTATAGTGGGATTGATGAAACATTAGTTTGCATATTCATATGCACACTCAAGAGATCCATGGATATCAAGCTAATAGAATTTTTTATAAAGAACAACATATGTATCTAGAGGAAATCATGATATAATAAGGAAAACCTACAAGTGATTGTTCCTTTTTATTTCACTGTCTAATGATTGATTTCCTCTCCTTCATGTGCTCTTTTGATGGTTTTGTTGCCCTTGATCTGCCCAAGGTTGTCTTCATCCATGAAGTCTTCACACTATCATATTTGTCCTTTACATGTTCTCAACCTTTGGGCTTGCTCTTTATCTCTCACAAGAAATATCATCATTGTCCTCTTTAGATGATCTCATCCTTGTGCTCATTAATTTTCCTTTATGACTGTACAGGTATGGGTTGTCAACTCTCTTGAATCTTTTCATGTCTTTCTCAAATATCATTGTTGTTGTCACAAGGTAGATTATGATATTGCTCCTTTACTTCAAAGCTTTCCTTTCAATATTTAATGATTGTCCTCTTTTGTCATGATTGCCTCCAAAAAAACATTTATGACATGAATATATTGGGCCTCATGGACTCAAATGCAACCTTCTCCTTAAGCTTGGACTACAGTCTCTATGTTTAACATTGATTCCATAGCACTATTATTGTGCCATGCCTTTTGCTTATCTCAGAATGCATTTGTTGTTGCCACACCGAATTGTCATTGTTCATTTGTTCTTGTTGTCTTGTAGCACAATGACCATACCTATACTTCTATTGAGTGAATGATATTCATTGTTCAATGTGAACAGTAGATATCTCTATCTCATTTATACTATGCATTCCACCCATTGTGATGATCGTGCTTCCCTGTATGCTTCTTTCATTGTTTATTGTTGTACTAAATGAATCTACTTTTCATGCCTATTGGTAATTGTGACCGGTACATGATTATGGGGCATGTGTATTGATCATTTGGACACCCAGTCTGCATTGTAGGGGTATTGTATTCTTACTTTAGAGCCTTTAATGGTACTGTAGTATACACTCATTATTATTGTCCTTCCATGAGACCATTGTAGCATGCATTTTTTACTGTCCTTGTCAATGATAATGACCTTCACTCATTGCATTTACCTCCATAAGTGCACCTATGAATAAACACTAACAATTCCATTTGCCTCCAATGATAAGCATTCTCTGATTTATTCTTTTTGTTTCCTTTTTGATCATGTGTGTAACACATAATTGTCTCCCCACTTTGATCCTAGTGGGAAGACACATGTCCCCTATGTCAGTGACCTAAAAGCTCACCATCCTATGTGATGTGTGGCTATCCAATAGGGTCAAGGTGAGAGGGACCTGACAATACTCTTGATTTCTCTCTCATTATTTAAGAGATGCATAATTAAACTTGATGCATCTTTTGAATCTAATAATGAAGGTTGATCAACTGGTTTAATTCCATATTGATTTAATGCATTGATAATAGATAAATCTTTGATCAAGTTGCTCAATTTCCTTTTTCTTTCAAAGTGTGTTGAGCTATACCCTTGTGGGAGCCACATTTACCCCACATGTTGTATTTAATGTAAATTAGAACAGTAACCAGACTTGTTCTAAATTTACACATGAAGCAAACAAGTTAGAAAAATAGATGCATATTTTGGATGTGTTTGATGAATTTGTTGTTTTCTAGGACATCCCAGGTTTGCATGCTTATTTATTGCACCTATGGATCAGTTTATACATGCATAGGTAGGTGTGTATGTAAGGATTGATATCTTTCATTGCTTAGAGAATTTCTCTAATATCATTTTTTTGCTAGTTGCAGGAGCTAGGAGTACTACGGAGTTAGGAAGGACACAAGTAGCTTGGGGTAGTAGCAACAGGGCAAGAGGGAAACTTTGCAACCAGTCATTCTCAAGCAATGACTGGTCTCCATTCTTATATGCACATTTATTTATTTTTTCTTCTTCATGTATAAATTGTTTCATATTTCCATTGAATAACTTAGTCCCTTAGCTTGTGAGGGACATGTACACTTTAGGATTATCAATAAAAGAATATATGATTCTCTTTTCTCATTTTTTGTAATTGCAACATTGCAATGAAAAAATGTAATCTCTTTCTTTTGACAATCTTTTTCCATGCATATTAAATCTAGTAGATTTATGGTTTATCTTTTAAATGTTTGAACAAACAAGACAAAAGAATAAACACTAAACCTGATTTCAGCTAAAATCTAAAAATCAAGTAACATTGTTGCTGACATGTACTATATGTTTGCCTGCTAAACATGAGACCAGTTGCCTAAGCTTATCCATTGGGCACGAGGTCACTCAGAAAACTAGCACCACTTGAAAACAACATTGTGAATTGTTGTAACTCACTAAACCAACAAGAGACACTTTGAAAACTTATTGAAAACCAACACTGCAGAAAGGAAAACTACCACCTAATTGTGCAAAACAACACTTAGAGAAAACTGAAAAGCATCTAACTAATGAAACAACATTAACCTACTCTAACCAGCAAAGAAATTGGTCAAACAAAATATTGATAGGATTTGCAAAATAACACCCCTTTTTAATCAACAACTAATGTATTACATGATTATGTATTGCTAAAAGAACATGAAACACATGTAGATGTTCAATAGAGTATTATAGCATTTCATAAAAAATGAAAAGAAACTTACTTGCACCTTGAAAACAATCATGCATATTGCTGCCTTGAACTAGACAGGTGAGCTGGATTTGATCACCTTTAGCTACAACTCCAAAATTAGCTTCTTCTTCAATTGCATCCTCATACTTGGGTGCAAGCATGATCTCTGGTACTTTAATGGCCTCCAAAATATCTAAGTATCTGATGGGGTAGCCTCTTGACATGACAAAGCTTGGACTCTCTTTGGTGATCTCATGTTTGTCAAACAAACAAGGCACCTGATCACCCACTTGCTTTACATATCGTTGTTCCAAATGATCACTCATTCCTCCAATGGAGGAAGGAAAATGTCCAAACAACAAGGTGACTTCTTCCAACAAACTTTCAATTAAAACATCAGTTTTAGGCTCTTTTATACACCAGAAAGGAAGCTACTCATAACCCTCATTATCACTCAAAGAAAGACATTCTAATTCAGCCTTGTCTTCTTCAAGGATGGAAGGAAAATGCTCAAGCAATGAAGTAGCTTCCTGAAACAAACTTTTAGCTGATAAATCAGCTTCAAGCTTTATTGTACCACAGAAAGGAAGCTCATCTGACCAAAAAAGACTGTAGTAGATCCGACTCATTGTCATCCAATTTTGAACAAAAAATTTCAATTATATCAGTGCACATCTCTTCATAAAGCTCAATATTAGCTAGGTTTTCATCCATAGCATGCTCAAAAATATCCAATTTGATTGTACACTACTCTTCTTCAACCTGATGATGTTGACTTCCAAATTTATTCTTTCCTTATCATGCTCAATGAAACATGGAAGATCATCAAATGAAGCTATGGAATCATGATCTACATCACCCTTTTTAGCCTCTTCAGACTGCTGTCTTGATTCTTGAACCTGCAACTTCTTGTTGTCTTCTTGTTGTTCTGAAACAACATTTGGAGTGGGAAAACTAACACCTTCTTCATTCTAAACCGTACATTTCTCCTCTTGGTCAGCCTTTTCTACCATTTCACCTTGCTATCCTATTGGAACATTTTCACCATCTTTGACCACAATAGGAGGATCATTGGCTAAAACATTATAAGATATATCTTGCAAAATATTCTCATGTTCAACCTTTTGCAGTTGTAGCCTATATTCCTCTATAGCTAAATGCAGTAAGTTCACACTTGTGGCCCCCTCCTTCTCTTGTATAGAAGACACTGGAACCCCACAGTGTAGAGTAGATGGCTCTTCCCAACTTGGAAAATTATGGGTAGAAGACTCATCAGTAGGATCACTAATGGACTCAAAAGATTTCTCTTGTTTAAAACTAGGGAATGTGTACTTGGAAACCTCTTCATTAATAGCATAATTGAACATTGCAGGAAGAGTTGGGCTGAAACTAGGAATGGAGGGGGCTGCTTGGGTTTCATTCCTTTGCTAGCATTGATAGTCTGAATAAGCTTGACTACTTTGCACTTAAGTAGAGAAAAACTTTATTTGCTCCTCCTTAGTAGCTATCTCCCCTTCAAAACCTTCTTCAAATTGCATCTTGTTTGTCACTCACTCTTGATCATAACCAAAGGATTGATCAACCAAATCTTGTTGTTGGGAGATTATCCTTTTCTACTTCTTGATGTCAACCAACATCAAATATATGTGAGATAACACCTTACTAGCATCACTAATCCTCATATGTTCAAGTTGTTGGCTTAAAGCACACAACACATGGTTAAGCTCTTGGATCAGGTCCAATACATTCTGGTAAGGGTGCTTTTGAGGATGATTATGTGAATAATCATGTTGGTTGGCATCAAAAACCTCTTCATGGGGTTGATTTTGATCATATATTGGCTGATATTGAGATTGAGTAGGGACGGGAAGGTGAAAAACATGATAGGACTACTGGTATTCTACAGTAACAGGGGTATTTGCAATGAAACCAATAATTTTTTTTGTGTGATGGGGCTGGTCAGAGGGCATATATGCATGATTTTCATGGAATAGGGGGTAGCTAGCAGTTTCATGATATGTTGGGTGATATGACATGTTTCCATGAAACATAGACATGCTTATTCATTCAGAAGGTGGAAAGATAAGCAAAATCAGATCTATGTGAAACTAACCAGCACTTGATCATACTGAAGCTAGTGAAAACTTATCGGAGTCACTAGGTATGTATTGAAAATGCCTACAAACACTAAAACTACTTTTGTACACACCAAACAACAACAATAAAATGCATAAAAAATGAACTGAGAAGCACTTCACCATCCCACTGGGTGTGTCAAAACTGTTAGGGATCCAAATATGCACCCTATTTGCTAAGCTTTGAATGAACTCAACAAATTTGGACTAACATGGGATTGCTTTCAAGTTGTGGGTAACTTGTTTGAAAGCAGACCTCCAAATTATGGGTCGGCTTCCCCATTTGATGTCACCTAACTATTAATCTCTGAGGTAAAGGGTAAGGATTGAATGAAAATAAACCTAATACTGAAAAACCTAAGGTGATGCACCAAAAAAAACTAGACTTGTTAACGGCCTATCACATTCAAATTAATATCACAAAGCTTGACTCACACAACTCACTTTCCAATGCAGTTTACATAAATAATTCATAAGAAGGTCTATAAACAGTGCTATTAAATGGAAAATAGGGTTTCACAATTAACAACACTACTAAAACAACACGACTTATAGCCTGTAAACATACATATTCTGCTAAATAGATGCATAAACATGAGACAAGCTTGCAAGGAAAAGATATATTTTCACAAGATAAACTGATCAATCATTAACAACATACATGAGAAATGTGAAATGAGAAGGTAAAATGCTCTACTTTATTAATTCAAAATGCTTACTGTATAATAGCCCCAACTAAGTTACAATACTAATCCATGAAAAATAGTTCCAAAACAAAGCTATCGTGCTACTGGAAAGAAATAAATCGCTCAAAATGTTCAAAATGAACACACTTAAGCAAAAACCCACCAAAACCCATCAGACAAGTGCTTCTAGAAGATTCTAGTTGGATGCAACAGAGAAGGCCAAAATGAACCTTCTAGAAAACCTCCAAACTATCCTCCAGATGAAGAGAAGTTAGGCCAAGTGAAGAGTCACACTAAAAATGTGACAAAAATGCCTCCAAACAACCCCTTTTCCTCTAAAATCAGTCAAAATAGCCTCTCACACATTCCTCATTTCTGCAAGTCATTATTGGTCTTCACACAAGTCTTGACCCACACTCTCTTCATGCAAAATGTGTGTTTTGAAAAAACAAGACTCCAAAAAGCATTAAAGATAATGATCTTGATTAAGTGATTCATAAAACATCACTTAGCAAGTTATTTTACATTCAAAGCACAAAAAAATGGGTTCCACCATCCTTGAATTACATTACATTTGTATTAAAAGACATAATAAAGTGATTTTAAAATCACTTAAATGATATATTTATACATTAGAATAAAATGCAACATATAATGTCATATCCAAAAGCTTTCAAAAGCTTCCAAGGCACTTGACCATCTCAACTTACCTCATTTTGCATTTTTGTCCACACATGGGAAAAACTCATTGGTTTTCAAAGGCATCATTCCAGCTCAAAAACACTTGGTCAATATGGCTTACCTCCAAATTTCTTGGAAAGTATATTCCAAGTCACATGATTGTTGGTCAAAAAACAAAGGCATAACATAACATGCTTGGCACACTCCATGTTGCATTTTTGAAGACTTAGGATAAAGTTTGAAAAAGGGGAAAAGCCTTAAGGCATAAAATTCCTAAGTGAATGAACAAGAATTTTCGGCCCCCATTGCATTTAACACATCCTTCATTTTTTAAAAAAACATGGGAAAAAAATATCTCCATTAAACAAGGTCAAACCCTAATTATCAAAAAGCCAATTTAATAATGAGGCAAACCCTTCATTTTTTCATTGAAAGATCTCGAACATGACTATGCCACCATGGGGTTTGAGAAAAACACAAAAAAAAACATGGAGATTCACATGGTTTAGTTGAGATTTCACTAATGAGAAACACATAAAAAGAGGTAAAATGCTTTTCTGTAGCTCAAAATTTGCATTTTTTCACCATTTGGAGGTCATTTTTGAGCAACAGGCCACGATCATTGACATAGTTTTGACCCATTTTTATGGCTCTTTCTATTGTTGTTTCATATTTTTACAACCAACATGAGAAATTTTGTGAAGCATTGCTAAAAGAAAAATCTTGAAAGTTTGCAAAAAAAATTGTGAGCAAAACCTCCAGGTGAGTTAAATCGACTCCATTTTTTATTTTGAGCAACATAAAGCAATGTTTTTTTGTTTCTATCTTCAGAATAAAGCATGAAATTCTTCTTGCATTTGTTAATGAAGATACTCCATGTGTTTTTGGTGATTTCATGAAGAAAATAACTCCTTGGCCGCGACCATGGATAGAAAATAGTGTGTTTTTATATGGCTCAACTTTATTTGAAAATCCCATAATGTCTTTTGATTTTTCCATTGTATTAACAAATATCTTAACAATCTAGATGGTTTTTTGATATATAGAAGAGGAAATATTTGTTGTGAGCTTGGCCTCCATTTTTCAAAATAGGGTTTTCTCTGTATTCATAATTTCTGCTCCATTTTCACCATAATTGCAAACACCCTGTTTTGGGTTTTCTATAGTAGATATATTTCTGAATCTACAACTTGAACCCAGATGGGTATTTTAAATTTGAAAGAAACTCCAGATTTTATTTCAAAAAAGATTCAATGTCATTGTACAGTGTGAGCATAATTGAAAGTTTCAATTTGTAGCAACAATGTGTTTTTTTGTGAGCATCAGATGTTTGTTTTTCAAATGCACTTCTTTGATTGTAGTTTTTATGACTTGCCATTATAAAACTGTCATACAATCCTTGAACTACCTTCTTGATAAACTTTGTGTTTCTGTAGACTAACTGAACTCCATGGAAAGCCTTGCTCCAGTTGATGATCATTGTCTTTTTTTCTCTTCTCCTCATGCAGTGACTACCCTACTTCCCTTGAGTTGCTCACTATCATTTTAGACTTGAATCTACCCTTGAAATATTCCCTTATAGCTGTGATTTAATTTTCTTGTCCTTGAGTGACTGTCATACTCTCAATCTCTTAAATTTGCTCATAATTTTGTAGAAACTCCGATAAGACAGTGAGATGTCTCTACATTTTTGGAAAACTTTGCTTGGTACCACTGCCCCTTGTCAGTCACATAGTTAACTAACTTTCTATGGTATTTCCCATTCAAGATATATTGCATCCATCACAAGTAGGATATAGTAGGGTTGATGAAACATTAGTTTGCATATTCATATGCACACTCAAGAGATCCATGGATATCAAGCTAATAGAATTTTTTATAAAGAACAACATATGTATCTAGAGGCAATCATGATATAATAAGGAAAACCTACAAGTGATTGTTCCTTTTGATTTCACTGTCTAATGATTGAGTTCCTCTCCTTCATGTGCTCTTTTGATGGTTTTGTTGCCCTTGATCTGCCCAAGGTTGTCTTCATCCATGAAGTCTTCACACTATCATATTTGTCCTTGACATGTTCTCAACCTTTGGGCTTGCTCTTTATCTCTCACAAGAAATATCATCATTGTCCTCTTTAGATGATCTCATCCTTGTGCTCATTAATTTTCCTTTATGACTGTACAGGTATGGGTTATCAACTCTCTTGAATCTTTTCATGTCTTTCTCAAATATCATTGTTGTTGTCACAAGGAAGATTATGATATTGCTCCTCTACTTCAAAGCTTTGCTTTCAATATTTAATGATTGTCCTCTTTTGTCATGATTGCCTCCAAAAAAACATTTATGACATGAATATCTCGAGCCTCATGGACTGAAATGCAACCTTCTCCTTAAGCTTGGACTCCATTCTCTATCTTTGACATTGATTCCATAGCACTATTATTTTGCCATGCCTTTTACTTATATTAGAATTCATTTGTTCTTGTTGTCTTGCAGCACAATGACCGTACATGTACTTCTATTGAGCGAATGATATTCCTTGTTCAATGTGAATAGTAGATAGCTCTATCTCCTTTGTAGTATGCATTCCACCCATTGTGATGATCATGCTGCCATGTATGCTTCTTTCACTATTTATTGTTGTACTACATGAATCTTCTTTTCATGCTTGCTAGTCATTGTGACTGGTACATCATCATGGGGCTTGTGTATTGATCATTTTGACATCCATCTTGCATTGTACGGGTATTGTATTTTGACTTTAGAGCCTTTAATGGTATTGTAGTGTACATTCATTATTGTTGTCCTTCCATGAGACCATTGTAGCATGCATTGTTTACTGTCCTTGTCAATCATAATGACCTTCACTCATTGCATTTAACTCCATAAGTGCACCTATGAATAAACACTAACGATTCCATTTTCCTTCAATGATAAGCATTCTTTGATTTATTCTTTTTATTTCCTTTTTGATCATGTGTAACACATAACTGTCTCCCCACTTTGATCCTAGTGTGCAGACACATGTCCCCTATGTCAGTGACCTAAAAGCTCACCATCCTATGTGATGTGTGGCTTTCCAATAGGGTTAAGGTGAGAGGGACCTGACAATACTCTAGATTTCTCTCTCATCATTTAAGAGATGCATAATTGAACTTGATTCATATTTTGAATATGATAATGAAATTTGATCAACTGGTGTGATTCCATATTGATTTAATGCATTGATAACAGATAAATCTTTGATCAAGTTGCTCAATTTCCTTTTTCTTTCAAAGAGTGTTGACATCTACCCTCGTGGAAACCACATTTATCCCACATGTTGTATTTAATCTTAATCAGAACAGTAACCAGACTTGTCCTAAATATGCACATGAAGCAAACAAGTTAGAAAAATAGATGCATATTTTGGATGTGTTTGATGGCTTCATTGTTTTCCAAGACATCCATGGTTTGTATTCTTATTTAATGGACTTATGGATCATTTTATACATGCATAGGTAGGTTTGTATGTAAGGATAGAGAACTCTCATTGCTTAGAGCACTACTCTAATATCATTGTCTTTCCAGATGCAAGAGCTAGGAGCACTACGAAGCTGGGAAGGACACAAGCAACTTGGGGCAATAGTAGTAGGGCAAGAGGGCAACTTTGCAACCAGTCTTCTCAGGAAATGACTGGTCTCCATTCTTATATGCACATTTATTGTTTTTTACTTATTCATGTATAAATTATTTCATATTTCCACTGAATAAGTAAAGTTAGTCCCTTGGCTTGTGAGGGACATGTACACTTCAGGATTATTAATAAAATAATATATGATTCTCTTTTCTCATTTGCTATAATTGCAATATTGGAATGAAAAAATGTAATTTGTTTCATTTGAAAATCTTTTTCCATGCATATTAAATCTAGCAGATTTCTGGTTTATCTTTTAAATTTTTGAACAAACAACACAAAAGAATAAACACTAAACCTGATTTCAATTGAAAGCTAAAAATCAGGTAATAGGACTAACATCCACTGTGGTTTTTCCCCTAACAAGATTTCCACGTAAAAAAATATTGGTGTTCGTTGCATTTCTGATGTGTTGACTGTTTATGGTTTATTGTTCATTCATCATATCTGAGATTAAGTTAAGTTTGATAAGTTTAAATAATATGTGACAACTGATTCACCCCCCACTCTTAATTGTCTATCCTTTTTTTTTCCAACAATTGGTATCAGAGGAGGTTCCTCTGAAGAATTTAATAAGCTTGAGGTGATCCGATATGGCTTCATACAAGAAGGACAGTCCTAGATTCGATGGAACAAACTACTCTCTATGGAAAGCCATAATGGAGTGTCATCTGAGGTGTACTCGTGAGCCCTTCTAGAAGATTACAAAGAACAAATATACTATTTCTCAGAATGGTCCCTCCACTCATGATGAGATTAAAGAGGTTGAGATTAACATTAGGGATATTGAAGCTTTGTTGAGTGCTTTGACAGCTTTGAAAATGAAAAATGTGATAGGTCTAAAGATAACTCTTGGGATTTGGACAAAGTTGGAGACTTTGTATGAAGGAGATGTACATGTGAAGGTCGCTAAGCTATAGAGTTTGAAAGGAAAGTATGAAAATTGAAGATGGGTGAAGATGAAAATATTTCTTCTTTTATGCAAAGAGTAAATGAAATTGTAATGGGTATAAGATGTGTCATTGGTACCCTAGAAGAACAAGAAATTATTGCTAAAGTGCTCAGATCATTACCTCTCTCTTACAAATAAAAAGCTCATGCTATTGAAGAGTTCAGATCAGTAACAAATGTGACAAGAGATATGTTGATTGGTAAACTTGCTACTTTTGAGTTGAGTGAATTTGGTGATTCTACCCCTAGGACTGAATCTAGATTTAAGGCTTCTTTATTCAAAAGAAACAAGCAAGGATATGATCCAGGATAGAGTTCTAGAAAGATATCCAAATATGAGGAAGAGATGAAACAATGTAAAGATGAAGAAAGAGAGGTAGAAGAGCTGGAAGCACTAATTGTAAAGAAAGAAGGCAAAGGACAAGGTAAGTATAAAGGAAAGTTGGCTATTAAATGTTTCTCTTGTAGTAAAATAGGTCATTTTTCCTCAAGGTGTCTTGAAAGAGTTCCAAGGTTTAAGCCTAACAAACCTAGATTACAAAAGAAATACTATTATGTTGAAGAAGGTGGGACTGAGAAAGAAATGGATAAAGAAAATGGAAATGAAGATGAATGGGTTTTCATTGCTACCATTGAAAATGGTCTGGTGGCTACTGAATTTGCTAAAGTTGAGAAATCTATTGTAGATCAAATTGAAGAAAAGGATGAGTGGGTTATTGATAGCAGATGCTCACATCATATGACTGGTGACAAAAGAAAATTTGTAAGTCTGGAGAAATATGACGGTGGGGTTGTAATATTTGGAGACAACAATGCTGGTGTGATTCATGGCAAAGGATATATTTGTCTTGGTGCTAAACATAACACTGATGATGTACTTTATGTTGAAGGCTTAAAGCATAACCTGTTGAGTGTTGGACAAATGGTGGACAAGGGTTATGATCTTCAATTCAAAGATGTAAGATGCAGGATACTTGGAAGTCCAAGTTCTGGAAATATGATTGCTTTAGGTACAAAGAGAAGATGTAATATTTTTCACCTGAGTACTACTAATGTAAGTTGTTTAATTGCTCAAATAAATGAAAGCTAGTTATGGAATACAAGGTTGTGTCATGTGAATTTTGACAACATTATCAAGATAAGGTCCACACAAGCAGTAAGAGCTCTACCTAAGCTGGTGAAACCTGCTAACACAATATGCAAGGAATGTCAGATGGGAAAATAGACTATAGTCTCTTTTTAGAGAAAAAAGAATAATTCTAATGGAGTACTGGAGTTGGTGCATACTAACCTGTGCAGTCCCTCTAGAATAAGAAGTCTACAAGGAGAAAGTTACTTTATGCTGCTTATTAATGATTACTCTAGAATGATATGGGTTGCTTTCAAAGCTATGGAAGAGAATGAAATAGGTCTGAAGATAAAATTCCTAAGGTCAGACAAAGGTGGCGAGTTCACCTCCGAAGAGTTCAATTCTTTCTATGAAGAGCATGGAATCAAAAGACAGTTATCTACTCCCCCAACCCCTCAACAAAATGGAGTTGTAGAAGAAAAGAACAAAAAAATTCTAGATGCTGCTAGAACAATGATGATTGAAGGAAATGTACCTCACATCTATTGGAGAGAAGTTGTAAACACTGTTGTAAACACTTTAAACCAAGTAAATGTCAATGGTATTTCTGGTAAGACTCATTTTGAACTATGGTTTGGTTATAAGCCTACTATTAAATATTTCAAGATCTTTGGAAGCAAGTGTTATATCAAAAGAGATGAGGACATAGGAAATTTTGACACAAGGAGCGATGAAGGAATCTTCCTAGGTTACTCTAGTAAAAGAAAGGCCTATTGGTGCTATAATAGAAGATTGAGAAAAATGGTTGAAAGTGAAAATGTTAGAGTTGATGAGGAATCTACCAGATCATCCAGATATTGTGGATATAATTCAGATGAACATCAAGATAGTACATAAAAAGGGAAGAATGCTCAGATATAGAATCAAGTTCAAATTATTTTGGTAAATCAAGAAAGTCGGGAAGGAGAGACAAGTGGAAGTGCAGAAGAAAGAACAAAAGAACTAGAAGTACGAGAGAATCCTAAAATTCTGAGGTATGTGAAGCTAAATCATTTTGAAAGTCAAATTATAGGAGACAAGAATAAAGGTGTATAGACTAGAAGAAGGATTGCAAAAGAATATTGTCTAATTTCCAAGACTAAGCCTAGCATTGTCAATAATACATGGAATAAGCCTAGGACTGCAAAAGAATGGTACATGGATTCTTGTTCCTAGGCCTAAAGATAAAAATGTGATTGGTACTAAATGGGTCTTTTGGAATAAGCTAAATGAACAAGATGAAGTGGTTTGGAATAAAGCAAGACTGGTATGTAAAGGGTATTCACAAATGGAAGGTATTGATTTTGAAGAAACCTTTGCCCCTACTTCTAGAATTGAAGTTGTAAGATTATTTCTTGCTTATGCTGCATATAAGAACTACAAATTCTATCAAATGGATGTGAAGTTAGCCTTTCTGAAAGGTGAGCTAGAAGAAGAGGTATATGTTGAATAGTAAGATTGATTTCAAGTGACTGATAAGGAAGACATGGTTTTCTGATTGAAGAAAGCTCTATATGGAATCAAGCAAACTCCTAGAGCTTGGTATGCTAGACTAGATAAATACTTACTAAAGTTTGGATTCAATAAAGGTATTGCTGACAACAACTTGTATTTTAAGTTGGATCATGATAAAGAGTTGATTATTGAAGTCTTTGTTGATAACATTATTTTTGGAGGAGATGATGATCTATGTATGAAGTTTGCTAATGAAATGAAGAGTGAATTTTAAATGAGTATGATTGGAGAGATGAATTTCTTTCTGGGATTACAAGTTACTCAGTTAGACAATGGTATTTTATTATCTCAGTCCAAATATGTCAAAGAGTTATTGAAGAAGTTTGGCATGGAAGACTCAAAGCCTGTTGGTACACCCATGGTAACCAAATGCAAGTTAACACATAATGATGATTCTTCTAAGGAAAATAAAACAATATATAGGTCAATGATTGGAATATTTCTCTGTTTAACTCAAACCATACCAGACATCATGAATGTTGTGTGTATGGTAACTAGATTTTAGGCTGATCCAAAAGAATTTCATGTGACTATTGTAAAAAGAATTTTCAGATATCTGGAAGGAATAATTGATTTTGGGCTTTGTTATTATAAAGATGATGATCTTACCTTGAGTGCATATACTAATGTGGATTGCGTAGGAGATGTAGATGATAAGAAAAGCACTAGTGGTGGTGCCTTCTTCCTAGGGAAGAACCTAGTATCTTGGTTGAGTAAAAAGCAAAATTTCATTTCCCTATCTACTGTTGAGGCAGAGTATATTGTTGCTGCAAATAATTGTACTCAAGTGATGTGGATGAAATAGATGTTGAAAGATATTAGAGTAGTATATGATGAACCTATTGCCATATACTATGACAACTCAAGTGCAATAAACATATCAAAGAATCTGGTGCTACACTCTAAGACCAAACATATATCAATCAAGTTTCACTTCTTGAGAGGGAAAGTGAGTGAGAAAGAAGTTAGACTAGAGTATGTGCCTACCAAAGAACAGATTGCATAAATTTTCACCAAGTCGTTGCCAAAGGATACTTTTGAGTATCTTAGAGAGATGATAGGGGTAATTACCCCTCTTGATATGAACTAGTGTTGCATTTACTTGCATTAATATGTGTGCTTCAAAGCTATATTCTAATACGAATTGATGTTTCAATGGATGCTACTCAGGGGGAGTAGTCAGAAGTGTAGATATGTGGTTCAGACCTTGTATGTAGAAAGATGTCTATCTTTTCCATTGATGTCAAAGGGGGAGAAGAGAAATGTGAAAAACTATGAACTATCTGGGGAGAAGAGCCTTATGAGAAAAAGATCATGTGGAGAAATGATTTAGAAGTAAGTGTTGATTGAAAGTTGGGTTGACGGTGTTTTCGCATCACGTGTTGCCATCAATTCCAAAGGGGGAGATTATTGGATGTTGTGGTTGTGTTGCTGATATGTGGTTGTCATTGATGTCAACACTATTAGCATTGTTGTATTGAAGGTTGTATATGTCGAGGATATTGAGAAAATTGTTAAAGAAAGAGTTGCAGGTTGACAGTGGAACAGTGAAGGTCATGACGGTGTCTTGCTCAGTACATTGAAGATCAGTCATTGTGGACTAAAGGGTTTATTGCTGAGAATATCTAGTTTATCCACTAGAAGCTTCAGAGGTCTGCATGAAGATTTGATCGTGTTATGAATAGTTGTGTTATGATAGTCTTTATGTGGTTTCAATTTTTGTTCCTGAGTGAAGTTGATGTAATTCTAGTAATTTAAGTAGTTGCAGATGCTTCTCTATTGATTCTTAACACTTGTGGATGCTTCTAGATCTTTCTCTATCCTTGTTGCATGTCTACGTTGATTGGTGTGCTTTTGGTTAGAGATTTTTCTCTTGTGTGTTCAAGATTTCATGTTCTTGGCTGACATGATGGTTGTAGCATGTTGCAGATCCTTGGAGATTAAAATTTGAATGTTTGGCACATTCGAGGATATTTTTTTAAGTCTTCATTATGTTGTAGCTGATGGGGTTTGATTCACATTGAAAATTTATTTGTAAATTTGGGTTGACATTGTAAATATGTTTTATATTTTGGCCGATGAAGTTGTTGATGTAAATACATGTTGCGGATATATAAGAGTGGTTGTTTGTGCGAAAATAAGCACGTCAAGTGAGGAAGATCAAGAGAAAGTGCAAGTGTGTGAATAGTGATCAAATCATTTGATTTCAGAGTAGAGTGTGAAGAAGTTTGAGTGAAGTGTGAAGAAGTGTTGATGTGCTTCACCAGAACTATAATCAAGATTTTGTAGAAGCTATTCTCTTAGTTCATACCCTGTGGATCTAATACGTATCTTTGTAAGACAGTGTGTCTTCTCTGGGCAGTGATCCCTCTTGTATTTGAGCAGTGAGCTCTAGGTAGTGTGCCTCAATGCATGCACATTATCATTATTCTTCATTATAATTTTAATAGGGTATAATATTGTGAACTAACATCCATTGTGGTTTTTCCCCTAAAAGGGTTTCCACGTACAAAAATCTTGGTGTTCTCTATGTTTTTGATGTGTTTATTGTTTATGGTTTATTGTTCATTCATCAGATCTGAGATTAAGTAAATTTTGATAAGTTTAAATAATCTGTGACAACTGATTCACCCCGCCTCTCATTTGTCTGTCCTTTTTTTCCAACAAACCCCATAATCAACTATGTCAAAAATCCAAAAATACAAAGACAATAACCTTC
Source organism: Sequoia sempervirens (assembly GCA_007258455.2). NCBI lineage: Eukaryota > Viridiplantae > Streptophyta > Pinopsida > Cupressales > Cupressaceae > Sequoia > Sequoia sempervirens. The sequence continues at coordinate 206,706,753 of VDFB02105785.1, forward strand.
AACAACAAATAGAAACTCCCAAATACTACAAATGAAGTGAGACCAATATTGAACATCAACAAATTAAAAGCACCACCAAAAAAAAAAATTTGAGAGAAATTCCTCAACCACTATGAAGGTGATGAAAAATACTTTTCCATTGATATGTAGTTTGCAAAAATCATCCTCCGTTTGCAAAAGATATGCACAAATGAAAAACGGGCCTATAGAGGCACTTTTAGATCTAGCATCTAGTCCCACCATGTGACCATGTTCATCCTCAATAAGAAAAAAAATAGGCCCAACCAATCAAGGATCACCAAGCCACCAATAAACCAAGTAATTTCCACCAATCTCCAAGCCATTTCACCAAGCAAGCATTGCAAGAATGGACTCCACAAGCCATAGCCTCTTCAAAGCTTGTGACTCTTACTCACACCCACCACTCACACTACAGTGCTACTTAAATAGCAAAATTATCCTTCACACTATCAATGTGGGATAAATGGTCCCATAAACAAAACTTCTAAAGAAACTTGGAACCACACACTTCATTGCACAACATGAAACCCTAAATATTTAAGGGAAACTTTAGAAAATATAAAGTTTAAAAAAAAATCACCAATAAACCAAAATGCACTACATAATGGAAATTAGGCTGCAACAAGTTTCATATGCCAAACAATGGTTCCTCAATGCAATGTATGGAACAAATATTGTATACCGCATAGAGTTCCAACGCCTTCACGCCTTGCACCCCTTGCACTACACATACCAAATTGTGAAATGGGAGAGTTGCACATGATTGAATGTGAGGAGAAACACCTTCAGCAAAATCCAATCCTCATGACCTACGCTAGAATTCCATGCCCCCTCCATAAACCTTGGCCAATGGAGAAAATCATGGCTATTGACCACCACACCTAATCAGGTTGGGCTTCCAAACAATAATCAATTTTTAATGAAAAAGATCACTGCCTATGAAATGAATGCAATGGTAGCCAAGGGGATAATCAAGTCTTTTTGCATAGAAACATGTGCCTGAACAATGCTACTGCATTCCACATAAATCATGCCTCCAAAAGAAAATAGAGCCTCATTGAAGAAAACACACCCAACAAATGGATGAAATTGGGCCTCACACAGACAAATCCTGCTTGAGACAGGTTTCAAAGCACTGCCTCCAATAAGAAAAATGCATAGCAAAAATTGTCTCTACCAATGCAGGAATTAGGCCCTTCAAATAGGAAAATGATGCTTCCATCACACAAGAAACATGCCTCCAATGATTGTTAAAAGATGCCTCTTAGCCACCAAGGAGAATGAACACATAAACAAGGCAAATGGTTCCTTTCAAAATAGATAGAAAATATGCTTGGTCTCCACCAAAAAATTGGGCCTTCAAGAAAATAATGCCTCAATCACTCCAAATATTTTCTAGCAGCAGATAAATAATAAATTGAGGCATCTTTGAAATTTGAAAAAAAATCAAATGCCAGAAAAAATGATCTCAAAGAATCTGATGAAAACTTTTAGGAAGGGGTTGTAGTTGGGTGGCTCTGATACCATGCTAGAGCAAAGCACCCAGGAAACATCTACAGAATAACCTTCATAAGATAGAGAGGAGAGTCATGTTACTTCACAAGAGAGAATGAAATATGAGATCTGATTAATTTACATAGTCGTGAAAAACATAGATAGGTGAAAAACTACCGTACAAGAGAAAACCACCCGAATAACCAATGCATAATTAATCCTAAGTTAAAACTTAAGATGGTAAATGAAATTTAATTTAACACTAAAGAGTCTTGCATAGGTATGACAACTAATACTCAGCAAGAGGTATCTTTGTCACAAACTATAGGACCACCTTCTCCCATTGATCAAGAGGGCATCTTATCAAGACTTCTCCAAGATCGCTTGATCACCCTTCCTCCAAGAACTCAAAAAAAATTCTATTACAAGAATTCATTTTTCTCATATCATAGAGTTGATGGTCATTCCACTAATGAATTTAAGGCTTTGAGTAGTAAAATCCAATATTTTAAGGATTTTGGTGTTCTTCTTTATGCGGGGGCACCTAATCCCTCTAATTGATACTGATTTTCACTCTAGCATGAATTTCATTAATCATTTAGGTTCACCCTTGTCCTAAACTATGTGGGGGAAAGGGGTTAGGTAGCCTTGTCCTCATATGTCACTTGTTGTTGGCTCTTTTGGCTAGTCATTAACCTTTCATGAACATATATGAGCTCTAGCTTGGGATGTGGATGACATGCCTTAAGATGGCTCACATGTGACACACTACCTTTTTGAGGATGTAGCTTATAGGAAACATATGACTTGACATAGGTCTCTCCGAGTAAGCTCTCATGTCTCCTTCTACTTTAAAGAAATCGCTCATAGTACTGGTGTTCGCAATGGCTTTAAAGTGGGGGCATACATTGAAACTCACATTTCAATATGTGATTTCTTTCTTCTTGCGATGTGTCCTTTTCTTGGTGGAGTCATTGGGCTTGATTCCCTCCAAGAGAATGATACTTCTTTGGCACATCCCCTTTTGGAGACGTTAAGCACAATGTCCCCTAAGATGAGACCTTGCACAAACTAGGAAAAATCCCTTTGAACATTTCATGCACTATTTTTCATTTACAATGTCTATGAGTGCCAAACATACAAAATTTTGCTTACCTCATAGAGCTGAAAATTTATTTTTTGTTGCACCTTATTAAAGTTATCAGGAGGTATAACTTTGGTATGGTTGAGCGGGAAGCCCATTCTGAGGCATGACCTTTCCCCATAGCCACCTACATGTGTGTGAGTGCATACCAATCATGAGTGTATGTTTTTCACTTTTGGGCTTTCTCACCTGGTGGACAACCATGAGTTCCGTCACCCCAAAGTGAATATACATTTCCTTTCCAAACAAATAGCCTAGATCTAATCCACATGTTGGAAAAATGGTCAAAGCTTGATCCACCTATTTATTTTCACTTCCTTCTAGTTTTTGCCATTGCATGATCATGTATCTTATTTTGCTGCAAATCATTCACCTTGTGTGTGTCCTTTCACACTTATGTTGGCTTGACTTAGGATCTTGGATCTTGGGGTCTTGATCACTTCCTCAATCTTTTTTATCCTAGACCATCTGCATTGGTATGATTGAACTCCTCTTGAATGTCTACTTTAGTGTGAGTTTGAAGCAAGTTCATCCTCTCACTAAAGTGGGGGCTAACCATGGGCATTGAAAAAATATCCCTTTTTGCTTAATTGATTTGGGATTAATTAATGTTAAATTGGACTTAATGAGGCCTTGATTTAGTGTTGAGAGGTGTTTTACACATCCACACTAGGCCTTGGACCCTTGTAAACTGAATAAAATACATCTAACAATGTCTTGCAAAGGTGTTGTAAAGTGTTGTAGAAGACTTTCATGCCTCTCTAGACTTAATAGACCTATCTTTCCCTCATTCAATGTTGCAAAATGTATTTAATGGAATTCTCACATTAATCTAGAAGGCTTGTAAATTAAACCTAATCTTAATCTGGTGTTGTAATGGGTCTTACACATTCACATTGGATGTTGTGCCTTTCTAGGTTGTGGACCTATTTTTAGTGTTGTAAAGTGCATTTAATCACACTTTCACATTGAACTTTGTGTACCTATCCCTAATTACCCTTTCCATCATCATTAATAGGACCCTATGACCCCATATTGTGCATTCTAAGGCATAATTTGATCAAATAACTGACAAAGTCACCATATAAATCTGATTTCCTTACTTCTTGACATTCCAACTAGTCGAATGGCCCCAATGGGACCCATTCACCATTAGGGGTGAATGAATCCCATCTAGGTCAGACCCATTCACCCTTGATGGAAAATGAGTTCCATTTGAGCCCTTTTCAAGGTTTAAGTGGGAAAAATTAGGTTTTAATTTTAATTTTTCTCCATGTCAGCCTTAGGAATCAAATTAATGGGAAAGCTAGTTGGATTGCCTATAAATACAAGCTTTTGAACCATAATTGATAATAAATTAATTCATCATCATTCATTCATCATTTATCATATCATCAAGTCAAGCAAGCGAGGGTTTTAGCATTCTAAGTCATCAAGATAGCTTCTAAGGATATTCAAGGGAAGATTCTTCATCTTTTGCTATAGAAATTCAAGATCAAACATAATGGAAAGTCTCTAACTCCATTCTTTCATGCTTCATTACATTCTTTCTTCATTCTGGTTTAATTACCTAAAAAGGGGTTTGACCAAGGCAAACCCCCATGCCCTAACATTCACTATTTCTTTCTTTTTCCTTGTGTATTTAAAGATTTAGGCACCTTGAGGGTTTGAAAATCATTGAAGACTTGTTGAAGACCTCTCCTTCATTGCAAAGCCAAAATATCCATTAAAAGTCACTTTCAGGCCTGAAAAATTAGAGTTTTAGAAATGGACACTAGTCAGGAACTGAAGTGTAGATCAAGGGTTTTTGTTTCCCCTTTAAATTTTTTAGAAATAAAGAAGTGGACTAAGTTTCCACTAATGGTGAATTAGTCCCACTGTATATTCCTTTCAGTGATTTTTGTAGTTTTGGATACCCATTTGTCTAAAACGGGCTCTAGAATAGTTTCCCAAATCAAGCACTAATTTTCCCAGAATGGAAAATGAGTCCCAGTAGGCCAAATTTTTAGCATCAGCAACATTTTAGAAGTCATTTCAAGTCTCTAGCAAGTTCTCAGGTGTACACATTTAGTTTCATTCATTTATGATACAATTTACTTTCATTTCTAGATGTTTTTACATATGACAATGTGTTTTCAAACAACTTGCATTTCAATAGTTTTGCTTTAATAATCAATAGATTTTCTTAGTTTTTTGCATTTAGATCATCTCATCTAGGAATATTTCATCCACATCACATTAATCTTTAGTGTTTACATTAAATTTTGGCCAATATTTCTCCTTTTAGGTGGAAAACCCTAGAAGTGTAAGAATGACCCTCAGAAGCTAAAATATTTGTTTATAGTTATTCCTCATTTTGTGTCCCCACAAGATGTTATGTTCATTGAAAGAGGTGCTTTGGTTGATAAGATCAAGAAGGTCATCTTTTCTCTTAGCCTTTTCAACACAATAGGTCTTGATGGACTCCACCCTTTCTTCTTTTAGAAATATATTGGGATATCATTGGTCATGATCTTACTTTGGCAATTAAGGAATTCCTCTCTTCTAGTAACATTCTCAAGGAGTTGAATAACACCTTCATTGTTATCATTCCCAAACATTTTGGTTCCAATAGGCTATTTGATTTTTAACCTATCATCCTTTGTAACACCTTCTAAATTTATTTCTCTAAACTACTGGCCAATTATATTAAACCTTCTCTTGATAAGCTGATCCACCATGCCTAGAAAGGTTTTGTCCCAAGCCATCAAATTATTGATGTTCTCATGCTAGTCCATGAAAATATTCATTCAATGAGTAAGTGCAAGAAATAAATTATGGCTCTCAAGCTTGATATCTCCAAATCCTATGATAAAGTGTTATGGAATTTTGTGTTTGAAGTTTTGTGTAGATTTGGGTTCTCTAGAAAAGCCTTAAAGCTTATTCAAGGTTGTGTTACTTATCCCATGTCCTTTTTTTTACCTTAATGGTACTCCTTAGGGGTTTATTCCAATTTTGAGTGGGATATGAAAAAGGGATCCCTTGTAACCTTATTTCTTTTTTTGATGGCTAAAGTTCTGGTCGCAATATTATGAAAGGGGTATTGAATGGTACTTTAGCTAGCTTTGCTCCTTGTTTGACTTCTCTGTTGATTTCTCATCAATAATTTGTGGATGAAATAATACTTTTGGCGGAAGCCATGGTGGCGAAGGTGAAGGGATGGATTCATATGCATAAGAAGTTTTTCTTGGCCTTTGGCAAGTGAATTAATCTTGCAAAAAGTATTATTTTTTCCTAAATGTTTCCCATCAAGTCCTAAATAGGATCTCTAGGATTCTTAACTACTAAATCATTTCCCTCCTCTCAACCTAGCTAGGGATGCCCCTCACTATTAACAAGGTTGATAATTCAGTGTCATCTAACTTATTGGAAATACTTCAAAGAAGGTTGGTGGCTTGTAAGGGGGCCCTTCTCAGTAATGTAGGTAAACTAATGCTTCTAAAATCCACTCTTAAAAGTTTCAATGTGTACATGATGTATTTATTTTTTATTCCCTGTTCATGGTACAAAAAGTTATAATAGATTCAAAGAAGGTTCCTCTAGTTTGGAACAAAACAAAAAATCATTACTCCCTGATGAGTTGGGACAATGTATGCTCCAAGAAACTATATGGTGGCTTAGACTTGAATAAAACTAGGTAGATGAACTTGGCTCTTATCACCAAAGTGACTTGGAAACTTCTGAATAAATAGGATGAATGGATTTTGATCCTCAAGGACAAGTATCTACATGGAAAGGAAGGAATATCCTTCCTTTATTACATCAAAACACCTTCAAGGTCCATCATCTAGAATAATATACACAAAACTAAGAATTTGATTTCTCAAGGTATTACCTAGCAGGTCTAGATTGGTGTCTCAATTTGTTTCTCAGATGACCGATGGATTTTGAAGCATGCTCTTTGTCTCAATCTGATCTACTCTTCTATGAAATGAGACTTCTATTTTAGATTGGGTCTTAAGGTCTCTAATTATCTAAATCACTCCTCAAATATGTTATGCTTGAAGATTGATTCCAATTGGTAGGACCCTCCTCTTCATCTACTCGCCTTGGACCTCCTTAAAAATATTGAGAATCACATGATCTTTAACTCCAATTTTCTTGATTCTTTGATTTGGGAGGATTCTAAGGTGATCTTTAACTATTTTTTTAAGTGTAGATACAACATATTATCTAGTGATTGGGTCCCTCAGTTTAATTGGTTGAAGATGAAGAGAAATAATTCCTTTCACAAAGTTAAGATATTTTGGTGGACTAATTTCCATGAACGTGTACTTACTTTGGATAACTTACAAAAACATGGTTGTCATCTAGGTATGTGTAGGATCATGATGGCCCAAAAAGTGGCGATATGATGGGTATGTGGCTGACAAATTTTTTTTAACCCAAAATTGATTAAACAAAAAGGGTTTTTAAAGGAGATTCTCAGCTTTCCACTAATATAAATTATGGTTTACTTTTAATTTAATAATAATTATTATTCATTTTCTATTTAAATTATGACTAAAGTCCTAATTGATAGGCTAACTGAAAAACATCTATAGCTTTCAAACGGTATCATGGTTTTTGAATCTAAAACATGCATCACATTCTATGCTTCACATACTATAGGATTAAAAAAAAATTGAATTTCATGAAGTTTTGACCAAGTTAAGGTGGTCAGACATACAAGTTTTTATATTTTTTAAAAGTTGTAATTAAAAATTCATAATTAATTATTTACTTGGACAAAAATTTACAAAAAAATATGCATCACATTGGGACATGAGTCCTCTACTTATATCTAAAATATTATAAAAAATAATATCATTTTATTGTGTTTAGGGTGGTTAGACAGACACCTACTTCTTATTTTTTCCCTAAAATTTAAGTACTACTCCATTGAAATTTCAAATTTTCACCAAATAGATTTTTTTCTTTTTAAATAAACCTAGTAGTTTATAAAATACATTCAATTTTCTATAGATTCTATTCTTACATATTTTTGAAATAATATAGATAACTTATTCAATTTTTTACGTCAAGTTTCCTAACTCTGATTTTTCTAATTTTTTTGCCACTTAAGGGCCTGGTTTTTCCATGATGATCCTGCACATACCCATGTTTACAAAAAAATCTTTGTGAAAGGAAGTCTAAACCACTTCTCACCTTTTATTTCATTGTTCCTACTCCTAACAGGTTTGACAAAGGGTTTGGTATTTATTCAAAGTTACTTGGGTCTAGAATAAGGATACTAGTTTGGTTCTTGATAGCTCATTCTCACCAGCATCCCTTCCTTTGCTCATTGAGCTATTATGGCATGCTCTTATCTTCATGAGTTGGGAAATCTAGAAAGAGCGTAACAATAGGATTTTTCAAGAGTAAAAAACCCCTTGGGAAGTTGTGGCCAACAAGATTATTCATCAGATTGTTGAGAACCTCATTACAACCTCTTATAAACCTAAATGGAATCCGTCTAACTCAAGGAGTACTCTATTTCCTCAGCCTAGAAACTTTTTGAGGTCCTCAATTCTCTGAGCTCTCGTATCCCTCTAGACTTGAGCAACACTCCCTAGTCACCCCATGAGTCTGGCTGGCTTAAGCTCAATTTTGATGGCTCAACCAAAGGTAACCTAGGTTGAGTGGGTGGGGACTATGTCATTAGAGATCATCATAGGAAAATGATGTTAGCTTATGTGATAAATTTGAGAGTTCAAACTTCAAGCTTTTCTAAGGTGGTAGCTACCTATCATGTTATCCGTATAGCCAAGAACATGGTTATATCCACTCTAGCTCTACTAGAGGATGTAGATGAAAATACTATGTAGATCTATTTTAGATTATACACTGTGAATTCATTAAACAGAACTTGGAACAACTTGTTATTGAGTGTGGTTCACCAAAATGATAAAATATCATTGTAGCCAACTTGAAAACACATCAAGACATGTATACCCACAATCACATCATACTTAGGCAATAGACAGACTACCAATGTTCCACATTACTACAAAGCTAACTTGCACCATTAGTTATCTCTACACAATAACAATGTATGGAGAATATACAGTTATAAATGTACTTTGACATCAATGACAATCAAGATTATCAAGAAAAAATAACTTTTAATATTTTTCTCTCATCATTCTCCATCTTTCATTTAACATTTTTTTCTTCATCTTATCTTTTTCAAGAGATCACCCATGCATTTTATACATATATAATTTTTCAAGGGGCATCAATCATCCCATATTTTCTAATTTTTCATTCCTATTTCCTACCCAGCTGGGGCATGTAATTGTCATCTTCATCTTCTCTATGTTTAATTACTTTCTACTTTTCTTTTCTTTGAAATAATTTAACTTCAAACATTGCTTCAAAGTGGGGAAAAAATATTGTTTCTTAAAATATTCCTCCTAATCATCGACCCTAATTATCATCATTATTAAATATAATTTGTACACTAGTTTACCACTTATGATTATTTGTTACCATTTATGATTTACACATCACAAATAATTTATTAATCAATAAAAACCATTGAATTTTATTTTCCATTTTTCCTTTAAATTAAATAATAATTTATTATTTAACTAAATGAGAGCTAATTATCCACTTTCACTCATTACTTAACTCCTCTTTTCTCTTGAATCAACTCCCTCTTCACTGATTACTTAAGCTATTTTTTATTTAGGAAATCAGTATTCTTCCATTAGTTTAGTCAATCTCCATTTAGAAACCTCTTCTTCATTCTCTAGTTAACTAAACCTACAAATAGAAACTTCATGTACATAATAATTCATATACTAAATAAAATAATTGAATCTTATCCTCTCATAAATTAAAACAACAAAGTTCCCTTTTTTAATTAAGTTGACTTGATAGTCCTAGTTTAGTAAATTATGTCCTTAATCTTACCCTCATCTTTGAAATTATTTTTCCTTGGAAAGTCTGTACATTGGGTCATTTCCTTCAATAATTGTAAATTTCATGCCTTATGCAAATCAAATTTGTCAAAATATACTATCAATCAAATCAATCATAAAAATCCTTATTATTCTTGTGAGTCACATCCACATCCAAATGAGTGAAGAAACATCATATTTTGAGTTTTTTCATGGGATCAATCAATATAGACAAGATTTTATTTAATTTTATGATTTTGAGATCATGTATGAGCCTCATGAGTTGCACCAAAAATAAGCTAAGAGGATCCTTCACTACCTTTAGGGTACTTGAATTTTTAAGAATTAATTAAAAAGTTGTCAAAAATATTGACTTGGTTATCTTCATAGAATTAGATTGGGCTTGCAATACTCAAAATAATAAACCGACATAAAGTGATAGTTTCTCTCTAAGTTGTGGTCCTAGTAGTTGATCTTGCAAGAAGAAAAATAATATTTCTTTATCATCCACAAAGGTAGATTATAGGGGAGATATCAATGCAGTTATTGAGGCTATTTGGGTTTAGGGGATTCTTGTTGAGTGTTGAATTTTATTAATATATCCCGCAATAATCTATTGTGAGAACTAAAGCACCATTCAAATTTGGACGAATTTAGTCTAGTACCAATGGACCAAACACATAAAGATTCACATACATTACATTTAGGAGATCATTCACAATTACATTATTGACTTATTATTTTTCTAGTCTTCAAAATAGGCTGTTCATATTTTCACCAATAAATTTACTAAGAAATTTCTTTCATCTATGATTTCTTCTTGGGGTAAGGTCTACTTCAACAACATCATCCTTTAGGGGGGCTTCTAGTCCTCCTCACTTTCTTTTCTCTCTTTTGCAAATATTTTTTCCCTCTTAGTTTTCTCCCTTTCTCCACTTCATGATAGATTTCATTATACTTGGGTACATTATTAGGCCTAGTTGTCAAGACCTAGTGTCTTTGTACCCACATAGCCTATACTTAAGGGTGGTGTTAGTGAGGAATATTTCTTATTCTAGAATATTTCTACCCTTTCACATGGATTACTCATATTTTAGAGATAATCTAGCTTAGGTGTGTTAATTTTTGAATGTATATATGCATTGATTTTTCCATGTTATCATTCTCAGATCAATGAAGTTATACCCCTATTCTTAGGCCTCTCACCACAATTCTAGTAGATAGTTTCTCACATTTGTACAATGTATGTACATCTATTATAAGTTAGTTCATCATGAGTTATTCCATATTTTGGTTTTACATTTTTTATTTGAATATTTTATGTTTTCTAAATAAATTGCAAGCCATATGATTGTTGGTACTTCATAGATTGACTACTATTAAAAGTCAATACAATTCATCTTTGTAAAATATATACATGTAAGAAAATAATTTTGCTAATGTCCTAGTGAATATGGGAATAAAGAATATTTAAGTCTCCAAGGTTTATGACACATCATGAGCCATAGAATTCTAGGATCTAATAATTATTTTTCATAGTGACCACAAAGGTTGATTGCTAGGACTTTTATCATTTGTTATAGATGCATGAGATTAATTTAATACATCTAAGCTTATTGGATTGTCTCTTCAATATGCTAATTTGTATGTGAAATCAAAATTATTAATATGTATAGGACTTAAAGATCTAATTTTGACTTGCAATTTTTTTAGTACTAACATCTTTATCCTCTAGATCACTTGAACCCAAGTTTACAACAATCTTTGTTAATCATATTATTTATTTACTTTTTGGCATCTTCCTATATATGAATTATTTTTGCTTCACCTTCCGTATCTTACTCTTCATCTTTGAACTCTATTAGTATGTGCTAGATTATAACAAATAAGTGAATCTATATGCCACCATAAAAAAGAGAGAATTTCTCATTCTAGGCAAAGATTATTCCACCTTATTTTCTTGCATTTATTATACCCATATGTCATATGTGCCTTCAGGATTATTTTATGGTGTGCCCAAAGTTTATCCTCTATTCTTATGTTATCTTTGATTTCCTCTCAAAATACATGGATTTGGTGAAGTATTTAGACTTACTAGATGCATTCATATTTGGATACATTTAGGATCATCTCCTCCTATTCACCATCTCAAGTAAAGTTATTTTCTATTATGGTGAAACAATGTGAGAGAATACAATAGGGGTTTCATTCCCTTGTGAAAATTTAAATCAATCTCATATAGCTTCTCAAATCTTTAAAGATTTTAGGATTGACATATAAATAAACTACATAGTCATCTTCATTCACTCTTTACAAAAGCATAATACCTAGAACTAGAGGAGAAACTATTAACTAGAATAGAATATCATGGGTCTTCACAATAATTAGATAATTTTTGTATCAACAGGTTCCTCCTTGACCTCCCATTATTTCTTCTACCTCTATTTATCTAAAAGTAGTGTCTCCTCAGAAAATAGTCAACTCTTAAACATCTCTCTCTATTGAATTTGTAATCTATAAATAAAATTTTATTTTTGTTTGTCCTCATTACTTTTCAAGTATTACATGAATTTATTATGTTTTCAATGATGAGTTTCTCTACTCATAATATATGTGTAATTACAATTTTTTTTTTTTAAATATAAACATCTATACATAATCTCTCATCTTTAACATTGAAAATAACATTAAAAATTAAATCTTTTATAATCAATATAATCTATTTTTTTATCATATTAATATTTGAGGTTAAATTTTATCATATTTTTAAAATAATATAGCTATATAAAATACTACATGAAATAAGTTTTGAAATCCATTTTATTGTTATACAAGTATTTCTTTTTGGAATTTTACCAAAAAAAGAGATTCCTTAAAATAATATCGTTATAATCACATTATACAAGATATATTTTTATTTTGATCATAATAAAACATATTAATAAAATTTATAAAGACTGTTATTTTTTAATCAATTTATAAGTACAAAATGAGGGGTCTTAAATTTCTATATTCTTTCTCTTGTTTAAATGAAAAGTTTGGATGTAAATTTTATTTGATTTCAATTAATAAATGTATCTCTCACATAATAATCGCAGTAACAATTTCTAGTCTTGTTTGCAAATCAAATGAACTAATATCATTAAAAAACCTCTATAGATTATTTTTAATATGTAAGGTGTATATGTATTAGTATTTAAATATTTTTACTAAAAATTTATATATTTTTAATTTGAATTTATGTATTTTTAATTTGAATTTAAATCTCAATGATTTATTTTAAAAAATCAATGTATCAAACTTTAACATTTTAAATTAGATTCTTTTATTTAATTTTAAAAAAATAATTATATATTTTTTAAATAAATAAATGTTTCACTAAATATGTCCATCTATTTTTATTTTATAGTATAGTTTTATTTTAAATTATTAAAAAAGTGAGATATAATAATAAGATCAAATGCATGAATAGCTAAAATTTTCTTATTATAGATTTTTTTTATATTTAAATCTCTTGAACAATAAAATTATAATGTACACTTTAATAAACAAACTATATTTATTTCCATATTTCTTAACATTAAAAGTATAAGCATTAAATAAATATCATTATGATGAGAAATACAATTTATGAAGAAAATGATTATAAATTCCAGTAATACATCTTACTCTATTAATACATCAACATTGTAAATTTGATAGGTAATTCCTATTTTATTGATACATCCATATTTTGATAGCATTGTAGCCTCAATCTATTCCTTCACTGGGCGCAGGAGTAGTGGGTGCAGGGGTAGGTGCAAATAGAGGTGGAGGTGCATCCTCATTCTCGTTCTCATTATCAACATCATTATCATTTCCATTTGCATTCCCATTCCCATTTCCTTTCTGAAATTGGAATGCCATTCTTCTATTATATTTTTTGTGGGCTTGGCATAAATGTGGTAAATATATTCCTGTAATCAGTTTAAAAGCATACATCTATAATATTAATAACTGGAAATTATGATGCTGTAGAAACATTAAGGAAATATAGGGAACATCAAGTCTATGTTTGAATTAAATGAACTAGTACTTAGAATTTTGGTTACCTTCTTGTGCAGCAAGAGTGAGGTATAGATCCACCACATTGGGGCAGCTGCTTTGGCACTTCTCTGAGCACAATTTATAAGAGAACTCAGAATCTTCGTAAAGATCGTCAGTGGACATGCCGACACTCATCCTCTGCAACCCACAGCTTTGGAGGCACTCCTCGCTCTCAATCCATTCCACCATTTCCACTGCGATTATGTCCGATGACTGAAATACAGTTGCAAAATATACAACTTATTATTGCATAAATTTTTATTGGAGCAACTATTTGTTCATGAAAAGAAAAGAATTGCATGATAAAATCATTACCTTGCAGTTGTATGGTGATGTTTCGGGCGAGGAGTAGTTCTTCTCAAGAATACAGCGAGCACCTGTCGATGACACAGAGAAAGCGCATAACTCTACAGGCAGCATCTCACATTCTATACCTCCTGTAATCACACAGTTTTACTCTTTAATTCCGCTATAATTCTATGAACCAACAGTTAGAATATCAATGTGCTCGACCACTACGAGACCTATTCTAGTGCTTGGAAAGGAGAAAAATACATCAATTAATGATATCAAGCTTCACAATCCATATTATTTAATATTGCATATGGTTTTGGATTAGATTACGTGAGAATTTTTTCCATCAACGTTTCAGATCACAGCATCAATGTTTCGGATCACACTCCGTGATCCATCATCAAGATAAAAGAACTCAAGGAGAGAAGTCATCCTGATGATGATGGATCATGGAGTGTGATCCGAAACGTTGATGCAAAAAAACTCTCACACAATCTAATCTAGAAATGTGTACAACATTAAAAAATACATCAAAATAAAAGCAGAACATAATTTCATATTATCTCACAACCAAACTAAACTGCCAGTAAATAGCTGGTCCGTTTAGTGGGGATGGGTTTTCATACATTAAGTTAAAATGTTATGAACGTTTGCGGTTAAGAAATATATTCACTGCATATTAGTTTCACAGCACAACACCCTGTTTCTAAAACTATAGATGCTTATACTAATCAACAACAATTTAAAATAGCATTACCAACTGAATATAAATTATATAATATTTACATGGAATCTTATCCATATTAATAGCTAGTATATTAACTAGCTTACAACAGCAATTTATGCTCTTCAACTATAACACAGCTTCATAATGTCACTTACCCAACACAGGCAAACCTTGCATGCCTAAAACTAATAAAGTAAAGGCAACTGCGACTTCCCTTCCAAAAGCCATTTATTTTTTTGTAATCTACAACCTGTCTTGACGTATTTGTAAGACATATGTGCAACTACACATATATTTATATCCATTCCGAGTTGATGAAAAAGATCGGTAGAAGTGGTTGTTTTCTCGTGTGGGAAGAAAATGAATGACTTGCCAGTCTGGTTAGTGAGAAGCAATGGCTCCACGTAATACTGAGTAAATTTTGTAAGATATGATCAATTTTTCAAGGACCAGTTCTTTATTAACTGGTTACTGGTAGGCTTAGAGTCATTTAAAGTTTACTGTAATATTCTGAACGCAATATTTATTAATTCAGTTATTTTTTCATCAATGATTATGTACTGTCTTTTAATGTTCCTGTTATTGAAATGTAAGGTGACATTATTGGACAGTATGTCACCAGTGCTCCATTCAGACCCGTACAAAAATCACATTCAGGATCTTAATGATGATGTACGTTGAAAAAAAATATTTTGTCTAGAACTGTGAACTAATTATTCCACAGGAATAATAATTTAATTTAAGATTACTGTTTATTCATTAGTCAACTGAATTTAAGTGAATGTATCAAATTTAAACAAATTAATCAATAGTATATAAGTTTAGGTTTGATGTTGACTTAGATGTGTTAAATATTATTAAACTTTTCATCAAGAAAATAAAGATCTATGAGATAAGTATTTCGAGAATAAGAAAGGATTTTTTTTATTGTTATAGTTCACACTCACAATTATGAAAATTGTTTTTTTGACTGTCAAATTAATTATACTACAGATGAACATGATCTGTGAACCTAAACTTCACCAGTCCTATTGCTTCAAATCATTTACCTTAGTATCTCTTACTTCTATTAAAAAAATAGTAGTATCTATAAACACTTTAATGATGCTAGTAGACAAGAGAATTATCCCTAGTGTACAAACCCATATTACTTTTGGCTAAAAAAATCCAACAAATGCGATTTTTTAAGGTTGTGCCAAGTAAACCAACTTACATAGATTAATGGATGGATGCTCATGATTGTTGAGGTGGATTTACTAACGCATACTGGCAATTGATTGTTTGAATATTATTTGCGTAGCTAGACACCATTTTAAGTGTGATATATTCAATGTCTGTTTGTTCAATTATGACAGGTTTAAATGAGATGTTTGAAGTTATATGTACGTTCAAAAACATTAAAAGATGTTTGTTTAATGTAATGTACAATTAATGTAATGTACAATGACCATTCTTTTGCAATGTAACTAAGGGATGTCTTTGTCTATTTTAAATATTTTGTTAAAGTAAATGCTTTTTTGATAGCAATTAAAATTGTTTAAGTGAATAAATTAATAGAAATTTAATTTTTATTTTTTTATTTTTATAATAAGCAATTTATTGTTTTAGTCTAGTAATTGAAGTTATTTATAAAATTATTTATGATTTTATTTATGTATTTTTGGAGATAAATGTGATATAAATATTTAAATAAAATAAATAAGTCAATATATCTAATTTATATCTTTTTTGAAGATTAAATATTTTTATTAGATAATTTTTTTTGGAAAGTAGAAACTTTGTCAAACAATTCTATGGAAAACTACAAAAATCATCTTTCCTACATGAAAAATCTTTAAAAACTATGACCTAGTTCTTGTATTCCTCCATAGAATTCTCTAAATATGTTTAACAAACATGGATTCATAGTCAAGCACAATACTTCTAGGCAATCCACATAATTAAACAAATTATTTGAAGAACATGTTTGCTACATGGAGTAAAGTTTCATTTTGGATAGTTGCTCCACTACCATGAACATTCAATTAAGACTATGATACTAGTGTTCTAGAAAGCTCACTACTCTATTTGTAAGTGTTACTTTACAACTATATTCTAACTACATACTATAGACACATAAAATTGTCCATATTTCCTTAATCTTCATCCTTTCCTAACTATTAATTAAATAAATATTATCTATTTCTTTAATTAATTTATCCCCTATCCTTGATCCTTAATTGAGATTCATCCAAGTTTGATTCAATTCAATGTGTCAAACCTTCCCTAGGTTTGATACCTTTAGCAATGGTATTAGAGTTCCTACATGTCCAATACCATTTAAGGTATATGACCTTCCCCAAATCTAATATCCAATATCTAGTATTAGATTCTTCTAATTATAACATTGTTAAAGGTATTAGACCTTCCCCAAGTCCAATTCCCCTAGCTATGGTATCTAAGTTTATTGAAGCATAATACCATTCATGGTATCAAATATTCCCCAAGTATTATACTATTAAAGGTATAAGACCTTCCCCAAGTTTGATGCCTTTGACAATGATGCTACCATTCCTCCAAGAATTATATCATTTTACCTATTAGACCCTCCTTAATTATTATACTAGTCAAGTTATTAAACCTTCCCTAATTTTAATGTGCTTAGTATAGGTATCAATTTTTCACCAAGTCCAACACAATTTGAGGCATTAAACCTTCCCCATATTTGATACCCCTAGTAGAAATATTAGATTTCATTCATGTTTGATACCATTCAAGATGTTATTCCTTCCCTAATTTTGATACCATTTGAGGTATCAATCCTTCACCAAGTCTAATAACTTAGTAGTGGCAATAGATTTTCTCCAATTTTAATACCATTCAAGGTATCAAAACTTCCCTAATTTATACACTAGAAGAAATTTTATATTTCCTTCAAGTTCAATACCATTTGAGGTATCATAACTTCCCAAAGTCTAATTCCCTTAATAGTGGTATAAGAGTTCCTTAAATTCTATTACTATTCAAGATATCAGACCTTACCCAAGTCTAAAAGCCCTTATACTCGTATTTGAGTTCCTCCAAGTATGATACCATTTGATGTATTGATCCTTACCAATATTTGATGCCATTTGAGGTATCAAACCTTCCCCAATCATGAGTTCCTAAAATTTTAGTACCATTCGAGCTATTGGAACTTCCCCAATTTTGATACCAAGATAGTGGTATTAAAGTTCCTCTATGTAACATGTCATTTGAGGTATGGGACCTTCCCCATGTTTTATGCATTTGTAGTGGTATAAAAATCCATCTATCTATAACTCCAATTCTATGTATTAGACATGTCCTGAGTCTAATACCTGAGTAGTGGTATCACAGTTCATCTTTGATACTAGTCTTGGATATTATAGGTTATCATATTCCTCTATGATTTGAAGCTCTAATAAATCCTTCTAAGTACTCTAAAACTCATATTTAACATGATATATCTCTCTCACTTTTGAGAAGAAACTTCCCAAGTTTATCTTTCAAATGTATACTTCTAACATATGTGAGAAGAGTCATCCTCTAGAATTATTTTGGGTTCAAAATTATATTCCTTAATCTTTCCTCAATCCTCTCCATCCTTAAGTGCATCAATACAATGATGATATTTGGCATCTTATTCTAAAATTTAATATCTTAACTATTCTTAACCCTTGATCTAAATATCAAACTCTAACTCTCCATTCTTGACAAAAGAAATCCATGATTTTAAGGCCTACCAAGCCATTATTGGGATCTATTTTCCATTAATTCATCGAAAGAAAAATTCAAGAGGCAACAATTAGGGCACACTTCCTATTCTAGTCAATTTGAATGAGAATTAATAGAGATCGATAATTATTTATTTATATTTAATCAACATTTCACCTTGTATTTGTTTGTGTCTTCACCTTGTCAAGCTTGGTCTACTAACCCACATCATTTTTTTTGTTTTTGTAGGAATTTAACACGTAAGTATCAAAATCACATCTCCAATCCATCCTTTTCCACCTCTTTCCTTCATGTAATTATTTTTCCATGTGATTTTTTCCATTCACCATTACACCAAAATGTGAATTTTATCTCAATTTTATTACTCATTTCTCTTCATTTATTCTTTCTTGTTCGATTATTTTGTATCATTTCATCCATTTAAATAATTACTTTTAGCCAATTATTTTGTTGAAATAAGAATAAATTTTAAACTTGTC
Source organism: Sequoia sempervirens (assembly GCA_007258455.2). Taxonomy (NCBI): domain Eukaryota; kingdom Viridiplantae; phylum Streptophyta; class Pinopsida; order Cupressales; family Cupressaceae; genus Sequoia; species Sequoia sempervirens. The sequence continues at coordinate 206,725,656 of VDFB02105785.1, forward strand.
TCCACATAATTTTGTATCTCTACCTTTGCACACAACCCATAATTTATAAATTTTATTGTAATTTTGTCATTTTTATCACATTCATGCGGTTTTCTAAGTATTTCATCCTTTTTTATTATTTATAACATTTTTTCCAAGAACAATAGTTTTATCTATCAATTTTATTTTTTCCCACTTGACTTTGTGCCCATTCCTATTCATGGATTCTATTTTTCCTCCACCCACCATATTTTTTCAATTTTCTTAATATTTCATCTTTATTGTGTAGGATTTTTTCTCTATTTCCATTTATATTTCTCATCTCTAACCACTAGTTTGCAATGATTATATGATTTATTGTAATTTATTTTATTTTATTCCATTAGTGTTTGGATTCTACCTTTATCTACAACTCAGTGCTTTTACATCTTACTACTTATACCTTATTTTCCAATGCCTTTGTTCAATCAAACATCTAATCATTATTTTTTATTTTAATCTTATAATGATTAATTTTATCATCTAATCCTTGTTTTGCAACTTTCAATCACTATTTAAAGACAAAAATATTATTAAATTGCTAACATATTTATGTTTGTAGCTACTTTTTCCAAGGATAAATATGTTTACACTTTTCTTAATTGCAAGGCCTAAAATTTAACAACTAATGATTTTTTTTGGTTGATAGATTGATTGGTGGGAATTCTCTCCTCTTATATTTTTTTAATCCTAAAGATGGAAATTATCACTTCCCCTATTTTATTTTCATTTTCATCTTAAATAATGTAACATATGTATGCTCTCCTTTTGCACTTTTGACGATTTTAGGTGAAAAAATCACTTGGATCATTATTTATAGGGAGGCTTCTTAGGAATTTGATCACCTTTGGAGGTAATATTAACTATAGATTTGTTATCTTGTATATGAAATGGGAGTGAATCAAAATATATTCCACTTGGAAGTAGAATTTTGTTAATCTTAGATAAGCCCTCAAAAAAAATATACATTATGGAAGTGAAGGTGGAGAGATTATTATCTTATTCTCTCAACTATTTTATTTATTTTCATTTTATCTTAATGAATTTATCCGCATGTAACCTTTCAATATAAAGATGACTCCCATATAATCCTTGTGTAATCCTAGAAAAATATTTTCAATATCACTTTTCATGGTGCTTTATATGTTGAGTATCTATACGAGAAGTCACACATACCATACTTTTAAGTTAGAGAGATAGAGACTACTAAATGGGTAAGTATTTTTCCTCCAAGGTAATGACTGTATAGGTTGTATACGACTTGAAATTCCCAATCTATCCATTGATTGATAAATGGTATATTTATGGGCCGAGAAAAAAAAATTACACACACATTACTAAAGAAAGATTTTTCTTGTGCTTGAGTGATTTCTTGTAAGAAAAAAAATCACTGTCTCCCCCTCAATCAATTTTTGTTTTTTTTTTCAAATTTTCCCCTTTCATGAAAAGTAAATTTCTTTTCTAAAAATTCATCCAAAATCAAATGTTCTCTTCTTCAAATCCCATCCATAATAAAAGTTCAACCTCTAATACAAATCCAAATTTCCTAATCCATTCTTGAATATTACCTAATCCTAAAATTTCTCATCATAATCCTAATTCTCCAAACTTAATCTCCATAATTATCCATCAAATCATCCAAACAATCATACAAATATTCATCCCTAATCTAATCCAAATCCTTGAATACTCCCAATATATCACCTAATGAATATTCATTAATCAACTTCCTCTTATCATCATCAATTCCATCTCCTAATATTAATGCATCCCGTCATATCAATCATCAAATCCTAATAATTTTTATCACCTTCTAATCAAAGATTTAATTCTTCAATCCAACCATTAATTCAAATCCATCAATCTGAATCTCACCATCCCAAAATCTAATTTTTATTGAAAATAATCAATTTAATTTGAAATACAATTATAATAAATCACTCTAATCTCATTTCTAAAAAAACCTTTGGGTGCTGTCATAATAGTGGTTTACAATTCCTGAGAGGAACAAATTTTAGCTGAAATCACATATTTTTAGAAAATATAATGATTTAAACCTTAAAAATTTCCATTTTAAGGATTCCAATTGAAGAGCGTTTGATCAAATCACCTTAGATCAAACCCCCTTGGATAGAACCTTGCTAGTTTTAAACCATACCTATAAATGCGTCTCCTTTACACCTATCAAAATGCTAATAAAAAATCAATTTTTATTTAGCTTTTGGGGGATCAAATGAATTCATTTAAAATTTATTTCAAATGATTATGGTATTTCTCAAAACAAGCTATCCAATGAATATAATTTTAATATGTTTTGGTTTTGTTATGTATTTGTTTTTTAAGTTTTATTAAACATAGGTTTTTATTGAAAATGAATTTCTTTGTTCTTCACATGTGGAAAAATAGAAGATTATTAAAAAAAAAAATTGAAAAATATGAGTGCACTAGATATTGAAGTCCTTGATCCAACAAAAAAAATAAAATAAAATTTTGACATATACAAAAAAAGTTACGCGTTATACGGTCCCACTGTGTCTGAATTGTAATTTGTTTGACTTTGAAACTTGATTAAGGAAAAAATATTCAATAAAAACCTATCTAACCAAGTGCAAGCACTAGATATTAGAGTTACAAATCTAAATTTGAAAGAATTAGAATTTTATCCTTCATGGAAAAAAAGTTATGCATTATACGATGTGCGTCACATTTTAAAAATGTTGTTTTCTGAAAAAAATCAATTTTCATGGGAGATGGAAAAAGAAGTGCAATTTGATTCCAAAAATTTTGAAAAAAATATTTTTAGAATCTACAGAAAAAAATTTATGAGACTCTAGTTTGCACCATCTTCAAATGCCTCACAGTTTAGCCACTATAGGTGCCCGAATGTGAAGATTTAGTTAAAAAATAATAATTTCAGTGTCCAGTTTGGCCAAAAATTGTAAACCACTATTATGGGATCACCCCTTTATTCCATTCCTAATTAAATCCCCAAGCTTGAAAGTTGATGGAAATATGAAGATTGAACCATTCAACCCACTTCCTCTCATCCAAATACAATTTTCTCAAATTCAAATTAATTATCAATCACAATTATAATGAACTTTTATCCTAATCCATTTATTGATTGAAATCCCAAATTTAAGACTTATTTGAATCTAGTTGGTTGATCTAGCCTGTTGGCCTATTTTATGTTGCTTTGTTGTGGTTGGACTTTCTTGATTAAAGGCCTGACTTTTGATGCTTTGTTTAGGATCAGGGCCCTAACCCTTGCTTTTTTAATAAAAACTTAATAAGTAGTTGATGTTTCATAGAAAATCAAATGGATAATCATAGAGACTCTTAGTTTTTTAGTCATCCCTAGTAATAGAAACATTATATGATGATTTTTTTTGAGGAAGTGTATCCATAGTTCTCAATGAGATATTAGAAAGGCTCTCTCTCTCTCTCTCTCCAGATAAAAATATATTGTACAAGTAGCTTGTTGGCACCAAAGTATGTCTTTCTATAGTTTTGATGGTATTCTCATCATTTGCATAATATAGATAGTTAATTTGACATAGTTGACATGTAATGAAGTAGTGATAATTGTATTTTTAATTGATAACTATGTCATGTGTACAAATCTATTTGTGTAAGTGATCTCCAAATCATATTTATAGAATTCACTTGTGCATAATTTGTGTTGCGTTGAGGCACTAATAAAAACTTCCAATGTAATGATCAAAGTAGGATTTACTTACTTTGATGTAGAGAAAATCCTTGATAGAAATAATAAAAGAATACAAATGATTGTAGAATTTCCTAATCAAATATTGAGATGAATGAAAGAAATCATGAGGTTCATATTTATTTACATTCGTTTAATTTGTTTAATACTTCATCTATATTTATTTGCATTTGTTTCAATCTTTCCTTTATGCACTAAATATATGAAAAAAATTGCAATGTGTACCAAATGCTGAGAATACACGCATTAAAATAATGTTTGAATGTCAATGTACAAGGAAAACTATAATGAGAATTTAGCCATAATCTAGTAAGCAAAGTGAAAAAATGGTTAACAAAAATTAATTTCTTTTATCATAAATTCTCATATAGAGATGAAAAAAACTTAAGACCACTGCCATGCATATCAAGAAAGATGAAAAAGTAGAAGAACATTATAAAATAATACTGAGAAATGCTTCCCAAAATATGGCAAGTAAGAAAATAGGATGGGAAAATAGAAATTTGATTAGAAATCATGAGAAGGCAAGAGGATATTATAAACATATATGATATCAACATGGAAATGAAGATGAAATGATATATTATAGATAAAATATTTTTGATAAAGGAAAAAAAAGTTTTGAATGGACTCGAAACAATTTACAACAGGTTTTGAAAGAACCTGAAACCTTTAGGTTTTAAGGGGACCCAAAACCCACAACAAGAAGAACAAGTTGCCCAAAAGATAGGACCAAAAATAACAAACAACACCACAGGGAAACAACAAGCCAACACCCAGCCAAAAGCCAGCGGGCAGCCCAAACAAGAACTAAGAAACTACAAGAGTCTAACACTCATTGGTTTTGATGGGACCAACAACCCACTATAGATCTGGAACAAAGCTCCAACAACAAAAGTTTGAAAGCCCTTTAAACCACACTTTTTTCCTCTATAGGAAGGGTAACCACAAGTGCATAAGGAAACAAAAGTGGCCTTCAAAGACCATCTGTTCTCTCCACCTCTATAGGAGAGAAACCCAATCTCAACCATATCGTGGCGATTGTAGCACCCATTATCCTTGAGATAAAACTCCATAAATATCAGCTCTCTTTTCAAGATTTCCACCTCAATAGAAGATGAAGAAAATAAAATAGCATGTAGGCCAGCCTCAACTCCCTTGCAGCCACAAAACAGGGCATAATCAGCCCCCCAATAGTTCTTCCAGGCATACTCAAAAGCATCCTGCTCTACCTCTATAGGAGAGAGGTCACAACCAGCCACATCCATCTACCCCTCAATAGAAGATAGGACCACCTCCATAGGTAAGGCTAGAGTGACCCAAAGATACACAATAGGAAACACATAGAGCAGTGCCATGGACCTAAGAACCTCTCCCAGAAGATTAGAAGACAATTCGGGGTGCGGGGAGAGAAGAAAAAAAGTAAGACAACCATATTTTAGGCATTGATAAGACAAAAATTCAAATTTAGAATACATAGGCCTGACCACCATCAAAAGTTGAAACTCAATCTTAGAATGATCAGGAACAAGCAAACCCCAGGAGGAACAGGGATTCCCGCACAACAAAGTAGTAAAGAGAAGACCCAGCAAGAGAGCACACCAAGCAACCCTGACACACCAGCCAGAGCCAGAGAGGGGCCAAAACTCCTCACAAATTGCTAATGGAAAACACCACCAAACCACAAAGAGGGGAAAAGAGTGAACCAAAACAAACTGAAAAAGAGAGCCCCCAAAAAATAGGCACCGAACACACCACGGACAGGAGTGAGGGACAACCAAGAAGAAGCAGGAAGAAGACCAAACTGACATGAAAAGTCCCTAAGCCCCCCTGCTACGCTGAGTAGGAGCAAATATTGACCCGATCTTAAACCACACTTCTTCAAAGAAGACACCACAACGAACCCACCGTATAGACGACACCCACCAAAGATATAGGTAGGGCAATCTGCACCCAAACCCCACCAAGCACCGCAAGCAGGAAGGAGAGCCAAGAATCCAAAGAAAATATCCAGCAGGAACTCGCAAAACACAGCCACAAGAAGTCCCAGTCTAGGAAACGACAAAGAGCCCCCCTCCTGAATCGAAGAACCCAACCACCACCAACGGATCCCAAACAGACGCTGTGAAATCTGCCGTAGCAAACGGGCCAGCCCAGAGCAGAGTCCAGGCGCGATCCCCATCCTCTGGATCAACATCGTCTTCCTCCGAGCTCTCCTCGCCAGCATCAGATTTCAAATTACTCCCGCCCGCTCGCACTCCCGCACTCCCGTTCTCCATTTTTTTAAAAAATATTGTGAACAAATAAATCAGATAACTTAATGATTTATTAAATATTTCTTTAGATTATTAAGTTATAGTGAAAATATAGTTTTAATTTAAAAAGGTTTTGAAATAGTTTTCCATATAAAATACCCAATCAATGTTTTGATGTACAGTGAATTGAACTTTTTCAAACCATCCTACACAAAATATTTTTGAAGATGAGAAGATGAAACAACAAGCATTTAGATTTTAGATTCGGAAAAGTTCAATTTCCTGAGTTTATTTTCAAATATCATTGTGCAAGCATATATTTTTCATCTTAAATTAATTTTGTTTTAGCGAAAGTTCTTCAGACAATTTACATAATCTCAGCCAGCAGAACAACATGTGCCATTAAGTTAGAGGATAGAAATTCCAAGTCTTACCCAGAATAAAATCTCTAATAATGTCTATTTTACTTTAAGAATAAGATTGTTTCTATACGAATATCATCATTAGACTCAGTCTGCCTTCCTTTCTAAAAGCCAATGTGCTAATATTTTGGTCAGAGATTGCAATTGTGAACAGCAAAGGAAAGCTACGAGTAATTTCCACAATTCTGTGCAGTAGACTTCCCAGAAATTCTGAAATACTGATTACGTACGCTACTGTCTTTTCATTTCTGCCTACCTCCCATAATTCAGTGGAAGCTTACGTTTTGGAAGGGCATATTCAGAGACTGTTGATGACAGTGGCATTTGGGCTGCTTTTCCACCGAGATTTAAGCGGAGATGAAAATTAGTCAGAAATGGACGTGACTGAAAAAATTTGGACTTTTTCTGCCACCAATTAAACGTTCCAAAACAGTACACACTAGAGAACATGTAGGGACAGCCTCTTTGAAAAATAAAACAAGACAGTTCCCAATTACATCTAAAATTCCATTTGGTAATGTTAACTTTTTGTGGTCATAACTACTAGTTAATTCTTCAAATGCTTCCGAATCTCGACAGCAATAGCAGTCGCGATGCTTTTTGAAACTAGAAGAGAAATATATGAAATAGTACTTTGAAAATGAAGGGTTCTAATTGAAAAATCTACTTTTTATTTTTTATTTTTTTAAAAGAAGTTTTAGATTTTGTTTGTTCTCAATATAACTTTTTACTCTATATATTGTTTACTTATATGTGATATCTGATATTCTTATCTATCTTTGATTAAACCTGAACTGTTCTTTCAAGAATGGTGCAAGTAGACTCTATTAATATATTGATATATTGGCTGATCGACTGAACAGAATGGTTCTTGATATGTTTCTTTCTATATCTACAATATTGAATGATATAATTATTATATATAATGATGTTATGCTCATTGATGATGATGAATAAGGTTGAGTTTTGATTGAAGTTTATGCAATCCAAAGAATAATATAGGAAATTTAGCCATAAGAAAATATTACAACATCCAAATACGAATTATTCATAACAATCAAGCACAATAATTTGGACGTGGATAATGATTGTGTAAGCAAGCGCAAAGTTGCCAAATTGATCCTTATGTCACAAGCATGGAGATATGTGTAGTAGTAGCCATATGCAATAGTGTTGGATTAGATACAAGACAAACTCTTAAGAAAAATCTTAGATTTTCAATGATATTATATTAGAAACAATGTCAACCATCAACAAGAATTAATAGATAAGAACATTTTGAATATAAAGTCGTGTTCACAAATTTAGTTTAAATAATGCACAAGGATCTAAAATAAACAATGGCCTAGTGCTTGAAACACAATGTTACTTTCAAACAATGGTTGATCAACATATTATATTAGTTGATGATGGTGTCTACAATATTGAGTAGATAATAAAGGAGGATCTTGTGTTTTAGACATCCCTAAGATAAGATTGAACATAGTTTTTTTTACAAGGTTACTTTGAACCAAATATGTATTCATATGGTTTTTAAGATATCCTAATGATTTGTATAAATAGATAGCTAACTAGCATAGTTGTTGTGTAACTAACTAGTTGATAATTTTAATTGTAAGTTATAATTGAATCATGTATGGAAACTTAGTTTTCTAATTGAATTGAATATCATTTATGTAATTTTATCTTTTATATGTTATTTTTATTTGGTTATAGAACCTATCAAACTATGCTACTGTAATGATCAAATTAGGTTTTACGTCTTAACATTGATATAAATAAAATGTTTCATAGAAATAATCAAGAGAGTGTAAAAACTAAAACCTAATTTGATCCTCACATCGTATAAATTTTTTTAAAGTGGATGTGTATTCAATGTGTCTCAAGAAGTCATCAATTGTATAAATCTTCTCAAATAAAAAAATTTTAAAATTACGCTCTTTGTGATTTGTGTAATTTTTCTTGTGTTGAAAGATCAAACAAAATTTTGCACTAGGAGGTTGTTGGCACAAAATATATCTTCCTATAATTTTCATGATAGTTTGATTATTTGCATAAAATAAGTAGATAACTAGCATAGTCGATTTTTAATTAGAAAAGTGATAACCTAATAATGCATAAAAAGTTCATATGCAAACTTCCTTTGTGCATGATCTCTATTGAAGTAAAGAACTTATTATACCTTTGCAATTGGAATGATACTAGTAGGTTTTACTTTTCAATTCAGCAAATAGAGATTATTTGATAAAAATAATAGAAGAATATAAATATTTTTTATAAAGTTGTAATGATTGATTAACTAATCAAAATAATATGCTAGATGATGATGATGTGTAGAATATCAACTAGATAATCATAAAGGATGTTACTTCCAGACATCCCTAGCAACGCATTATTTAATGGTGGAATTTTCTTGAGGAGGAATTATATCCTATATCTCTTAACAAATCACAATAATTTTGTCCCTAGAGAAGATAATAGAAGATTGATCGCCTCTAAGAAGTCTTTTCAATCTTTTTTCTTGTGCTTTTTTGTTGTATTTTTATTTAAGTGTTTAAAAGATCAAATAAAGTATTGTAAATGTAAGGTGTAAATTTGGTGATGGTATTGAAACCTAATTATACTTGCATGGATATAATATGTGTATTTTCAAATGATCAAATAAAAGTATAATGAGGGTTTAGCCCTAATCAATTAAACAAAGCAAAAAATGGTCCATAAGCTTAAAATATTACTATTATAAATTTCCATATAGAAAAGAAAAATATTTAAGACACATGACATACACACTAATAAATACAAAATAAATTAAGAACATTAAATGACAAGATTGAGATATGTCCCTAAATATCAAAGAGACAATAATATAAGAAAAAGCATAAATTTAATTAAAGATCATAAAAATAATAAATGACTTAATAGAACATATATAATATAAGTAAAAAGAAGAAGAAAAATATTAAAAAAAAAATGATCCAATTAAATTTGTGAATAAATAAATTATGTTTTTTTAAATAATTTAATAAATATTAAAATATAATAAAACAAAAATAAATTTAATATATTTAATTATTTAAATATACAAAGAAAATATAAATAGCCAAATACACTTCTTTATAAAAACTTAATTTATGAATATATAATATAAAATCTTCTTTTGTAAGGAAGGAAAAATTAAAAAAGCAGCGGTTAATTTACGATTCGGAAGATACTATTGTGCAACCACATAAATTCTTCATTTTAAATTAGTTTGTTTTAACAAAATATTTTCTTCATTTTTAAATAACCTTTATAAGAGGACAGCGTATGCCATTAAATTAAAGGATAGAAATTTCTACCCTTATGAAGCATCAAAATTTGAATGAAGAGTATTTTGCATATTCAAAGATTGTTAGTGGCATTGTCTATTTTTCCTCCGAGACTTAAGCTATGATTGAAATCAACGTCAAAAATGGACTTGTCTAAGGAAATTTGGACTCCTTTTTCTCCAAACAATAAGATGTTCCAAAACACCTCACACTCGAGAACATGCATGGGTGACCTTTTCCAAAAAAACAAAAAAAAGGCACTTCTCAATTACATCTAAAATTCTAGGGTGTTTGTTTTAATAAGTGTAATATTTATTTCTAATAATATAGTCATTTATTCATAAAAACAATTTAATAATATACAAAATGGTAATAATATATAAAATGGTGATGATGATTGCTTATGGTCATGATTAACTTTTCAAGTGTTCATTAATTTCAATAGCATGAAAAACATTTAGAAAAATGGAAGTTCGTTCTAATTAGAATGCATTCCATTGTAAAGGTGCAAACTGAAAAATTTATGTTAATTTTCGTTTATGATAAAATGAGTTAGTTTATATATGTTCTATTTTATGTGATAGTTAATATTCTAATTTAGTTTTTACTAAATTTGATTCTACATATTTTAAGCATCACATATTTAAATTTACAAGTTATGACGTTGTATAAAAGCACAAGAAACCTAGGCCATTTATTAATCATGAGCTTAAGGGAGAGGAAATTTATACATCATATAATAATTAGAAAAGCATGCCCAATAGAATATTTTTAACATCTATTTTCATACCAAAAAATATAGACATTTGCATTCTACATGGCATGCCTACAAACTTGATAAAATCAAATTGAAGGCTTGATTAAGGCATAAGTTGTCAGGTTAGTCGCATTCCTATTCTAGCATAGGAAGTTCCAATAGGGCTTAATAGTTTTTTGCCAAAGGTGTCTCAACCTCATATTCCTAATTTTCATTTTATTTTACTTTGCATGCACTTGTTATTTGGTCTTATAGTTATTTTATCTTTGTGTGTAGATTTTTTTCGTGACTTGGAGGATTACTAGACTTCATATTTTAGGATTTTTTTTCTACTAGTGAGTATTTATGCATCCCACTTTGAATTGGCATGGATAAGTCATTTTTCAATATCTTGTGGTGTGTGTAAGATTAAAAAAATTGGAGCTACATGTACGAATTTTTTTATCACATCTAAGAGCATGTAAGAGAGAGATTACATTAGAATCTTGAGTAATATTATGATAAGTTGGTGCACTTTTCATGGAGCATCTTTCCTAATGTTGAATGAGGTTAAATTGAGGTGCCAAATTTTGGGTTGTCCAATGTGACAAGTTATAACTATGTAAGATATGATAAAAATATACTAGAAATAACTAGGACAACCAAGACCAGAAAGGTGGCATTAGAATTTAGAACCAAGTTTCAATGTCAAAATTTTTGTATTATTTTTCAGATTTTCCTACACCATTGTGGTTTCCAATTTTACGTCTTTTCTATTTATTTAGTCACTAGAATTGTAGTTTGTATGGTTGATTTATATATACCATTATGCTTCTAGATTTACTCCAAATTTACATGTTTTTGATTAAGGTAAAAAAGAAAAGAAAAAGGGATCTAAAACCCTTACACAAAATATAGTAATAAAGATATTCAAATAAACACATTTACAGCTAAACTGGTTTTACAAGGGCCTAAAACCTAGAAGTTAAAAAATATATTAAACACAAAAATAGAGACTAGACAGCAAACCAACAACAAAACTACAAAAAAAAAAGCAACTAAACCGCTAGAAATAAATAACAGAACTAGTTACTATAACTCTTTGAGGGTATTAGCCGCTTCTAACTTCTGCTAATAGAAGCTCTTATGGATATCAACCAAGCTAAGAAGATCATTCTTCTCTCCTTGGAAATATTTCTTCTCTCCCCTTATGTGCGTACTTGCTCCTTTCTGCTTTGAATGGATTTGTTTTCCTTTGGTTTTGTCATCCTTCTTTATCTTCTCAATAACAATGGAAACATCAACAACATGGTCTTCATTGAGCTCCTTCAACTTCTCAATGAGGATGTGAATACCTCCAGTGCTATTCTAAATAGTGCGCTAGCTAATTTTGATAACCGTCTCCAGGTTTTGGTTAATATACATCATTTTCTCTTCCAAACCCTTGACCCAACTCTCATAATCATCTTTCATAAGATTGACTTCAGCCATAATAGCTTCCAATACCAGTTGAATCTCATTTTCATCATCTTTCACATTTATAGAAGCATTGGCTTCCCCTTTAGCATCAATTTTATTCAACAATGGTCTTAGCTTTACATTTATCTGATTCAATTCTAGGAAGAACCATTTAATTAGGTAAAAATAAACCACTACCCCATCCTTAGCTAACCCAAAAATACTATAAATTTTCTCTTTGTTAGTGTTTAGTTGTGGGAAATCCTTAGACAAGTTTTGAGGAGAAAACATATGAAAAATATTAGCACTATTTGGGGTAAGAATGGGGATTTTACCACTATAGCCTGCGTGTAAATTAGCCTTATCCTCCAAATTACTTTTACTTTTTCCACCTTTCATCCCAATTTTAGATTTTTTTGAGTTTTTCTTCTCAACTGAAGAGACATGAATATCTGCATGAAGAAAGTCCCCTATATGCAACCTACTCGATCACAAAATCTATGTTAGAGCCCTCTTCTTTTCCTTCTTACCCTTCTTCAAATGTTCATCCTCAAATAGAGAGTTAGGCACCATTTCCACTTTATCTTCTTGAAATGAAGAAAAATGGGTTCACCAAAAATGGAATGGGATGATGCACCTACACTTTCCTTCCTAGTTTCATTAGGAAAAATAGATCCCTTAAGTCAAGATTGACATTCAACCCTTACGTGAGTCAACCTTGGTGGAGATCTTGATGTTTTTCTTATGACCTAGGATGGGGTAAATCAGTTGAAGCAACACTTTTGGGAGATGAATGAAAAATTATAAATGAATGCAATTATGCAATGCAACACATGGAATCACTAAATTAAACCTTAATTTGACATAATCCTGAAAGAAACTACAAATCTGAGAATAACAAGGGGGTTCCTTATATTGATTTTGGCTGGCTAGACTTGCCAGATATGATGAAGAAGAAATATTCCAACTATTTGAATGACCATTAGATGTGTTGGAATCATCAAATCACATTTTAAAGGTTCTAATAGGAAATATAGTATCTTTGACATTCCTCTATTTAGGTGTTGGGGAGGAGGTATTCCCGAGGTTTCAAAAGTGACAAAGGTGTGTCCATTTAATGTTTAGGTGAATGTTTAGGTGTAGGGAGAATGGTGGAGATAATTGCACATTCAACTTTCACATGTGCTACTATGTTTATCATGAATTTGAACAAGCCTTGAGTGTTAATTTATGGTCTAGCAGTTTGTTGAAGTAGGACTCTAATAGATGTCAAATAAATTAATTTGTTGCCATGGTTAGATCTACTTTTATAGGAAGTTGTTCTAAGTTTGTTGTGCTTCTTTAAAGCTATAAATTGTAGTCATTTTTTATTGAAAAGTATATCAATTTTATCCTAATAATATTATATTGTATCTATTATATTATATATTTTTTAAATTTTTTTATTTATATTCATATATATTTTTACAATCTTAAATTTTAAAAATATTGTCTAAATCTTTCATAATTTATCTATAATTCACAATTTCATTTATTACATTATAATTTATTATTTTATATTTTTCTTTTTTAGTGTATCCCTCCCTCCATTATCCTCTTTACATTATATCCCTCATCCCCTAAATCAATTTTGATCTTCCACAAACATTGATACATAAATTAAATTAAATTAATATAACAAAAATTAAAAACACGTCAAGAATACCATTATTTGTGACCACAACATGAAAGTTGTCTTATTAACGTGTGCCGTATGACTCTATTCAAACTATTCGTCAGCATATTTGGAAATAAAATATTATTAAATTTTAAAAATTAACATATTGGCTTAAGGGTTTCCATAGTTTTATTTCTATAAACAGTTAATATTATAGTAATATGCAAGATAAAATTTTAAGACAAACCAATAAAAAGACGAAAACATTTCTACAAACCATAATGTTTATTTTATTAAAAGCTTTAGGCTGTATTCAGTACAATAAATGCTTCATAGCTAAAATACCTTACATCATTAGATCTACGATATGAGAAATTTTAAATCCATAGATTATTTAATCTATGGATAATGGAAAGATAGCATTGTTCAAATACAATACTACTGGCAATGAAGTATGTATATGTTCTAGTAGGGTGCAGGGGCAACTCCAGCAAGGGAAAAGCTCTGCACGGTTGGCCCAGCTGCAACACTCTCGAACATCATTCGCCGGCTCCGTGTTTTGTGAGCCTCACACAGGTGAGGTAAATATATTCCTGCAATCCTTATTCTTGTTACCATGTGTTTTAAGAAAATCATATCTGTTTGCTAAGATGGAATGAATGACGAAAAATAGCGCACTTACCTTCTCCTGCTGCGAGATTGAGGTAGAGATTGACAATGTTGGGGCAGCTGTTTTGGCACTTGGCTGAGCACAGTTTAGAGGTGAAATGAGAATATTCGGAAAGATCGTCAGTCGACATGCCAACACTCATTCTCTGCAATCCACAGCTTTGCAGGCACTCCTCGCTCTCAATCCATTCCATCATCTTCTCCGCCATTACGCCCGATGACTGGAATATACCAATCATTATTCAATAAAAATTTCCTTGAAGCTTCGTTTCCTTGGAGACAAAACAAAAAAGGAAAAGATTGGAGTATTGTAAGAGAATGTATTGCCTGGCACTGGTATTCTACTGATGCTTCGTGTGTGGAGGCGACGAAGGAGTATTTCTTCTCCAGCACACACCGAGCTCCCGACGATGACACCGAAAAAGCACACATCTCTACTGGCAGCTTCTCACATTCCACAGCTGCTTCGCCTGCATAAAATCACCATTAACGCCTCTTAAACATAAATTAAATTTCACTAATCATAAGCTTATAACGGCAGGAGTTAAATATTATATACTGAATGAAACAACTTACTACGTTGTTAGCCATTCAGTATAAAGCTATTCGATTGTTATTTTAAAACACGACAAATTTTCTATCTGTGAGAAACACTCTATTTTCCTTCCCATGTTGTAAAACCTTCAGAAATGTTCCTGTCAAGCTATACTGCTAAAAAACAGTTGCCTAAAATAAATATTAAATTTTTAAGGTCAGACATGAATGGTGTATTATTTTTTATCTCAATTTTCTCTTTTTAAATAGATGTAAATGGTAAGATCAATATCTAGTTCAAGCACAAGCCCTGACTAGTGTTTAATCTGATAAGGTGAACTTAAATACAAGTTCTGGATAGATTAGTTAGAGAATATACCCATAATAACTCTCCTCATAAAGCCTATTTTACCAGTGTAAAATAAGCTTAGGCAGAATTCCTAGGCGGATTAGATAAAACATATAAGCATACGATAAGCTCAAGTACGAGTTCTAGATGGATTAGATATAAAACATTTCCCTTAACCATGATATTCATGTATTCCTATGAGCAGAAACAAAAAATCAGAGAACCATTATTTCATCTCACAATTTTTTATAAACAAAAATGCGTACCCATCACTAGAAAGTTTTGCAAGCTCAAAAGTGCCAAAAGAATGACGAATGCCACTCTCAATTCAAAAGCCATCTTCAATACAATCTGCACAATAAGAAAAATGAGGATACTTGAGACAAGTGTTGCAGATATAATATGATTTGTGAAGAACAAAGCAAAGTAACGAGATGTATTTATAGACGCAAGCTAGAAAAATTAAAGCTCTCGCTACCTTAGAAATTTCTGGTCATTGTTAACAGTAACGCTGGCCTGGTCCACGAGGAATTTGTGAGGGTATCTCCGAAATTTGGCACGATGTAGAAAAATAAGCATCAGACAAAATTTGTTGGAAGCTCGATTTTCAAGGAAAGCCGTCACTCGTCCTGTAATTCAAAGACTACAAATTGACGAGAAGGTTGTACTTGACTTGGTCTATAATACTGTATTTAATAATATTTTGGTATTATTGTTAAAAAATAATCTTTTAGTATAACATATGTAACAAACATCTAACATTGTTTAGGATGAATGTATTATTGTCACTTAAAATTTACGCTTCTTTAGTTTATGTATATAATTTTTTCCTTAGAAAATTAGTGTATCTTTTTCAAATCTTCTTTTCAAAATTAGACATTAATAATTGTTACTATAGTTATTTTCTATTTGCCTTTCTCAATTATAATAATCTTTTGTACATATTATATTGCAATAATGCACCATCCTTAATTGTAATAATTATATGTACATGAGCAAGTGTAAGTTTAACTGTTCTTCAATCCATCCTTGTTAGGTTTGTACATTCTTATAGAGTATATATATTTTATATTATTTCTTGTTATTAAGTTATAAAGCTCTATTATGAGGCCACATGACAATATAATAATAGAAATACAAGCAACACTTGAATGAAAATGCTTGAGTAAATAACCCACATAAGGGTCTACATACTCAAAGATCAACTACCAAATAATTTTTTTTAAAGAGGAACTATATCCATAATTCTCAAGAATTTGTAATAATTTTGGTCATGGAAGAGATAATAGAAGAGTGATTCCTTTTGAAAAAAAAATCTTAAACCTTTTTGGTTTCTATATATTTTTTGAAAAATGTTCAAAGGATAAAAATTTTGTGCTAGTAGCTTATTGACACCAAAAAAAAATGTCTTTCTCTAATTTATATGATATTCTCATCATTTGCATAATATAGATAGTTAATTGACATAATTGACATGAAATTAACTGGTATAATTATATCATGTGTGCAATCTTATTTGTGTAAGTGAGATCCAAATCACTTAGAGAAAATCCACTTGGCATAATTTGTGTTGGGTTAAAGAACTAATAAAACCCTACAATGTAATGACTAAAGTAGGTTTTACTTTGTACTTTGATATAGAGAAAAGATTTAATAGAAATATTCAAAGAATTGTAAAATATTCTAATGAAAGATTGAGATGAATGAAATAAATCATGAGATTGATATTTATCTACACTCATTTTAGTTTGTTTAAGGAATTATTTATATTATTTATTTTTTTAGTCATTCATTTATGCAATAAATATATGCACAAATTTATAGTGAGTGTACCAAATCTAAAGAATAAATGTATGAGAACAATATTTGAACTCAAATGTACAAGGAAAAATTCAGTGAGGATTTAGACATAATCTTGTAAGCAAAGTGAAGAAATTGTTAACAAAAATTAACTACTTCTATCATAACTTGTGATATACAACACTTAAGACCCTTGCCATACATATTAACAAAGATGAAAATGTAGAAGAACATTATAGAATAATACTGAGAAATACCTTCCAAAACATGAAAGATAAAACAAATTGACGAGAAAATATACAAATTTAATTAAAGATTGTGAGAAGACAAGATGATATTATAAACATATAAGATGTAAGCAAGAAAATAAAGAAATAATTCATTATAGATAAAATGTTTTAAATATTGTGAAAAAATAAATAAAAAATTTAATCACTTAGTAAATATTAATATAGATTATTAAGTTATAGCCAAATTATAATTTTAATTTAAAAGATCTAAAAGATATCCAATGGATTTTTTTATATAGTGGAAAACACTTGTTTTTAAACATCCTACGCGAACCTTTTTTTTTTTGAAGACGAGGAGATGAAACATGAAGCATTTAGATTTTAGATTCGGAAGTTTAATTTGAGTTTTTATTTTAAATCTCATTGTGTAAGCACAAATTTTTCATCATAAATTAATTTCTTTTTAGCAAAATTTCTGAAGAAATTTTACATAATCTCAGTTAACAGAATAACAAGTGCCATTTAATTTGAGGGCAGAAATTAGAAGTCTTACCAAGATTGAAGTCTATTTTGTTTCTATACGAATATTGCCATTACACTCATCCCGCCTGCCTTTCTAAAAACCAATGTGCGATAATTTTTTGGTCAGAGATTGCAATCGTTAACAGTAAAGGAAAGCTACGAGTAATTCCCACAATTCCGTGCACTACACTTCCCAGAAATTTTGAAATACTGATTAAGTACGCTACCAACAGTCTTTTGAGGTTTCTGCCTACCTCCCATAATTCGGTGGAAGCTTACATTTTGGAATGGCATGTTCAGAGACTGTTGATGACAGTAGCATTTAGGCTACTTTTCTTCCGAGATTTAAGCTGAGATGAAAATTGGTCAATAATGGACTACACTAAAGAAATTTGGACCCTTTTCTACCACCAACAAAACGTTCCAAAATACTTCGGCGTAGAGAACATGTGGGGACAGCCTCTTTAAAAATAAGACAGTTCTCAAGTTCTCCACTACATCTAAAACTCTAGGAAGTAAATAATACACAAAATGGTAATGCTGACTTTTTATGGTCATAACTACTAGTTAATTTTCAAATGTTTCCAAATTTCAACAGCAATAGCAATCGTGGTGCTTTTTCAAACTAGAAGAGAAATATATGAAAACAGTACCTTGAAAATCAAGGGCGGTTCTAATTAGAATGTATTTTATTCTAAAGGTGAAAATTCTACTTTGAGTAGGTTTTTTTAAATATAATAATTTATTATATATGATTAATTTACGTGATATTTTATATTTTAATCTATTTTTTATTAAATTTGATTTGTTCTTTCAAAAATAATGCAAATGGATTCCATTAATATATTGATGTACTGGGTTGACCAACTCAACACAACGGTTCATGATACACTTCTTTCTATATCTATAATTGTGAACAATATATTTGTTATATAATGATGTTATGATAATTGATGATGATGAATAGGAAGGTGTTATGAAGTTTATGCAAAACAACAAATAATATATGAAAAATAGCTATAAAAGGACACTAAAACACTTGGAGAAGAACTCTTGACAACTTTTGTAACAATCAAGCACATTAATTAGGATGTGGAGAAAGATTGTGCAAGGAAGCACAAAGTTGATGAATTAATTCTTAAGTGGCAAGCATGGAGTTATGTGTAGCTAGAATGTTGACTTTTGATGATATTATAGTTATTAGAAACAAAGTGAACCATTAACAAGCATTAATAGATAAGAACATTTCAAATTTAAATCTATGTTCACAAAGTTGGTTTAGATAATATACAAGGAGCTACAATAGACAATAGCCTAGTGCTTGAAACACGACAACAATTTCAAGCAATAGTTGATCAATATAGTGTGTTAGTTGATTATGATGTGTACAATATTGAGTAGATAATAAATGACGGCCTTGTCTTTTAGACATTCTTAATAGTACACACATTAGATAGGTAGAAATTTTTTAAATAATTGTTTTTTTAAAAGAAGGAATGTTTCCAATAACTCTTAAGAAGTTGTGACACTTGTGCCCTTTGATAAGACAATAGAATATTGATACTCATTAAAAAGCTATGTGGCTTTTACATTTTTTGGGTTTTTGTGAATGTTTTGTTAAATTTAGAAGATTGAAAACAGTTTTATTTTAGGAGGTTTTTGTAACTAAATATGTATTTCTATTATTTTCAATATATCCCCATGATTTTTATAAAATAGATAGCTAGTTGTAGACACATGAAATTAGCATTGTGCACTTAATTAGCATCACATTCATCCACTCATTAAATAAATCAAATTCACATTCATCCATTCATCAGGTAAATCAAATTCATTAAATTCAATCTCCTAAGGTCATCCATTTAAATTAAATAAATGAACTTTGTTTAATTTAAGTCTCGCATCCCCCTTTTAATTAAATAAACCAAAATTTATTTAATTCAATGCCAAATGCATATTCCATCCCTTTTGATTTAAATGAATCAAAGTATTTAAATGAAATGGGTCAAAAACACCTAATCATCATCTTAAGTTAATCAAACTATGATTAATGCTAATCCTAATCACCCATCAAATCCTCTACCTTTTCCCACTTGCACAAATAAATCAATTTATTGATTTATCAATTCATCATTTTCTTTCAACTTGGCATAAAAATGGAATATTCCCTCAAGTTTGAATTCAAAAACAAGTTGACATGTACATTTAACAAAGCATTTAAGAGGTCTTACATGTCTCTTACATGTCCCTTTGCAAAGGTCAAACTTAGCAATTAATTCTCAAATTCAAATTTCAAATATCCCCCTCTTTGGTACATTGACCAAAATGTGCTCATTCCTCAACCTATCACAAGGTGACAAGTGGATCCATCTCATTGGCTAAAACATTATCCCACATTGCTCTCTTATGAGCACTCTTTCAACTTGAGAGTCTATAAATGGAAGCTTCATTCTTCAACAAATCATCCACAATCCTCATGCAAAGTTACTCTCTTCAATGGAGAGCTAATTTTGTCCACTCCATAACTCATCATCTTGATCATCAATATATCATTGAGCTTATCAAGGATTGGGAAAGGGATTCTTTCCATATCAAAGAAGCACCAATTCACTATGGGATAGATATGCATCTTCTTTTTATGCTCTCAATTAGTTTGTGTTGTTATCTTGTTTATGAGGGCATGATGCATTATTTCATAGGAGCATTTAGTAAGTTTGCACGAATTAACCTTTTTTATGGAGTTTAGAATGTTTGTAGATTTATGGGTGCTTCATTATGGCGCTAGAAGGAGGGCGTACTCTTGAAATTCTTAGTTTTCCAAATTTTCAAATAAATCCATTTGTCTATATTGTGCAAATCTCACTGATTATCTAGGAACTGTTGCTATATATATGTTGATTATGTAGATTAATCAAACTGAGATTTGAGGAATTGTATACAAGAGAAACCCAAATTTGTTTACATTATTCTCTTGATTGAAATACATTGAGCTTCTATTTTTTTTATCAGGACGCAGTTATATTAGAAAATGGCAACGTACTATGTTCTTTATTGAAACACATTTATATGGGAATGCTTTTATTGAAATGCATGTATAGATCCGCCTTATCTTTGCTTCCCCATTTTGCGTACATGTCTGCCAAAGCATTTTTAACTATAGCATCTAACAAAATCACTCCATGTTTATGCTTTTTCATGAATTTCCATACCATGTTTCAAGCCGCTAATGCTGGGCACAGACAATAAAGACGCTGGTAAAGGTTGTAAGATTCGGTGTTACACCTGTCATTCTATTTTATACATATCTTGCATCTATTGTGTTTCATTATGTCCATATGCTAACCTTGTTGTCTCAAGCGATATAAAAAAAACAAAGAGGACTCTTCCTGCACATATTCTTGGTTATCCTCTTGCAATTTATTAATGCTTGCCTTCTTGGTTGGGCCCTCGCTTTGCACATAGTAGTGTATGAACTCTGATTTGTTGTCCAACTCCGCCATCTCTTGCATGTTTGCCATCACCACATGGGCTTTGAGTGCTACAAATAGACACACCATCACTTCCCCTATACCTATCACCATGCTAGATATTAGCATCATATGTGCATCTTATCATTTTATTCCTTATATCCACATTTCTCTTTGTCAAAAGCCAAGAAGGTTCATATTCTATCAAAAGGAGCTCGTGCCTTGTTTGTGCTTCCACACTTTCCATACGCATCCACTAGAGCATTTATAATCATAATATCTGAGAAAATCCATGTTCTGTTATGCTTTAATTCGATTCCAAAAATCCCATTTGTGTGTAGGTAGGGAGGATGTTGGAACGCTTGGGAACTTCGGCTTTACACCTGCCAATTACATTTGCTTGAAATATTCTCACGCCTTTAAGTGCGCATTCTTGCAATCGTGGTATTCCTCTGATGCATTCTGTTTAACAAATCGCACACCTTCCCTATGCTTGCGCATTCTGCATACAAACATTCTGTCAAGTAGTTCATTGCGCCCTCTCTATGCTTCTACTTTAGCCGCTGCCTTGCACACCTATGAATGGTATTTTCGTAAAATGTTTCTTGAATATTTTTCAACATTATTTGAACGAGTTCAAACAGATGTGAGCCATTTTGGCAAATAGTTCATGCGACTTGTTTATGCTTTCGCACATTGCATATAGTCAAACAGTTTATGTGACTTGCCAATTGCGTTTTGCTTAAAAGTTTTAAAGTTCTTTGTTTGTGGTTGGTTATAAAGTGTCATTTCACTAGTACAGATACAAGTTATTAATGTTGAAAGATTTCTGTGGATCTGCGCTTTGGGTCCATTTCTTTCTTTATGTTGAAAGTCTGTAACTAGTCCCTAGGCCATTCCTTCTCAATGCTCGATGGAGGCCTATCTAGGGAGTAGAGGTGTAAATTCGAGTACAAAGCAATCTTAAACTACTTCTGAATTTAAAATCTTCCCACGTGATTATGTACTACATTTGCAGTTAAAGGTGATGGGATTGCAAGCTTTAAACAACAAAATGATAACTTCTCCTTCAACTTGAGTTTTGTATATTGAATGCTGGTAGATGAGTTATGCCATATAGAATAAAGGAAGTCGCTGTTGTGTTCAAATAGATCTTCCCAACAATATTGTCCTCCCCTCATGTCACATCAAAATTCCTCAGAGTGTGAACCAATGAGAAAGCAAGTTTTACAATCAACATCAACCAGATTTCTAAGTAATATTCACTATCAAGGGTAGTATTTGGATGTGCCAGCGTGATGA
Source organism: Sequoia sempervirens (assembly GCA_007258455.2). Lineage (NCBI taxonomy): Eukaryota > Viridiplantae > Streptophyta > Pinopsida > Cupressales > Cupressaceae > Sequoia > Sequoia sempervirens. The sequence continues at coordinate 206,748,110 of VDFB02105785.1, forward strand.
ATCAAAATAGAGTATCTAGGTGCTAGAGTAATATTTAATTGACATATGGAGCTAACCACCATGCCTAGCAATTTTAATTACATGGATTTTACATTGGTGTGAATCAACATGTTCTTTCATAAGTCATTCATCATTTGTTTATTTAACTTTATTTTCTCATTCTTTATGGTTGTTTTATGTTGTTTGCAGCAAAGATCCTAAAGATGAAAAATGAACCATCTTATTTCTATTGATGATCATTGCATTAAATTTCACTTATCTACATTATTTAATGCATACATTGTCTTATTTTGGGTTACATGGATCTTTGTCATATGACTAAGTATGTCAAATTAAGGCTTTAAGAATTGTGGAAAGCAAGATTACTATTAATGATTCATTTATTAGTCTAAAAATCATTGAGTCTTTATTATTTGAAATCAATGATTAAGTCTAATATTGGACTACATTGATCTTTGTCTAAAATCATTGAGTCTTTATTATTTGAAATTTTTCTTTTGTTTGAAATCAATGATTAAAACAAACTTAATTTAATATTTTGATCCTCACATGATTGCCTTTTGTTTAATAGGAAAACAAAGGAAAGAGAAAGGAAAACGAAGAAGGAAAATGAGGAAAGCGAAAGAAAAACGAGGAAAGCGAAAGGAAAACGAGCAAGGTGTAAAGGAAAAGCGAGAAGGAGGGATTTTGTTCGCTCAAGGGTTTTGCATCAAGAAATAAATGGTGGTTTTGCTCAAGCATTGGAATAAGGAGAAAGAAAGCTAGATTGGAGTAAAGCAAAATTGAACATTGAAAATTTGGAGTTGATAAAGCATTTTTTAATGCTCGGAGATTCTGTTGTACGCTTTAATTTTCTATTTTAGGCTAACTCATCTTTGGTTTTGGGCTTTAAAACAAACACTTCAAAATCTTTCAATTTTCATTGCAAAGGGGATAAAATGAACTTTAGGAAAATTGAATAAGATTTCATTTGGAGTTAAAAATTGAATAAGATTTCATTTGGAGTTAAAAATTGAATAAAAAAACTCATTTGTCCTTTGGTGCACTAAAAGGAACATAAATTATTGCTTTGAGGCTAAAACGAACAAGTACTTGAATTAAGTGATTTTGTCTTTGGTGCATTTTGAGTGCGTATCCTCTCTCCTTGCGCTTCGTGTGATCTAGGGTGCAAGAAAAACACTCAAAATGCATTTTATTGCTTTGAGTCACCTTTAAGAGAGAGCTTACTATGATAAACACCTCGCAACAGGAAACTCATAGGCAAGTTCTTGCAAGCACGTTTACTAGCAGGCTATATCAAAGGATGTGAAATCATGAGAAATTAGCATCAATCTGTGCCAACAACAAACTGCACCTAATCCCATGCCTTAAGTGGAACGAGAATGGTTGAAGAGCCTTAAGTGGCCAAGCGGGTGAGTGTTGGTTCTAGTGTTCATGGTTTGTTCTCATTAAGAACCTTGTTTGTAGTAACCAACCAGTCCATCCAATGAGTTTATCAAAGTGGTGCATTGGAACTTAGATTCCAAGAAGTTACTCGCCATGTCCGATCTTGGTTAAAGTATAGAGGTTAAGATTTCATTCTTAACATATCTTTATACTCTCTCCTTGGTTGCATGTAAAATCATCTCTTCTACTACGAAGGGCATGAGGCAAGCCCACCAGAGAAAAATGTACCAATTGAGCTAGGATGTTATATTTCTTGTGAGTCAGTTTGAAAACATAGTGCTTGTATCCAAAATATTGAAACAAACATTCAACGAATCATCAAAATTTCAAACTCTTTGAGAAGAACAAATACTTTTGAAAAGTCCTTGTTTTACTGCTTGTCCCTAGGGGTTCTTATCCCTAGAAGGCTTCTAAACACTGAGACCTATATCTCGATTTGCTCATTCCAAAGTCAACAATAGGAAACTATGCTCTTGAAATCGTTATTTTCACATAATGTACCTTGTGGAATGAAAAGGAATTAAGACATAGACATTCAGTTTGAAAACTAAGCAAAAAGTGTGTTTGTGGTAAATGCAAGTCATTAACCAAGATTAACTCAAATTGAACCCCACACATGTGCTTGTTTATCTTATTATCATCTTTCGAGCAAACATTGGTCTTTTGGTTTGAATTACTCTTAGAGAAAAGCATGTTCTTCACTATCTTGGTCTAGTAAACAAGTCCTTCCTAGATTCATTTAGGATGAAAATCAAACACTTCATTCATTCAAACATTTATGGTCCCATTCGACCAAACAACTTTAGAGCTTTGGAAACATCATTCTAGACTTGGGTAAATCATCAAAATCAAAATCACCTTGTTTAGTTAGGTGTATGGGAATGCATCTTTTCTCATACATTCAATTAAATTAGCAATCCTTTGAACAAGCTCATCCTAAGATCACATCCAACATCTTAGGGTTTACAAGTTCATTATCAAATCAAACCAATCAAAATCAAACCCTAAGTCTAGCATTGATCCAAAGTCCCTAAATGTTCAACACCCATATCATTCACCCCTTTCATTCTTCATCTCATCATTGATCCTAAACACCTAAGGGGTCACTTTTGCAACAAGGTCAAAAAACAAGAAAAGCATGGAATATAAACTTGATCCATACATCATGAGTGGTCTAAACCAACCAAGCTCTCAAAGCCTTACAATGCTGATTGATTATCCACACTCACATTTATACAATCTGTACATGGGATCATTATCTCCTACAAATCTCAATGGTGCAACAAATGTGAGTATGCCCATTCAAAAGTTTGGAACACCTTTCCTGATGGTAGGTTTAAATCCAAGACCAAACTTACAAATCTATCAACCCAACACTCAATGCATGTGTCTTCCACAAAACAACATCATCCCACCAAATCCCTACATGCCAAATGTGAATGTACCAAGTACAACTTTACCAAACATGAACATTTTGAATCCAAACTTGGTAAAATTTGGGATAGATATGCTCACAAAACATACAAATGTTTTTCAAAGTCCAAACAAGATGATAACAACTCCATGTATTGATCCAAGTCAAGGTAAGACCATGCAAAATCAAAGTTACCTAAATCAAGGCAATATAATTCGCAACACCAACAATGTTCAATTTCAACCTATCATGCCAAATTTGAACACCATCCCAAATCAAAACATTGTCCCAAATCAATTTTTCCATGATCCCATGCAAAAACCACAAGTATGCATCCCAAATCTGCTTGAAAAAAAATTGAATCAACTATATCGAGGGAGTCAAGATCAAAATGAAGATCAAATTTGGTGAGATCAAATTGCTACACTTACCAAAATAGTTGAGCCATTGCGCCAAGGGACATCTCCACCACCATTACCCATATCAACATCATTCCTTAGTTTAGGGCTTCCCCCTTTACCTAACACCAATCATTCCATCCAAATCAATGCACCTAACACCAATCAAACCATCACGTCAAATCCTTTGAAAATATCATCGACATCTCACCAACGAATGGTATCTAATAAAACAACAATGTCGATCCCAAACCAAAATATGGTCTCCCAAGGACCTATCACCTCGGTCATTCCAACCATCCCTATCACTTCGATCATTCCAACCACCACTATCACGCCCATCACATCTCAACACCTCACTAACACAATCGCTTCAAGAATATCTCAACGACTTGTCACTACATCCAACACAATTCTGAATCTGCCACCACTACCACTAAAACCAAATGCAACAAGACAATATAACATTGCGCTAAAACCTCACCAAGCCTACCAAAAGGCCATCTAACAATATCTAGCCACGCAACAAGCAACACAAGCTCAACAAGTGTAACAAGCCTCTCAAGCTGCCCAACAAGCACAAACACAAACACAAAAAATGATAACTATTGCGGACGATGATCAGGATTCAACCAATGATCATGTTGAAAATGTCTCTACATCACCTAATAAGTTAGAGGACATATCTCAAAAATTTATTCTGAAGCATGATCAACATCTCCCACCAAAGTCTAGCAATGGTCCTTTCCAAGACATATTGAAATCATTTGACCTCATGATTGTCGATATTGAAGGAATCTTCAACTCAACATTTGATCCAAGTCCACTAAAAAATGAAGAGGATATTGAGGCAATTCTCATGCCTAATGACGACATCAAGAACCTTTTATAAGCAATCCATCATTTGAAACTAACCCATTTCAAGAACTTGATCCAAAGCATGATGAAAGCAACTTCGAAATCATTCAAGATCAAGAATTTGTATCTCCAAGATACTACAATGATCTAATGGAAAATATCCTTTCTATACAAGATGCACATACTCCTCCATCTACCCATGAGATGCTTTCTATGGATGGAAACATAGATAATCTTCATTCAGAACAAGATTCTTTTATTCCTGACATTATTACACAAAAAGAGCAGGTTACAAAGTTATCAACATCAGAATCAGATATATCCCAAATTCAGATTGAGGAAATCATAAATAAAGATATCCAACATTATCCACTCAAGGAAATAAGTCAGATAGAATAGGATATTCCGAAGTTAGTAGAGCAACAAATTCCAATAACATCATCTACAATGGTCATTTATTAGAGAGTGCATTCTAAACAAGATCTCTCAAAACAGGAAAAATCAAAGCATGAAGGTACTACCACCATCATACTATGGGGAAACTTTATCTAATGCAAGCATCAACATAGGGAGCACAAGAGACAATTTTTGCTGGATTCAATCCAATATATATGCCCCGAATTGTAAGAATGCTAGAAATTCCTTTTGGTTTGAGTTGTCTGGTTTTCGTAAATGTTTTGCTAATAAGCACTAGGTGGTCATAGGAGACTTCAATACTCCTCTTCAGAATGATGAAAAATTTGGGGGCTCTCAAATTAACTGGGATAGTACTTCAGGTATCTCCAACTTCATTAATAGTAATGCTTTGATAGATCTTGACCTGCAAGGTGCTTCTTATACCTGGACTAATAGGAGGTTAGGACTTGATTTGATCCAACTGAGACTTGATAGGGCCCTAGTTTCTGGTCAATGGTTTATAGACTGTTTTTGTGCTTTGAGAGCTTTATCAAGGGTAGGATATGATCATTTTCCCATTTGTCTAATGGCAGATCCTACTAAGGTGAAAAAGAACTCCCCTTTTAGATTCAAAAAATTCTAGCTATCTCATCCTCAAATCTTTGAGGAAATTAGTAGTTGGTGGAATATTGATATTACTGGCACAGCTATGTTTAGGATTGCTAAAAAATTAAAGGAAGTGAAAATTAATTTGAGGAGATGGAAAAAGGATGCCTTTGGGAATATTTTTGGATCTAAGATGGAAATTCAGGGTAAAATTCAAGAGATCCAGGCAAATATCCAGAAATGGGGGTACATTGATAATTACAGAGAAAAGGAAAATGATCTTCTCATTCAACTACATGACATCATTGCTAAAGAGGAAGTTTTCTAGAGGCAAAGATATAGGGTGTCTTGGTTGACTGAGGGTGATAGGAACACTAGATTTTTTCATCCGTCTGCTTCGAAACATAGGGCTGCTAACAGAATTACTTACATTGATGTTAATGGGACGAGGTTTAAGGAGGAAGATGATATTAAGAAACATGTTGTCCTTTTTTTTAGAAACCTTGTTTCTTGTAATGGAGAGATTATTCCTGAAGCTCAAGATTCCTTGATTAAGGCTATACCCTAGGTGATTGATCACAATGAAAACTCTATGATCACTGCTATTCCTTCCAAGGCTGAAATTAGGAAAGATGTTTTCTCTTTTGATGGCAACAAAGCTCCTGGACCAGATGGTTTTCCCATGTTCTTCTTTCAAGTGTTTTGGGATATTGTGGAGGTGGATGTTGAGAATGCTGTCAAGGAATTCTTTGGATCAAGATGTCTTTTGAAAGAACTTAATGCTACTTTTGTGGTCCTCATTCCAAAAAAACTTGGGGCTTCGAAGTTTCAAGCTTTTCGGCCAATCAGCCTGTGCAATTCTATCTATAAAATTATCTTGAAGGTTTTAACTATAAGAATGCTTTTTGTGCTTCCTCAAATAATTGCTTCGCAACAGAATGGTTTTGTGCCAGGTAGGTACATTCTAGACTCTGTTATCACTGTTCATGAGAATTTATATTCTTTAATGGTATCAAAGACTGAAGGGTTCATTCTTAAATTGGACATTTCCAAAGCCTATGATTGGGTTGAGTGGAATTTTTTATTTAAAATCCTGGTCAAGTTTGGTTTTAATAATAGACTCATTCAGTTGGTGAACCAGCTAGTTTCGACAGTTACTTCTTCTGTCATTGTGAACGGGTCACCTTCGTGGTTTTTTCAGACGTCCAGAGGCCTCAGACAGGGAGATCCTATCTCTCCTATTATGTTTACAATTTTGGCTGAGAGTTTGGGAAGAAATATTAAAAAGCTTATTGATCAAAGATCCCTTGTTGGCTTAAGACCTTCCTCTTCTCTTCTAACCTGTTCCCACCAACAATTTGTTGATGATACCATTCTCATGGGAAGATCTACTGTGGTTGAAGCTAAGACTTTCAAAAGAATTCTAAATCTTTATGAATCTACTTCTGGAAAAGTTGTTAATAGGGCTAAAAGTTTAATTTTCTTCCTCAATACTCTGAAGCATAGACAAGTTAAACTTGCTTGGATTCTTGAATGTCGGATTGAGCCTCTCCCATCAACCTATCTTGGTTTGCTTCTTTCCATTAAACCCTTAGACTCATTCTGGATCTCTTTGGTTGAAAATTTTAATAAGAAGCTGTCGGGGTGGAAAGGAGCTCTTCTCAGTCAAGTTGGAAAAATCCAGCTCCTAAAGGCTTCTTTACAAAATCTTCCTATGTATGCTCTTAGTTTATTTAAAATTCCTGCTAAGTATGCTGAGGCCATTGAAAAAATTTAGAAAAGGTTTCTCTAGTCTGGTGTGGAGGATAAGAAGAGAATGCCACTCATCAGATGGAATCTGGTTTGTAGACCTAAATCGAGAGGGGGCCTAGGCCTAAGGAAAATTAAAGTGCTGAATTTATCCCTTTTTGCAAAACAGCTTTGGAGAACTCTTACTCTAAGAGGGGAATGGCATGATACCTTAAAAGCCAAATATTTTAGCAACTATGAGTCCCTTATTGAGATTATAAATTCTTCTCTTTTACCTCGTGGGTCTATTTGCTGGAATGATATGAGCAGAGGTAGAAAGTTGTTGGAAATGGGAACTAGTTGGCTGGTTGGAAAAGGAAATCATATTAGGTTCTAGGAAGACAGATGGCTTTTTAAAGATCCGTTAATCAGAAATGAGAACTTTAGTAAATGGATGCATGATTGTAAAAGGGAATTTGGAGTCTTTGTTAAAGACTATTGGAGGAATGGGGGTTGGGTTGATTTGAAGACCATCAGTCTGGATCTTAGCCCTATTCAATCGGCCTTCAGGGCCCTAAGATTAGCTCAACACCAGGTGGATGACCTTCCTGTGTGGCTAGACAATTCGTCTGACATTTTTTTCAGTTTCTTCTGCTACTTCTATGTTGGCTAGTTCGATGGAGCCTCCGCCCTTCTGGGCTAAGGCTTGGATTAATCACTTGACCCCTAAAATCAATATTTTCTATTGGATAATGCTATAGAATAAGATTCTCACTCTGGACAATCTTGGAAAAAGAGGAATTCAATTACCTAATAGGTGCTACAGGTGCAAGAACGATGCTGAGACTGTTAATCATCTTTTTCTTCATTGCCCTTTTGTTTCGCACATATGGGGTAAAAATTTTGCGCTTCTTGATTTGGTTTGGGTTTCCCCTGCTTCTATCGAAGATTTTTTCTTACAATGGAAAGCTCCTTCAAAAAATCCTTTTGTGCGTAAGCTCTGGTCTTTTGTTCTACCTTTTGTGTCATGGAATATTTGGAAGGAAAGGAACAACAAAGTGTTTAGGGAAAAAGAAAAATGGTTGATAAAGCTAATTGGTCTCCTTTTTTTGGGGAATTGTATGAAAAAATTGTAAGGGAAATAAAGAAAAATTTATCTTTAATCCCAAGAAAAATGGTTGATAAAGCTAATTGGTCTCCTTTTGACATTGCTACGGCTGAAAAGTGGAACTCAAAATTAGCTATGCTAAAAGTCCCCACGCCTGATGCTGGTGGGAGGGAGAATGCAAGATGGTCTTTTCTGCCTCTGGGTTGGTTGAAAGCCAATTTTGATGGTGCTGCTAAAGGCAATCCAGGGAAAGCTGGCAGTGGGTGTGTTTTAAGGGACAACTAGGGGGCTTTTATTGCGGCTTTTGTTGTGGACATCGGCACCTAAACTAATCATGTTGCGGAAGCTGTCAGGGCTTATCATGTGGTTAACTTAGCTTTCAAGATGAACATGAAATGTCTTTGGCTGGAGGGTGACTCAATGAATATAATAAATTGCATTCTTGCGATTACCCCTCCCTCGTGGACAATTAAAAAGTGGATCGAAGATACAATAATCTTATTAAGGAAATTCAATAAAGTGAAAGTGTCCCACGCCTATAGAGAAGATAATAAGGTGGCTGATTATTTTGCCAATGAAGGGGTTAAGAGGGGTGGGGAAAACACGTGGAGGAAGAATGACCACCTCCATTTTGAGGTGAAAGCGCTAATTTATTATGATTCAATGCATGGAAGAGAAGCTTGTCTTCATCATGATGAAAAGGATAAAGATTAGGTACGTCGATTTCATTAGATTTGATGGGACCAATGTCATTTTCTTTTTCAAGAAGAGTCTCCTGCACGCTTTCTGGGTGTTTGATAAAACATGCTTAAATGGGACCCAGAGTATATGTAGGGTGTGGTATAATAGAGCTTTGACGATGGGAGGAGAGAGAAAACGTGTGGAACCAAGCAGCTTTCAAGAGCATAGAAAGAATGCTAAAGCTTGGGAAAGAATTGAAAAGGGAGGTTTAGTCCTATTTTTGGAAAGGCTCCATGGTACTGATGAGGGGATGCTAGACTATTTTCTAAAAAATTGGAAAAATGGTGAGATTGTGTTATTTGGCAGGAATGTTAAGCTGAATGAGGAAATAATTGGTGAGATTACTGGTCTTTCGACTGAGGGTGTGAAATTTTATTGAGACTGTCGGTTCTCTGATGAAGTGGTCATAAGATTTCCTAAAAAAGACAAGGAGAAGGCTAAGTTGGTTAAGGTTGCCAATAGCTACTTTGATGTGGAGTCCATTAAATCAATCTGGAGGAAGGTTTTAAGAGTTATAATGGAGTATATCACGGTTGATGGGCGTTTCACCAGGGTGTATGGTTATCACTTTGCCATTCTGAATCATTTCCGTCACAAGGTTTGTATTTCTCTTCCTTTTTACTTATTCTCTTCTTTGAAGAATTGCCTTGATGAAGTTGAAAGAAACCCTTGAAGGACTTCTATTATTCATCTTGGTCTTGTCAAGCTCATCTATGAGCATTATCAAAATTTACCTACTTTGCCTAAAATTGTTGATATTGGGGATTTGGATGAAGAGGATACTGAAAGTAGTAGGGAGAATGACCCCGTGGCCCCTCCTGCTTGTGCCCTTGTTGGTCCTAATTCCATTGTTCCCTAGTCCCTATCTTGTCAGAAAGCCCTTTTGGATTCTGTTCCGCCTTCATGTCCTAATTTGCAGTCTTCGCATGATTGCCCTATCTCGGGTTTTGCCTCGCCACCCTGTCCTAATCTCCAGTCATCTCCTGGCTGCCCTACCCCAGGTTTGGTTTCTGGTTTTAAAGGTACCTCTGTTACAAAATTAGTCTCGTACTCTGGGAATTCTATGGAAATTTTGTTTGATAAACCTATGGTCAGTAAAGAGTCAGCCCCTAGTGCCCCTGCATTTGGAAATTTTGGGAATGCCTCGATTGATTCCCCTAATCAGGATGAAATTAATTCTACCCTGAATAAGCTCAAGTCTGAGGATATTGTGAGTGTGGCAGAAAAAAGTATGGATGGCCTTTTTACTATTCTCAAGTGGACCCAGAAGGAAGTCTGTGAGTTGAAAGGTCGTAATAGAGATCTCAGCAATAGAGTCATGGATTTAGAGCAGAAGATTTGCTGGAATTGTAATGAGATTGAGGGACAGGAAACCCCCTTACCGAGGAAAGACAACATTTGTAGGAGGAAAGATTGACAAGGCTCGAGTGTGATATGTCCAAGATAGGCCAAAATATTAGGGCCACTATGGTGAATAATCTCAAAATTGTCAGGCATAACACTATTATCATCAATGCTATGGTGGAAAAGCTTGAAAAAAATCAAAAGGGATCATTGGTCGTGGATTTGGATGTGGACAGAGGCTACGGTAGATCTGCTATTGAAGGGATTTTGACTCACACCCGGGCTAATACTAAGAGGAAGACCCCAATTTCTTCACATACGGCTCAAATCCTCAAGCAGGGGTTACTAGATATGAAAGATGTTGAAAAGGAGGCCGAGGAGTTGTTGAACACCTTGGAGTAGTGCGTTGTTGTTAGTTTCTTGTTTTTTGGCAGTCCTTTTTTTTTTTTTTGGACCCTGTTGTCTCTTTGTGTTGTCGTTTCCTTTATGGGACAACTGTCTGTTTGTTTGGACTTATTTTTCTCTATCTTTTGTTGTTTATACTTGGTGGTTTCAGGTCCCTGTAAAACCTATTTTTTCCTTTTCAAAAACATAGGGAGCACAAAGAATCTTTATGGTGAAACCAGTGTCAATACTACAACCAGCCACATCATGAATCTTCATCCACCCATCACCCCATCCATGAATTGGGACCAACATCAAATGAATGATGTGAATCAAAGAACAAAGAGCATTATAAAATAAAAAGAAGTAGAGAAGCATGAAGGACAAATCAAATACAAGTGGATACCAAAGAATACAAAGAAAGATTATCCGTATCAAACTCCATCAGTCAAAGAAACTATGGGGAAAACTAAAAAAGGGAAAAGTATCCATTAAAGATGTCCACAAAAGCAAAAACAGGCTTCCCAAGTGACATACAAAGTTTATCAAGCAATTGGTCCTAATTCCATGCACACTTTCGTATCCACCCATCATTGCTCATCTTCCAAAGTTTGGAGAGTCATAGATTCCAAGCTATCAACCAATCCATCTTTTATCCTTAAACACACTCCATCCATGCTTCCACGCATGATATCCAATTCTCAAATTGACCATGTATTGGAAACGACCCTTTATCATAAGGATTCAGAAGGCATTCTATTGCGATGTGCGCATAAAGACAAAGTCAACTCTAATATCAACAAAGCAGATCAAGAATCTCAAAAGTTGCATTCAAGTGCATGTATTTTGGAAAAACAACTTCTTCAGGCAGGATATCGATGCCACATTATGATAGAAGCATCTACATCGACACCATCAAGTGATTCAGAATGAGCTTTAAATCTCATATAAAAATGCAAAAAAAATAAAAATAAATGTGAAAATCCAAAAAAATCAAAAAATCACGAAAAAAGTAAAGATAAAAAATCATCCTCTAGTGAAAACCACTACGATGGCGCTTTGGGAAAGACCATGATGAAAACTTGACAAACAGGCATCATGAGTAGAATCAAGCATCTACGTGCACCATTTTAGATGGATGCATCTCATGCCTATCCATAATAAATCCAACATTCCATCCATCTTAAATCCATTCATCCATGAACCATTTATCCAATCCATTTTCATCCATCTGCATCAATATTCCAAGTTATCTTGATCTTAACAAATTTTGGTGCACACTTTACGCTTGCTTACGATTAACATCTTCACATGGGTAATTTTCACTGATCGTATCCTATCCAATGTTATATGATCCATGAAACATTATCTAAATGAACACTCTTTATCTAAACTCTGTATCTTATCATAAGATAATCCTTGGCATCCTTTGTGTGCTTACCATATCCATCCATCCATACACCTATCCAGGCATCCACCCATAACATTTCAAACATTGCTAGACACTAGGGGCAGATATTTACATCTTGCTTCAAAAAAAAATCTTGATCTATATCCTCCAACTTATGTGGCAATCCAAACATTAGCAAATGTGAAACCAAATTGGTCAAAGCATTTATGATCTAGAGTTTGAATCACTAGCCCATGGCATATTTTGATGAGTAGAAATTCCTTATCAAGCTTCATCTTTCATCGAACATCAATCCAAGTAATCACTATCAGTTGCATCTAAATTACACTTTAAACATCACATCAAATCATTCAAACATATTTTGTTCCAAATCAAGCTTCATCAATCCTGATCGATCAAATCCAATAAAAAAATCATCATCACAGGATATCCTTGTGTTGCTTAACACTATCCTTGCATTGTTGTACATCATCGACAATGTTATCATCATCAATTCCAAAAATGTCAAAAACATCCAAATATTTGAAAAAATCCATCTGTCTCATCTCGCTTTCACTCGAAATAATCAATCATCCATAATAAACTGATCATTACCTTCATCCTTTGGCAACACAAATAGAAACAATCACAACAATCAACAAAAGCAAACTTGAAACACAAAATCAAAATCGAAACAACAAACTTTTAAATGCAAAATCAAACTCTTGATCATTTTCAAACATGTCAATCGACCTTATATCAACAGCCTTTTGAACAAACCTATCAACTCGCCACCATCAACTAGCATGTCCTAGGATGTATCCTTCCTATAATGGGCATTATCTTTTGGAAAAACACTTTGGATAAACAAAATGATGTGCTGCCATCCACTAACATGTTCTAGGATGTATCCTTCCTACAATGGGCATTATCTTTTGGTAATAGTTTCGATTCTTATCCTAAAACAAAACACATCCCTTTAGCTGAAGGTATGAAGAACATTGGCTTGTTTGCATACTTGATACTTTCTTTTGATTTATCTTATTGCACTCATTCCAAGGACCTCTCGATGATATCTGAATGAAGGATTTAGAGAGATAGGAATGGGGCAACGATCATTATCCTTTTGTCTATTGTGCTTGTTGGACATTTTTGTAATATAACTTGGTGAATACTTACTTTGTTAGGTACGTCCTAGCAAGGTTTTTGTATGTCAAGTGTGAACAAGAATACTCCTATCTGTTTGTTGAGTCAAAGTCCATCGCACTAGGTACAACACCATCCTGGTTCTTTATACCTTAATGCATCGTATCTATATGTGTAATCAAACATAAGGTAAGTGACCCTTTTAAAATCCCAATTCTTGATAAGAAAATCATCCATTTCTCATCATCGATATCTCACTATCATCTCTCATAAAGTTGGCCTGTTGGATCCTCTTGTCATCACCTGATTTCTTCTTTTCCACACGTGAAATTAGCGTTGTGCACTTAATTAGCATCACATTCATCAACTCATTAAATAAATCAAATTCACATTCATCCATTCATTAGGTAAATCAAATTCATTAAATTCAATCTCCTAAGGTCATCCATTTAAATTAAATAAATCAACTTTGTTTAATTTAAGTCTCACATCCCCCTTTTAATTAAATAAACCAAAATTTATTTAATTAAATCCCAAATGCATATTCCATCTCTTTTGATTTAAATGAATCAAAGTATTTAAATCAAATGGGTCAAAAGCACCTAATCATCATCTTAAGTTAATCAAACTATGATTAATGCTAATCCTAATCACCCATCAAATCCTCTAGTTTTTCCCACTTGCACAAATAAATCAATTTATTGATTTATCAATTCATCATTTTCTTTCAACTTGGCATAAAAATGGAATATTCCCTCAAGTTTGAATTCAAAAACAAGTTGACATGTGCATCCAACAAAGCATTTAAGAGGTCTTACATGTCTCTTACATGTCCTTTTGCAAAGGTTAAACTCAACATTTAACTCTCAAATTCAAATTTCAAATCTCCCCCTCTTTGGCACATTGACCAAAATGTGCTCATTCCTCAACCTATCAGAAGGTGACAAGTGGCTCCATCTCTGGCTAAAACATTATCCCACATTGCTCTCTTATGAGCACTCTTTCAACTTGAGAGTCTATAAATGGAAGCTTCATTCTTCAATAAATCATCCACAATCCTCATGCAAAGTTACTCTATTCAATGGAGAGCTAATTTTGTCCACTCCATAACTCATCATCTTGATCATCAATGTATCATTGAGCTTATCAAGGATTGGGAAAGGGTTTCTTTCCACATCAAAGAAGCACCAATCCACTATGGGATAGATATGTATCTTGCTTTTATGCTCTCAATTAGTTTGTGTTGTTGTCTTGTTTATGAAGGCATGATGCATTATTTCATAGGAGTATTTAGTAAGTTTGCATGATCTAACCTTCTTTATGGAGTTTAGAATGTTTGCAGATTTATGGGTGCTTCACTAGCTAACATACTTGGTGTATAATTAACTAGTTGATAATTGTGTTTATGAGCTATAATTGAATAATGTATGCAAAATTAGTTGATTAATTGAATTAAATCTCACATACATTTTTTTCTATGAAAATTTTATTTGGTCAAGGAACCTATAAATTCATGCTAAATTTGTACTATTGTAATGATTAAATTAAATTTGGTCTTACTTCTTAACATTAATCTAAAAAGAATAATTCATAGAAATAATCAAGTGAGTGTAAAAATTAAAACTTGATTTGATCCTTATATTGTAGTAAATTTTCTAAGAGGATGTGTATCCAATACTTCTCAAGAAGTCACAACAACTGTGTCCCTATAGAAAATACTAAATACTAATCCTCTCAAGTAAATTTTTTATAAACTTTTACTTTCGTGGGTTTTTGTGTAATTTTTATTTTTTGCACTATAACATTGTTTTGCAACAAATATTTCATCCTATAATTTTATTAAAATAAAATAGTTAACTAGCATAGTTGACTTGCAATCAACTAAGCGATAATGAAATCATGCTTAGAAATTTAATTATAGAAAATTATAATTGAATCTCATGTACAAACTTCTGATGTACATGATCACTATTGAAGTAACACTTATAAAAACTTTGCTATTGTAATGATAATACCTAGTAGGTTTTAATTATGAATTTTACAAATAGAGAAACTTTAAGAGAAATAATAAGAGAATGTAAAAGATTATAAAAAGTTGTAGAATATGAAGAAGATAATAATAGAGGGTGTTACTTCTACACATCCCTAACAATGTATACTTTAGAGGGCATAATTTTTTTAAAGAGAAAGTGCATTTTGTATCTCTCAAAAAATTACAATAATTTTGTCACTAAAGAAGATAATAGAAGATTTATCCTCTACAAATTTTTCTTTTTCTTTTTTCTTTATGTGGGATTTTTAAATTTTTTTGTTAAGTGTTTAAAGGATCCAATAAAATATTGTAAATATAAGGTGTAAATTTTGTGATGGTATTGAACCTAAATGATACTATTGTGTTTGTATGCTAATGCACAAAAACAATTATAATAATGTTTTACCTTGATCAAGTAAACAAATCAAATAAGTGGTTAATATTCATAAAATATTACTACTGTAAATTTCAATGGCATACATACCAAGAAATTCAAAAGAAGAAAAATATTTAAGATGCATGACCTAAATACCAAGAAATACAAAAGCAATTAAAGAGAGTATATGACAAGATTGAGAAATGTCCTTAATATGAAACAAAGACAATAATGATAAAGAAAAACATAAATTTGTTTAAAAATGATGACCACGTAGAGAACGTATATGATGTAAGCAAAAATAAGAATGGCGTTCCTAAAGAAAAATAATCCAATTGATTTTATGAACAAATGAAAAAGAAAATCTTAAATAATTAATAAATATTTAAATATATTTAAATAAAAACCTTTAATATAATAAACTCAATATATTTAATTATTTAAATATGCAATCCAAATTTAAATAGCCATATACACTTCCTTTAACAAATTCTTAATTAGTAGCATTTGCACTTAAAGGAGGTTCAAGAATTATGCCGATAGAAAACTATATGTATGTTAATATGCTAGAGAGTATGTGTTTGTGCATGGATATGATACAAGTTCTAGTTGTAGATTAAACAATTAATAATAAGTGTTAAATAATGAAATGAAATAAGCTTAGAAAGTTCTAGATTTTTTCCTTAGAGAAATTAAGTATTATCTTATTATGAAATATTTGCATACAAATTTGAAACATAACACAATGCAAATGAAAAAGGAAAGTTGCCATCAAATTGACAAAAAACACTACAAATAGAAATAGAATGCTCCCATCTAGTTGTCAAATCGATATGTGTTTGGCTTTTATGTGATAAGTGAAATTTTGGAGTGGAGGTTACCATTAAACAATACCGCTTTACCATTAAATGACAGCTGAAACTTGTTTTTCGACGACTCAATTGTGATTTGTAGACATCTTGTTTCAGGCTCAAATTTCGCACTATATGTAATCTATTGACTAATAAATATATAACATAAACATGTAAAGATGCAAAGACAAAACAAAAAGAACTTAATTTATGATCCGAAAGATATTATCATGCAACCACATAAATTCTTGATTTTAAATTAGTTTTGTT
Organism: Sequoia sempervirens; assembly: GCA_007258455.2. Classification (NCBI taxonomy): domain Eukaryota; kingdom Viridiplantae; phylum Streptophyta; class Pinopsida; order Cupressales; family Cupressaceae; genus Sequoia; species Sequoia sempervirens. The sequence goes on from VDFB02105785.1 coordinate 206,764,598, forward strand.
TTAAAACAAAAAGTTTTCTTATATTTTAAATACTTTGTACGAGGACGGTGTATTCTATGCTATTAACTTAAAGGATATAAATTTCTACTCTTATGAAACATCAAAACTTGAATGAAGAGTATTTTACTTCAAAAATAACATCATTTCTATATTGATATTGTCAACAGTCTCATTCTGCATGCCCTTCTAGAAGCCATTTGATTCTCCCATGTGCGACATCTTTTTTTGTCACAGATGGCAATTGTGAACAGTGAAGGAAAGCGACAAAATAATTCCCACAAATTCAATGCACTATAATTACTACAAATGCTGAAATGCAGATTACATACGCTACTAATAAAGTCTTTTCAGTTTTCGAAGTATTTCCCATAATTCTGAAATGACTTCGAATTTGATTTTGCCATATTCAAAGATTGCCGGTGGCTTTGGCTACTTTTCCTCCGACACTTAAGCATAGATTGAAATCAACGTCAAAAATGGACTTCACACTCGAGAACTTGTATGAACGGCCTTTTTCAAACTCAAAATAAAGAGAGTTCTCAACAACATCTAAAATTCTATATATTTTATTTTTAATAATATAGTTTTTTATTAAAAAAATTCAATAATATACAAAGTGTAATGATGAGAGTTTGTGGTCATAATTATTTTTTCAAATGCTTATGAATTTCAACAGTGACAGCTATCACATGTTTTTTAAATTAGTAGAGAAATCTATGAAAAGAGATACTAAAACATGAAAGGTTGATCTAATTAGAATGCATTTCATTGTATTGGTGAAAAGTGACAAATTTATGTTAATTTTTTGTTCCAAATAAACTGAATTAGTTAATAGTTTAAATTAGTTTTATTAAATTTGACTCTATATAGTTTAAGTATTTGTATCTAATTTTTATCTTTACTTTTTTTTAGTCTTAAGTCATTTTTTTCTTATTACTTAAAATTGGTTGAAGATTAAAGTTGTAAATTTAACCTATAAGTTATAAAGAATAAATTTAATCTTAGGCTCAAGACAACTCAATCCTAACTAGTTTTTACTCTTTGTATTATTAAGTATCACATATTGAAATTTACAAGTTATGATGTTGTATAAAGGAATACAAAGCCTAAGGTATTTAATAATCATGAATGATCAAGGTAGGAGACAATTGTGCATTGAATATAATAATTAGAAATTCATGCCCAATATAAGAGTATCAACATTTACATTCATACAAAAAAATATAGATATTTGCATTCTACTTGAATTGTTTGATGAAATGAAAACGTGCCTCTTCTTTTAACTCTTTACTCCTTTGCCTTATCCATTTTTACCAACCTTTAGTTACCCATTTCTACCATTTTTTACTTATATAAGAAATGAAACTATTTAATATATTTTAAAAGAATGAAATGTAATCTAAGTTACCAATTTATAGGGATATTAATCCTAATTGAGTGGATGGTTACAAGTTGGAAAGACGGTAGGCAAAGGATCTCTAGCTCACAGGAGATTCCTAATTTTTGTTGTAGATTGATGTTAGTATATTTTTAATGATCATAAATTAAGATACTCTCATGGTCGTTCTTGTTTCAAAAAAAAAAAAATCTCTCATAGGTCAAAACAACTTTTGTGGTTATAGTCCACAAGCCAACATAATCATATCTCTTATCTTAAGCTTAATGGTACAAATCCTATGGTATATATATGTGCTATAACTTTATTGGTTGTAACTCTTCTTCCCAAAAAAACATAAGTGTTATAGAAATAACGATAACAATATAATAAAAAACATAAAATTGAACAAACACACAATAAATAAGAAAATTAATAATTATATTGGTAAATGAGCTAGGGAAACTAGCTAAGTGAATCCTAAAACATATTATGGACCAAAATTAGAATTAGTGCAATATGTAGAGTGGATGTTGATCAAATTAGGTTTTACTTCTTAACATTGATATATTTAAAAGGTTTCATAGAAGTAATCAAGAGAGTGTGGAAACTAAAACCTAATTTGATCCTCACATTGTGGAATTTTTTTAAAGATGATGTGTATCCGGTGTGTTTCAAGAAGTCATCAATTGCATAAATCCTCTCAAAGAAAAATCTTTTAAAATTGTACTATTTGTGAGTTGTATAAGTGTTGAAAGATAAAAAAAAATTGTACTAGGAGGTTGTTGGTACAAACAATGTCTTCCTATAATTTTCATGATATTGAAATTATTTACATAAACCCAATAGATAACTAGCATAGTTGATTTGTAATTAGGAAAGTGATAACCTAATCATTTATAGAAAATTATCTATATAATTTGTAACTGAATCTCATGTGCAAACTCTCTTTGTGCATGATCTCTATTGAAGTAAAGAACTTATAAAACCTTTTCAATTGGAATGATAATAGTAGGTTTTACTTCTCAATTTGGTAAATAGAGATTCTTTGATAGAAATAGTAGAAGAATGTAAATTTTTTAAAAGTTGTAGTGATTGATTAATTGATCAAAATATTATGTCAGATGATGGTGATGTGTAGAATATCAACAAGATAATCATTGAGGATGTCACTTCTTGACATGCCTAGCAATGTATAATCTGATAGTAGATATTTTTTTAAAGAGGAACTATATCCATATCTCTTAACAAATCACAATAATTTTTTCCCTAGAGAATATAATAGAAGATTGACCCTCTCTAAAAAGGTTTTTCAGCCTTTCTTTTTGTAGGATTTTGTCCAAGTTTTCTTTCATGTTTAAAGGATCAAATAAAGTATTGTAATTGTAAGGTGTAAATTTGGTGATGGTATTGAAATCTAATTATACTTGCATGAATATAATATGTTTACTCCAATGGAAAATGAAAAATTTAATGAAGGTTTAGTCCTAATCAATTGAACAAAGCAAAAATTTGGTTTGTAAGGTTAAAATATTGCTAGTATAAATTTTCATATAGGAAAGAAAAATATTTAAGACAAATGGTATACACACCAATAAATACAAATGAAACTAAGGATATTAAATGACAAGATTGAGATATGCCTCTAAATATGAAAGAGACAATAATGATAATAGAAAACATAAGATCATGAAAATAATACATAACTTCATAGAACATATATGATGTAAACAAAAAGAAGTAGAAAAATCATCCAATTAATTTTATGAATAAGTGAATAAAAATTACTTAAAAAATTTAATAAATATTAAAATATAATAACATAAAAATAAGTGTAATATATTTAATTATTTAAATGTACAAACAAAATTTAAATAACCAAATACACTTCTTTATAAAAATTTAATTTATGAATATATATAATATAAAATATTCTTTTGTAAGGATGGAAATTTCTACCCTTATGAATCATCAAAATTTGAATGAAGAGTATTTTACATTGAAAACAAGTGACGCAGTGGTGTTCCTGCCTCCTAGTGAATTGGTTTTTGAAATTTTGTATGAAATGCAAAAAAGAGAGTTGAATAGCTAAATATTAATATGAATTTTATTTTAAATATAAATTAAATAATTTGTAATAGTAATTAGTACAATTAATAAATGAACATTGTGTTTGTTAAAATAATTTACCAGTACTAAATATTTTAGTAAATAAGTAGCCAGTACTAAATTATTACTAGTTATTTAGAAAAATAAGTTAAAAGATAATAATCTTTTTAAATAGGAAGAAAATTTTCTTTGCATGAGTGAATATTATTAATTATTTTTTATGATTACACATTGAACTATTTTTGCAAAATAATTTGGCAATGAAAGGAATAATTTAGTAGTAATTACAAATTGTTATGTGACTTGATTAACATTAATAAGTTTGAGTATTTCAAAATGCTTAAAATTCAATTTGTTTTGCAAATTCTTAAGAGTGTTGTATTGAATGCATAAGTGCAAAGAATATGATTTGAGAAGCAAAATTTAGATGGCAGAGATTTGTATTGAATTTTTGTGTACTTGTTAAAGAATATGAATAAATTTTAGAAGAAAAGTATATAGTAAACATAATTATTTGTAAAGATAATAATGTTTTCAGTGGAAATTGAAAAATAAAATAAAATTTGAGTAGTATACTTTCTTTTTAACTAATATAATTATTATGTTCAATTGAGTGTAATATTTTTGAATTTTTTAGCCTTTTTTTTTTTTTGTATTTGTAAACTAAATTCATTTAGACTATTTTATGTGTCAACATAGTAAGTGTTTAGAGTGAATATGTAAGACATGCATGGAATTGCAATTATGTGATATGCAATTTATTGTGAATTTTTTTGCAAAGGAAATTAATGAGATTGCAGAATAGGCATATTCACTAAAGTACATATGACTATGAAAGTATTAGAGGCATTGGTACTAGGCCAATGCCTGTGAAAGCAATCAACCTAGAGTTTATGCATTGTAATATGTTACAGTAAACAAGATCAAAGACAATATTGGATTATATGACAACAATATACTAGTATTGTAATCCATCAATCAAGGGACACATGCAATACATTTTCCATTGTCATCATTGGTGGAATCGGTTTACATTGACAGTGTGTGAAACACAAGAAATCATAGAAAAGCAATTATTCAATATTTAGAGACTTGAAGGTATTGGGATATCTTTATACCACTAGCAAAATAGAGATTTTTTTTTTTTAAATATTAAAATATGTTCATAAATGCTAAGTATATAATTCTTTGATATTTTTGTAATTTTCTGAAATTAAAATCAATAGTAGACTTGTTCCAAGATAATCAAATTTCATTGGCCAATCAAGTATTACAAATGATAATGGTATAAATTGTATCAACTTGCTATTGTGCACTTCATGTGCATGGATTTTTGATGAAAGACAAGTAAATGTTATCATGAAAGTAGTTTACTATTGTCATTGTATAATGTAGATTGGAAATGGCAAGCTTCTCAATTAATCTATAACTAGTGTATTAAATGGCACTAGGTGTACTTTATGTATTTTTGCAAGTATTTGATAGCCAAGGAACTGTGTTGAGCAATAACAATTGTGCAATGTAATTGTAGGGTTGTAAAACATAAGAATTGTGCTATTATTGACATAGTATTGAATGCATTAACTATGCATTGATTGTTGTATGATGCATTGAAGCTATTTACAAAATTTATTATCTATTTATATTTTTGCTACTTTGGTCAATGCATTAACCTAAATTGTGGAAACAACTTTAAAATTGATGAAAAAATAGATGAACATGATAAATTTTTGCAAGCATTCTTTGTGAATGCTTGAAGCAACAATTAAGAAAAACAAACTTAGAAACTAGTCATTTTGCAATACTATAGTGGTAGAGAATAGCACAAATTGAAGAATAAAACCTAAAGCTAAAAACATATAAGGTTTTTAAGAAACAAAAATCATATAATAGAAGATCAATATTTCATAAAACAAAGATGAAAGTCTACATTCATGATGTAAACTATTTTTAACACCATGAATGTAATCTATAATGTTAAAAACAATCTTATTAAAAGACTAGAAAACATTCAAAAAGAAGAACAAGTACAAAAAAAACCCAGTACTTGGTTCATATTTCATTAATTGATTATGAATTCACTCGTTCTATATGCATTTACCATTCCCAGAATCTAGAGGAGGTTGTTTGAAGCATATGCAATTTACTATACCCACTTGTCCCATTAGCATTTTTAACAAGAAGCGATATTTGTAGTTACCAAGTATCATAACTAAACTGTCGAGCTAGTTATGCATACTACAGTTTCATAGGAAAATGAATATGCAAAAGCACAACCAAGAGTTTAAAAACAAACAAGATTTCCAAAAAACAACAAGCATATGATAATAAGCACCAAAAAAAACTAGTACATGCCTAAGATTTCATGAATTAAGTATGCATTCACTATTTACATACCCAATAGCTCCCTAACACATCTCTAGCATGTCATGCGATTCATTGAATCATGAATTAAGTATTTCTTGTACCAATAGGCGATAAAGTAGTGCAAAGAAAAGTAAATCAATTATCAACTTAATCTTTAATGTGTGAAATGTATCATTTAATTCCTTGTATATTGCATACAACAATTCTGCTATTCCTTTTTGTAGAAGTAAAAAAGAAAAATAGAAACATATTATACGATATGTGATATAAATTTCATTGGGAAATTAAGTATGACAAATTGAAATGTGATGTATGTGGTATACAAAACAACAATCAATAGCTACAAAACACACAAGATAATCAACGAATGATAAACAAAGGATAATAAATTTTGCAAAATAGAAGAGAAAGCTAAAAACATATGAGCTTTTCAACAAAGAACAAATAAAAAAGAATAAGCACAAATAAAACCCATCTCTCGCTTCACATTCCATGAGTTAACTATGTATTTGCTGACTCCATACCCACGAGCTCTTGAATAGATTGTCGCACATTTTGGTTTTTAAGCTTTTCACATATCGCACTAACCATTGAGGCAATAAACATATAAGTAATGCTTTCATTGCTCGTACAGTCCACAAGATTTTTTCTCAAAGTACATTTAATCTAATCTACTCACTTCCCTTGCTAGCTATTTTAACAACAAGAAATGCTTCTAGTTGTGAAGTATAATAAACACACAAGGAAGCCATTTATGACTACTGCACTTTTACATAATAATGAACATGCATCTTGAGTGCAAGGAACAGCTAAAAAAAGTACAATCTTTCAAACAAATGATAAACAACAAATAATAAATATTGCAAAAAAATAGACCATTATCATAAATTTTACCAAGCATTCCTCGTTAACCTTTGCAACACCAAGGAAGCATCACAAAGACAGAAAGAAGCCACTCATTAGTAGTACATAACGAGAGAATAACGAAGATCCAAGAATGGAACTAAAAGCTAAAAACATAGAAGCTATTTGGAAAATAACAAATAAACAAGAATAAGCACATATAGAACTCAACTCTTGTCTCACATTTCATGAATTAACCATGTGCATTTACTACTTTTGCACTAACGGATGCTGCAACACATCTCGTACATTCTACTTTGGAAGCTTTCTTCAGAGCGTACTAGCCACTCTAGAATAAAACACAATTAATGCATTCTCTGCCCTCACAGTCTAGCAGACCTTGCTCAAATCACATGTAATTTAATGTATAAACTTTCCTCATTAGCCCTTGTAACAAGAAGCAATTCTTTGAGCTATCAAGTATCATAAACACACAAGAAAGCCATTGACGACTATGTGTGAGAAAATATGTGAATTATAATAATCAATAACATACAACAGATGAAATGTATTACATTAAGGAAAACTAAATTAACAACATAATTTGATAAAATGATTCCTTAATGACATTCCAACTTCCTCTATTCCTAAGGATCCTATATTAGTGCTCTCAGATATTAGTTATGCACTGAATTACTGGGATGACAACTAAGAAATGAGAATCCATTAATTCTAGAATGCAGATACTATGTCTACACCTACATGATCTAATGATTTGGCTAGATGATGAACTAAATGATATGTTGGATGATAAACTATTGTATACAGAATGCTAATGAAATGATGCAATGCTAAATTAAACTAATGGAGATGTTATGAAAATTATTCTAAATGTTGTAAGTAAATTAAGAAACATCTAAAAAAGAAGCCATAGGCTTCTAATTTACTTGCTAAACTATTCCAAATGCTAAACTAGAATGTAAACTAACCTCTCAAATTCTAAGATGATTTCTACAGAGTAATTGTATTCAATGCTCTCCTATGCAATAGCTATAAATGAGCCTCTATTTATAGATTTCACCAAGGCATCAGGTGAGTTGGCAGCAATGGATGATCAAGATTCAGTTTGGAGAGATCAATGGTGAGAAACAAGGAAGTTAGAGAGAAATAAGGAAGTTGTCCCCTTTAATAGAACAAGCTTGCCAAGTTTAGAAAAGAATAAATGGAAAGGAGAAGCCATGTGTGTCTGAGCTTGTTGAGATTATTGAGGATAAATGCCCATTTTATAAATTAGGAATAATTAATTTCATGTGACACATGGTGAGATGGAAGATGATGTGGAAGGAGGTTAGAAGAATATGGAGAAATTTGTCAAAATTCGAATTAAAAATTCAAATTTAATGAAAGGGAATTAATCAAATAAAACAAATTAGTTAAATTTTTTTATTTGAAAAATCATGAAGAAAGTGGTTTAGATAGGAGGAATTAAGAAATACAAACAATATAAATAAACTTTGCAATTTATTTATACAATAGAGGAAATAAATATTTTTATTAATTAACTAACCATTATTTAATTAATATTCTCCATACCATTTTTGGATGTATACATTTTTCCCCTCTTTGAAGTGATGTGTTTATGCATTATTTCAAAGAAAAATTTACCAATGTTATTAAAATTTTGACGATAACGAATGTATGCCCCCTTGGGAGATAAATCAAGGAATTTTTGATTATTTTTGAATTTTTTTGATGATTTTTGATGATGTTGATGATGAAGTCATGATTGGATGATATTCCAACGATTTATGTCCCAATATGGAAGAAATGAACTACCCTGATTAATTGATCCTTAAAAATTTAAAATATCCCACCAAAATCACAGTCTTAATTACCCTTTTTAGGAGGTAAAAAGTGAAAAATTGATTCATTTGTGCACTTGTGATTTTGGAAATTATGGAGTGAGAGAGCAACCTTGAGCATTTGAGCCAAGATGGTGATCCCCTACCAGACTCATCAATTCAAGCGGGTGCGGCGACATAACCGACCAACGACATATGCACCTCCAGTATAAATTTTGAAAACTTTCCTTGTGAATTTTGAATCATTTTTCCTACATTTTGAATTTTGAATTTTAAATTTTCATTCTTTTGGCACATATGTAACCTATTTTAGCAGATAGGTTAGAATCTTTAGTGCATCAGCCTAAAGTTTAGTGCATAGGCTTGATTTAGCAGTGCATTTACAATTTGTAATAACACATTCATGTTTTGGTGCATAGGAACAATATTCTAGCGCATCAAAGTTTTAGGTAGCGCATCCATTAGAAATGGCACATTAAATTATAGTTTTAGCACATCTCTCGAAAGTAATGGCTCATGAGATTTTATGGCACATTAAAGAGGTTTAATAGCGCATCTAAGGAATTCTCTAGCGCATTGACATACTGTAATAGTGCATCCAACCAATTTGGTGGCACATCTGCTCTTTTGATGCAATGAAGCACTGTTATGGTGCATCTTGGACATAATTGAAGATTTTTTTGTTTTTCTCCTTGATTTTGATGATGTTTAATCATGTCAGCCAATGATTTGCTGTTAATGATTGATTAGATGATTTATTGATCTCATGATAGGTGAGATACAATAATGATGATGTTGTTTTGACCTCATGATAGGCAAGGATCAAAAATAGATGTTCGTGAGCTTTGATAAAAAGATGAATTGAACTGATAGGATAAGTGATTGTGTGATGTTTGATTATTTTGCTGATTTGATTGATTGATTGACATGCTGGTTGTGATATGTTATAATGATAGAAGATGGATTTAGATAATCTTCAGTCCCGAGAGTGATTCCTAGGGACTTGGGAGCTGATTCCACAACTATCACAAGATGATAGGGATATCATTAAGTGATGCGGATTATCTTCATTGATTGACATGCCCCAAATTAGGATTAATCAGGGATTGTTGACTGCGCTAGTAGAGAGGTGGCATAGTGAACGCAACACTTTTCATCTATCCACTGGAGAGATGACTGTGATGCCAGAGAATGTCTACAGGATATTGCAAATTCCTATGATAGGTGACATTGTGACATATGACCACACCGAGCAGGGAGGTATAGATGCCTTATGTCGGATATTCCATGACGATCATATTAGCGGGTATGAGATGCCTTGGCAAGAGATATTTGAGAGGTATGCCCCTTTTCCTTCTGTACTTGTGGGATTTGTTGGTGGCTTCTTATGTCCTAATAAGAGGGAAAAGGGATTGTCCATCAGTTGGGGTCAGACACTGGAGTAGATGATTTAGTTTGGGACCTGTTTTACCTAGGGTTCATGCATGCTCACACAGTTATATCATGATTTACATCAGGTATTTTACCTTAGAGGAGCTAGTCTATCTACTAGTGTGACCCTATTATAGACACGGGCTAGGGAGCATATAGTGGTGATACGTCCAGAGACAGATAGGTTTTGGCCATTTGGGAGACCCTACATCTATGGTTATGTAGGCCTAGTTGTCCAACATAAGCTAGGAAAATTGGACTATTGGATACATGTATTGGATGACCTATATTATGTTACATGGCGGCCATATGTAGATTGTAAGTAGTAGGACAAGGATCATTTGGAGATGCCTTATGTTATCACAGTAAGGTATCTTATTGGATGGACACACTACATTATCGAGAGATTCTTATTAATGAGGGTGCTTAGACAACATGGTAGAGTGCAGGGGATACCACAGGAATTTCCCATGTATGCATAGAGATAGTAGGATGCTACTGAGTGGGGGCCCACCTTATCTTATGATGTTGCATGTGATGAGTATCACAGATTATGACCAGTGATTTGGGACTACCATCTAGAGATTGTTGAGGGGTATATGACCAAGGAGTAATCACATTATTTTAGTGGGCATCCATTTTTGAGGATCTCGAGGCCTAATAAGTGAGTGTCGACATTAGAGGATGATGAGGACAGAGCACCTAGATGGAGGAGAGCCAGAGGTGGTGGAGATGAGGAGGAGGGAGATGGCGGGGATGATGGTAAAGGAAGTGATTATGGTGGGGATGATGGCAGCGATGATGGAGGAGGTGGTGATAGAGGAGGGGGTTCCCATCCAGCACTAGATGTCAAAGTTCCTTGCAAGAGGCGATCCTTAGTGGCAGCAACACATTAGCGCATACAAATACGCTTTCCCTCCCAGTAGTAGTAGTCATAGATTGTGGCCTTACATGCTTAGGTCTAGATAGTTCAGGGATAGCTGACATAGGTTTAGGGGCAATTACAGGCATAGACACAAGTGCTGACATAGGTACATACACAACTTTCATAGGCCCAGGGGCAGATACAAACTTTGACAGCTGAGAGGGATGCTGCTAGGTAGTAGCTTGCATAGGTCTAGTCCCTAGGGTAGATATAGGGTTAGGTTAGCATGTTGACTGTAGAGAGAGATGCAATGAGATGATGGGCGGAGTAGGCCGAGGCTATCACTGAGAGACTATTGCAGGCTACGATGGCTACTAGGACATCAAATTATTTCAGGGAGATACATCACACTTCCTAGGAGGCTAAGCTCTATAGAGTTTAGTATCATGATTTGGTCCCTCTAGAGTGGCAAGAGAGCTTTGCCCAGTCTCACTCTGGCAAGTCGCAGTCTCAGATAGTTAGTGTGGATGTTACAAAGTCATTGCTTGGAGATCAGAGAGATCTAGGTGTGGGTCTATCGAGTGTAGGGGGAGGTACCGGTCTAGGGATGCTAGAACCATTTGGGGGGAGCACTACATAGCTCTGACACTTGATGTTTATTGTGATCTGGACATGTATACATTGATACTTGATGAGTTACTACCATTTTTGATGATGTACCTCTTCATATTCATACATCCTTGTACATTTGACATCATTTTGAGATATATATGTAGTGATGATGATGATTGACCTATGTGCTCATGTGTTGATCATGATGGATGCATTTAGTTTCCTATTATGTATGCTATGTGATGTTTTATATGTAATGGTGATATGATATGTTATGGATGCAACATGTGTTATGATTCTATGATGCTTTACAAATGATGTCTATATGCCCTATATGATGAGCCTTATTATGTGAATGGAATGTGCTAAATGCTATTTTTTTGTACTTTTCTGATGCAAATATGTATGATGCAAAGATGAAATGGATGGATGGATGATATTATTAATGTAGAAATGGATGAATGGAATGATTAAATAATGATGGATAATTCTACATGTTCTTATGGATTGGGTTTTATTATTATATATAATATGCATGGTACTATGCATTTTGTATTTTTTTGGTGCAAATCTATGAAAGCATGTATGAGATGGATGAATGGAAATGTTTCATTGTGGATGATTTTGTGATGCAAATGTATGACTAAATGTATATGGATGAAAATGATATGATCAATGCTTTGTTTTTGGAATTTTCATAATGCAAATATATGACCTAATGAAAAATGAATGCTTAGAAAATGACATGATAATGCTTTATTTTTGGAATTTTCATGATGCAAATATATGACCTAATGACTAGATGAATGACGAAATGATATGGTACTGTATGAATGATGTCCTAATGCTTATGCAACTAAATTGTGAATGATATCTTTTGGTAATATCAAATGTACTCAATCTGTTAATGATAGAAATAACATCACTCGTAATATTGTACCAACCTTGGAGAAATTTATAAATACCATTGCAATACCTTTGTATGAATGCAACCTAAACATGCAAACCCTGATAATGTAATGTTGTCATCCCAGTAACTAATTTATTGTGCTTGGTATCATCATTGAGCTTTTAAAATGTTGAAAGTGAATACAAACATCAATGGTATAATTAGACCATGATGATATGAGTACTACTTTCATGACGTTTCATAGTGCAAGTTAACACAAACATCTAGGTATAATTGGACCGAAATGACCTGAGCATTTCTTGCATAAATAGACAAGAGTTAATCGTTTTCCTATGTGAATCCGGAATGACATTAGTGATACTTTGTAGAGCACATACCATGATGATTCACATAGTATTAATGATCAACTCACAAACAACAGACAAAAAAAATATCATTCTTGATCATAACTTCTCTAGTTCTTGACATCCTTGAGTTGTTCCTGAGGAATGATAACAACAATCATGATGCAATTAATTTGAACAATTGTGTTAAAGTGGTAAAACTATGATTCAAAGGATTGTCACCAAATGAAATCTATTTTCAATTCATCTTGTTATTGTTGGTTCATATGGTTGTTTTTGGTGAGTCTGATTGATGTTCAATGTTTCAGCTTGCTTGATTGTTGTGTTTTTACCATATTGTCATACTGTTGTTTATCTATCATTTTTAAGCCCAAAGATGGATTGCCCCTAGTGGAAACAAATCAATTTATTATGGATATGTATAATGATTGACAAGCCAAAGTGGACATGACCGACATAGAAAAATATGTACATGAGGCTCAAATGAAGGATGTGGATAGTGATAGCGAAGAGTCGATGGTCGACAACCATTCCAAATAGAGGAAGAAGCCAGCCTGTCACAAATAGCGCTTGTTGCCAGGTTTTCACTACTTGCCTTTATTGCACTTTTTTTAGATTTTATGATTTTTTTGTATTTTCCCTTTTTTTATTTTTTTTGTATTTTTTTCTTTGTTGATCTTTTTGTATTTTTCTTTTTTGATATTTCTTGTTTTTGTTTTTTTTTTCTTTTTTGATTTTTTTGTTGTCACCAAGATGCTTGTTAGATAGGTTTTCCCCAGGGCAACCATTTTTTCAAGACATTTTATGACGTTTTTGGATTTTTTCAGGATTTTTACCAATGCAGTAGATGAATCATGTGTAGAATTTCTTGAGAGGGAGATTGTTCATGAGCTATTCAAATAGGTCTCCTTCTAGCATGGATAGCTAGTATGGTCCTGATCCATAGACTGACACAATGAAAAAGGGGTCCAACCAATTCAATTCAAAATTTCCTTTCTTCTCCCTATCTTGCTAGTTCTGTAAGTTCTCCTTCAATACCAGGTCACCAACTTGAAATGTTCTTGGTTTGACTTTATGATTGTAAATTTTGGACATTCGTTGTTGGTAGGCTTTCAGGTGATTCACTGCATGTTGGTGTCATTCATTTAATAGTTCCAATTCCTACAATCTAGATACCTGGTAGTCCTCATCAGAGATGATACCCTTCAATGAAACACAAAGTGATGGTAATTCAACCTCAATGGATACAATGGCCTTAGATCCATACATAAGAGAATATTGTTTGGCTCTTGTTGGTGTGTGAATGTTGGTGTGGTACACCCATAGAGCAAGGTTTAATTGGATGTTCCAATTGCATATAGCATCATTGACCATTTTTTTCAAGATTTTTAGAATAGTTTTATCGGAGGCCTCTGCTTGACAATTTCCTTGAGGGTAGTATGGTGTAGAGAAGCAATGTTGGATGTTGAAATTCTCACACAATTCTTGCATGTCTTGATTTTTGAATGATCTTCCATTGTAAGTGACAATAGATTGAGGGATGTAGTATTGACAAATGATGTAATTGAGGATGAATGATGAAATTTTCTTACCTATGATGGTGATTATAGAACAACTTCAATCCCCTTCATGAAGTATTTTGTAAGTATGATGATAAAATTTTATCCATTTGATGAAGATGGATGGATTTTACCAGCAAGATCTAGTCCCCACTAACAAAAGGGCCACGTGGATGCTAATGGTTGAAGTTCTTGGGCCAGTGCATGAATGAGGTTGTCATGAATCTGACACTTTTGACATTTCTTGATGAACTAGAAAGACTCCTTCTGCATGTTTGGCTAGTAATATCCTAAAAAAAGGATTTTCTTGGCTAAGATTAAATTGCTTGAATGAGTTCCACAAACACCCTCATGAACTTCCTATAAAGCCATTTCAAACTCATCACATTCCAGACATCAGAGGAGAGTTATGTCAAGACCTCATCGATATAGTACATCCACAATAAGAGTATACTAGGCAACTTGGTGAATGAAATTTCATTTTTGATTTCTAGACAGGTCGGGTGGAAGGGTGTTATCTTTTAGGTAGGTATAAATTCCACCATAGATTGAGGTATTGGTATCAACTAGGTGAGATATAACTTGGGACTTGGTATCATCATAAGTAGGGGAAACTAGTTGTTCCACCAAGAACTCATAACGACTTCTCTTCTCTAGAATTTGTAACAAGGAAGCAATAGTGGCCATGGCATCAGTAGCTTTATTTTCCACTCTTGAAATATGTTCAAATTTGATATCCATAAAGTATCTCTTAAAATGATCAATCATTCTTTTGTAGGGAATCAATTTGTCATCCTTTGTTTGATAATCATTATTGAATTGGTTAATGACCAAAGACTTTCAACTCTAGAATTTTTGATTCTACAACTGTTTTAATGCCAATGATTAATGCTTCATACTCTACCATGTTATTGGTACAAGGGAACATCAATCTATATGATTTTGGTATGGTATGTCCTTATGGAGTGAAAAATAGGATTATGGCCCTTGATCCATGTTGGGTGTGTGATCCATCAAAGTATAATGTCCACTATTTTGCAACCAAGGTGAGGACATCAACATGATCTGGAAATTCAATGTGTAAAGGATGATCATTTGGTAGAGGTGCTTCAGCTAATTGGTCAGCGATTGCTTGTCTTTTTGTTACTTTCCTATCCACATATTGGATATAAAATTCACTTAGTATCATGACCCACTTGGCCAGTCTTCCAGGGTGCTGCCATAATAATGGGTTACACTTTTTGGGACATCCTGATTTTTTCCTGAAATCACATATTTTTAGAAAATACAATGATTTATGACTTTAAAGGTCCCATTTAAATTATTTTAATTAAAGAGGAATTGATCAAACCCCCTTGGATAGAACCTTGTTAGATTTAAACCATACCTATAATCGAGTCTCCTCTACACCTATCAAAATGCTGATAAAAAACCACTTTTGATTTACCTTTTGAGTGATCAAATGAATTCTTTTAAAATTTATGCTTTGTAAGCCTGTAGCCCTTATTATAAGCTTCCTAAAAAGAATATTTTTAAATATGTTTAATTTGATTATTATATTTATTTCTTATTTCTTGTGAATGTAGGATTTTCAATAACCATCAAGTTCTTTATTTCACACATCACGAAAAAATAAAAATAGAAAAATTTTTTCTAAAAAATACATGTGCCCTAGGTATTGATGTCCTTATCCAACAAAAAAGAATAAGTTAATTCAAATGAATACAAAAAGTTATGCATGTCAAAAGTACACCTCTGTCAAATTATAATTACGCTGACTTGGAAAATTAATTAAAAAAAAATATGTAACAAAAAATTATGAAAAAATATCCATCCCCTAGATATTGGTGTGAAAAAATTGCATTTAAAAATCAGAATTGTATCCTATCTATAAAAAAAGTTATGTGCGCCGAAGTGAACATCACTTTTTAAAAATGTTGATTAGTAGAAAAAATAAGTTATTAAAAATTACATAAAATGATTCACAATTTATTTTTTAATTTTTTTTAAAAAAATATAATTAGAATCTACACAAAATATCTAACAAATAACTAGTTTGATTCATCTTCAAAACCTTAATGGTTTAGTTGCTATAGGTGTAAGAAAGTGAATATCTGGTGAAAAATCCTGATTTTAATGTCAAGTTTGGCCAAAAATTGTAACCCATTATTGTGGGATCACCCTCCAGTTAGGTTAGCTTTGCTGAGGAGGTATTTTAGTGGATCTATTTTGGCTATTAACTTGATGGTATGAGTTAGCATGTAGTGTCATAGTTGTTGGGTGGCGAACACTACTACCAAGTAAGCCTTTTCAATGGATGTATAATTGATTTCATATCCATTTAGCATCTACTGATGTAGTAAATTTCCCTCTCTTTTCCTACTAAATTCTCTTGTGCTAACATGGCTCCAGTGATATTTCAGTTGTTGCAATGTATAACAAGAGTGGTTTTCCTTCTACTGGTGGTACTAAGATAGGTGGACTCATTAGATTTTATTTCAATTGGTTGAAGGATCCTTCACATTTCTCATCCCATTGGAAAGAAACATTTTTGTGTAACAAGTGAGTAAAAGGATGGGTCTTGTCTTTCAATTGTGAAATAAATCTTCAGATTGATTGGAACCTTCCTTGCAGCGATCATAGTTGACTGATGTTTTTGGGTGGTGGAATTTCCATGATGGCTTTAACTTTTTTTGGGTCTACCTCAATGCCTTTTTCTGAAATTATGTATCCCAGGAGCTTGGATAAAGTCACCCCAAACACACATTTCTTTGGATTCAGTCATACATAGAATTTCTCTAGTCTAGTGAAGATTTTGTCTAAGATCTCTAAGTGTCCCTCTCTGGTATATGACTTAGCTAATAGATCATCCACATAGTCTTCCATGAAAGTATGCATCATATCATGAAGAATTGTTTTCATGGTGCGCTAATAAGTAACTCTTGCATTCTTCAATCTGAATGGCATGATGTTCCAACAAAATGTTCCCCATGGACATGTAAAGGTTGCCTTAGCTTGATCCTCTAGAGCTATCATTTTATTATTATAATTGGAAAAACCGTCCACAAGTGATAACATGCCATGTCATGTCGTTAAGTCTACTATGATGTCTATATTAGGTAGAGGAAAAACATATTTGGGGGAAGCCTTATTGAGATCTCAGAAATCTATGCAAATACAAATGTTGTTATCAAGCTTTGATACTGTTAGAATATTGGAGATCCACTCAGTGTAGTCAATGGGTCTGATGAATCCTGCATCTAACAACTTCTTTAGCTCTGGTTTTACCAGGAGGGCAATATCTGGATGCATTTTCCTTAGTTTCTACTTGACTAGTTTTACTCCTAGTGGTAAGGATAAGTGATGCATGACGAGTTCTAGATCAATCCCTAGCATGTTGACATATGACCAAGCAAATTTGACTTGTTTTTCAATGAAAATTTTGAGGAAGCTTGGTTTTTCTTGGTCTGTCAAAGATGTCGCTAGACAGATAGTCTTCATTGTCTCTACACTATCAATATTGATAGACTCTGTGGGTTCAATCAATACCTTTGATCTTTCCTAAAAGTGTTCTGGGAGAGTATCAAATCTTCCATCTGTCAACACCTCAGAGAGATTTTCACTATTGGATGTGCTCTTTTATTTTTTATTTTTTTGGATCTGATACTGCCATTGAATTATTTTCACCATCATATCTATTTCTTGTATTATTCATTTTGCAGATGGAAGATTTGATACTCCCCTATTTGGAAGCTTCTTTATGATGTTCAATGGTGGAATCTATTTTGGGATTGTTGGCACTAAGGAAATTAATGATGGCATCATCATTTGAAAATGTAGGGATATCGAATGGTTCAGTTTGGTCCTAGTCTATGAGTACGGGATGTACTAGGGGTAAGAAATCACCAGACTGGTTAAGGTCAGAGATGGTAAGAGTCCTGATGGTGGTATTTTCAATTTTTCCAATAGAAAAATTGAGGTATATAAGGTAACTTTCCTCCAAATTATCTCTTTCACTTCGAGTCAAATTGTCTTCGATGGAATCATCAATGTGTTGTGATCCTAGTTCAAGTGGTCTAGAACTTGAACCTTGTCCCTCTTCAAGTAGGGGTGCATACTTGTGTACCACATCAATTTCCTTGTCGTGACAAAAAATTTCTGATATTAAATCCCACTCATATTGATTAGAATTAGTTTCATGATCATCACTAGCTTCTAACTGCAAGATTCTTTCAACCACCCTCTGATTCATCTCTTCTTTTGTCTCCTCTTTATAACCCAGCCCAGTCTTGTCTTTTGGATTGATTAAGAGGGGTTGAATTGGTTCTAAAATTCCTTCCTTCCTCTTTCCTACAAGGCCTTTTCCCTCATATCCAATCTTTTCCAAGATAGTGAAGCCTTTTCCATATTGTGCGGTTTGTACATTTGCAGTTATTGTTTGAGACTCTTCTTCATCCTTATAGAGCCAGTTTAGAACATATTTTTCGTCTACTTCATCAATTATGGTGCTTTCTTTTACAAACAAACCATCAAAGAGAGTAACTGGTTGTGATGTCTATTGTGTTTATGTGGAGGGTTTCCCATATGACTTTGGGGAAGAGAACTATGAAAGACATAGGCATCATTCAATGAAATATTCACCAATACCTTTATCTTTAACTTGGAATTTTTTCTCAAATTGTTTCGATAGAGCATTTAATTAGGCTTCATTATTTGAGGATGTGGAAGGAGCAACTTCTTTCTTCTCAAACTATTTAGACATGGAACTAGATTGACCTTCATGATTTGAGGAAATGACCAACGGTTTGGATGAGGAACTTGGTTGGATTTTATCATTGGAAGGGATGGAAGTGAAAGCTTCTCTATTATGAGGCACAAATATATCTTGGACAAATTTTAGGGTGTTGCAATACTAAGGACTATTTGAATCGGCCGAGATGGTGATTTCTTGGCCACCACAAGGGAATTTCAAACATTGATGGTATGTTGATGGGACCACTTGCATTTCATGGATCCATGGGCAACCCAATAGTATGTTGTAGGTTAAATCCTTGGAAGATTACATCTTTTTGAATTGGTCCTACTTGAATAGGTAAGATAATCAATCCCTATGAATATCTTTCCTCATCATCATATTCTTTTATTGTAATCTTTTTCTTTGAAGCAATTGCATTCTCAGAGAATCCCAAGGAACAAACAAGCTTTAAAGTACATATATTCAAGTCGGCTCCTCCATCTATTAGGACACATTTGACATGATGTTTATGAATTAGGACTTCAATATGGAGAGCGACATTGTAGGGATGAGAAATAGATGCATCATCATTTTCTAAGAAGGATAAGAAATGTGGTGTGGTAAAATGTCCCACCATGGATTCAAATTTACAAACTTCCATATTTGTCTATACTATTGTGTCCACTACGACTTTTTCCAAAATCTTTTTGTGGGTAGATAAAATTTTGAGCAATTCCAATATCGATATTTGTGCAGGGATCTTTTTTTTATATTAAATATAGAGAAAGTAGAAAATACATATCAAAATTCTGAAAGTATCACTCCATAATGGATCAGAGTATCAACAAAAAACCAACCCTAGCCCCCCCTTTACAAAAAGTAGACAGAAGCAACCAGCTTCCAAGCCCAAAAGAAAACCCATTACAAAAAAATAGTAGGCCCCAACTAGGAGCAATCTAAAGAAGTCCAACAATCATCTTGTAACAAAAGAGATTAGCTCCACCAAGATTCCAATACAAAATATACACATAAGCAATTTGAACAGAAAAATGAACTAAATATAGATCAAAAGGATATGCAAGAAAGTTGTCCGCAAAGTGCATTAAGTAGCACCATGACCACCACTAAGGGGCACCAATGTATTAGTAGCAAAAAATTCCTCATATGAAGGTCTATCATTTTGATTTTTCCTCTCGACTTTCTTTTTCTACCCCTTTACAATATCATGACAGAAGACTTGAAGAGCCCTCAAAAACACATCGACACCAGGATGCCCCTCTAGCTAGAAGTGCTCGTACCTTGCTTCCATAATGTCTATAGTGACCTGGCCATTTTCTAAATATCTCCAGAATTTGTCCTTTGAAATAGCCATAGTGATATACACCTACATTGCAATGGTATAGGATATGAGTCTCCTAGAAGACTCAGTAAGCAACCTTTTTCTCCCCTAAAAGACATTTTCATTCCTCACTTTCCAAATAATCCAAAGAATATTGGAAGAAAAATACAACCAAAAGAGCTTAGCAGTTTTCCCCATCTTAAAGAATTATTCATGAACAAAATATTCTCAGGCAACAACTAACCATTAGATGTCTAGATATTAATCCCATTACAAAAAAAATTCCAAACTTCTTGTGCAAAGATGCATTCAAAAAAGATATGAAATAGAGTCTCGGGAGTTCTATACAACTTGCAAACTATAATATCATCATTTTTTCATTTGAAAGAAATCTTATGCAAAATAAGAAGCCATCTAAACCAATCTTGTTTAGCTTCAATATGTCTACTCCAGTTATTCTGAAAAAAAAATTCCATTGATTTTTATCCCATTGTTGTTTCCAACTTTGATTCAAATGGTTAGTCAAATCAATGTGGCCTGTTAGCATAGTATAAAGTTATTTAACTTTAGTCATCCTTATATTTGAGCCATTTTTCCATTGGAATTCTTTAAACTGATCAGGATAATTTTTAGTTTCCATGGGAAATTTTATCTAGCTACAAGCCTCTCTAAGGACTGAATATGTTCTCTAGTTAGAGGGGGGAAGACTAAACTCAGTTTTCAACTCATTCCAACCCTTCAGTTTTCCATCTTTCAAAATATCACTAAAATTTCTAATGCCAAGGGAGGCCCAATGCTTTTCTGAGCAACCTTGGATAAGAGCCAAAGGTTTCCCTTTGTGTTGAAGGTTCCACTAGATAGATCTATGAGACTGAATAGTTCCAAAATCCCCATTGATGAACTAATGATTATCTAGGTGTTTTTTCATCATCTCCAATGCCTTCCAAATAGTTCTAAAAACATTGATCCCTACAGGTAACATGACCTCTTAGCTACAAAGAATATCACTAATAGGAAAGGCCCTCCAAGCCTTAGCGCATTTAGGAACATCTATA
Source organism: Sequoia sempervirens (assembly GCA_007258455.2). Classification (NCBI taxonomy): domain Eukaryota; kingdom Viridiplantae; phylum Streptophyta; class Pinopsida; order Cupressales; family Cupressaceae; genus Sequoia; species Sequoia sempervirens. The sequence continues at coordinate 206,786,004 of VDFB02105785.1, forward strand.
ATAATATTTTATCGAATCAATAATTTCCAAGGTTCCCCACCATCCACAGACCCTAGAACCCATTTTGAAGCAAGGGAAACTCCCTGCAACTTCAAATCTTTCAATCCTAGCCCACCTTTAAACTTGTTAATGATGTACTACTTCCAGTTGACAACATTCCTCTTTCTCTTCCCTTTCCCATTCGACCAGAGAAAATCCCTTATTCTTTTCTAAATCTCCTTGATTTGATAAGAATTGGAAAACCACACCAAAGGAAAGTAGAGGTTATAAGAAGAGAGAATCTTCTAGAAAATTTGAATCCTACCAGCAAAAGAAAGGAACTGTCTATTCCACTCGGAGATCTTCTTCTCAATTTTATCCTAGATCCAAAGCCACATTTCCTTCAAGTCTAGTTCCACAACAAAGGGAATCCCAAGATATCTAACTAGCTTGTGAGGACCACCCCATTGAAGTCCATACTTAGTAATCTAGTCTGAGGGTCGATTCGTCCAACCCAACAACCAAGAGTCAGAGGCGGAAAGATTTGTACCTGAAGCTAAACAGAATAAATCCAATTTCCTCAATAGATTAGCAAAGTTCCAGTCTTCCTTGACTCAAGTAGAATGGAAGTATCATCAAAAAATTGGATATTGAGAAGCTCATTATCATCTAGTAGCCTGACTCCTCTTATCCTTTGAACTAAAGCATTCTCCCTTAACAAATAATGGAGGGCATTAGAGGCAATGAAAAACAATGTTGGGGCCAAGGGGCAACCTTGCCTTATGGACCTCTCCAAAGGGATCTCTTGATTGGGTATACCATTAACCTCAACTTGAGTAGAAGCGTCATGGAAGAGAGTTCTAACCATTTGATAGAAGGCCATAGGGAAACCAAAAGTTTCCAACATCAGCTACAAGAAATCTCATTCAACCCTGTCACAGGCCTTCTCAAAATGAAGGAGCATCATAGCAACACTCTGCTTTGAAGTTTTAGCCCAATTGAAGGCCTCCCAACTAGTGATTAGGTTCTCAAGAATATACCTCCCTTTGATGAAACCAGTCTACATAGAATTTATAATATGAGGAAGGATTATGACCACCCTGTTAGCCAAAATTTTGGCCAAAATCTTATAGGACACATTTAAAAGAGTAATAGGTCTCCAATTTTTTATTAGAGACCTATCACCATCTTTAGGAATCAGCTTGATCACTCCTTTATTAATCTTGCTGCAAAGAGACCCCTTCTCAAAGGCTTCCCTATAAACAAGACGAAGGTCCTCACAGATCCACTTAATAAAAGCTTTGTAGAATTCAGTCAGAAGCCCATCAGCCTCAGGGGATTTATCGTCCTTTAGACAGAGAATGGCCTTCTTAATTTCTTCAATGGACACCTCTTTCCCTAACCCTTTTTCCATGCCCTCACTAATCTTCTTTGGGATGAGACACCTGGTGTGTTTTTTAGCTCGAACATTGTCCCTCCCCTCTTTTTCTGAAGAGAAAATCCCTTTATAGAATTGGAAAAAGTGACTCCGTATCTCATCTTGAAAAATGACATCTTGTCATTGGTTTGTCTTTAGTCACACATCCTCCATGTTTTGCATTATTCCATTCTTCTTGGTTATAAATAGAGGCCTCCTCTATTGTATTACTCCTCCACAGCTCCACAACTTGATCACTTTTCATAGCATATCATCTTGCATCATCCACCATCTAGGAGCTTATGAAGGATTGGGAAAGGGCTTCTTTCCACATCAAAGAAACACCAATCCACTATGAGATAGAGTTTGCATCATGTTTTCATATGCTTTTGTTTAGTTTCATTGTTTATTTTGTTTGCAATGTGAAACATGTTTGATTATTTCATAGGGATATTGAATGTTTGCTTTGTTTTAGAATAGTAACCATGCTAATGTGTGTGTTATACTTTAAGCAATTTGCATATTTTGATATCCACATAATGGCACTAGAAGGAGGGCGTGAAGGTCATCGATTAATGCATATGTTCTTTAATTCTGCCGAATATCAATATGTGCATTGAAATTATTTATTAACTACTGCATATTATTAATATTGATTGAAAATTTGAATTTATTCACATTGACTACCGAATATTGATATAATGCTAAAAATTTGGGCACCACTTCTATTGTTGAAATTCATAATGCTTTCAAAATGACGTTAGAATAAATAAATAGCACTTTATTCATTTTGAAGCATGATCCTCATTTTTTTTTTATGAATTTCACCTATTTTCTTTTACATAGCTTGATCTAATAATAAGTGCTAACAACAAAATGAATACAACAGGGAATATGAATAAATCTATAGCAGTGTATTTAGCTCAGTACATGATTTAACTCTATAAGGGCGTGTTGTAGCTCACATTTTCCACATCTTTTATTTCCTTTTCACTCAATGTTCCCCACGTAGTCCTGTAGGCTATGATTTAGAGTCTCCATAGAGTCATACAGAGGCATTAAGAAAAAAAAAAACATAATACAATGTTGTTTTGAATAGTAAATAGGATACTAAGGGTGCTCTATCAACTAGTGGCACATTATCCGTTGTTTTTCCTTGTCCATTTCTACATGTGTTTGTTTAATACTAGTTGTAGAAGAACGTGCTATAAAATAACTTAGAGATATACAACTTCAGATTTACAATAGAAGCCAATTTAAACTTCTACAGCCAAAGGAAGAAATGTTCGTACCCTTCTCTTAGCACAGGGAGGGCGCATAAAAGAATGAGGAATTTGTCTTTACACCTGCTAATAAAATTTACTTGAAAGTTTCTTACAAGTCTTCTCTATGCAAATCTTGCAATCGTTGGTTTTTTCTTTGAGTTAACATCTCTTTTAGGCATTTTTTCCAATAGTCAATGTGGCCTCTTTATGCCTCCATTTTGGCGCAAGCTAGGAGGATGCTAGCAAAGGTTGTGGAAGTCGATTCTACACCTTCCAACAACATTTGCTTAAAATTTTCTAAATCCTATTCAATAAGTCCATTTTGTACTTATTCTGCAAACTATTGTAGTCCATGAGACCACGGTCTTAGAGAAATTCTGTAAAACTTTTCACTTGCCTTGTCTATGATTCTGCATTTTGCACACATACTTATCAAAGATAAGTTGTTTACAAGAGTACGCAAGAGGGGCAGATGATCAGCTTCCAAATGCCAAAAAAAAGGAATGTAGGAACGAACAAAGAATCTGAAAGGGGCACAACACTAATACCTTTCGAAGGATCCCAATACGTAGCATCTCCATAGTTGTATATGTTGCATAAGCTTGCATCGTGCACACTATAGTTGTTATTTCCACATATTTTCTATGCCCGCATGCCAAGGAGAATAACCAAAATGATGCATTTCTTCTATTCATGGGTTTCTAACTCAACTATGCTCTTTTTATCTTTCCTTTCCTGCAAAGAAAGGTACTAAAATATCTTTGGCATGATCTCCTCCCTTTTCTTGAAATGAAAAGGCGTAATTATGACTGACTAGCATTCATTTTCAATTTTGCTCAAGTGATGAATGCCATCATTCTCTATATGACACAGTATTATTACTAGCACTGAATCAATATTTTTGCAAATTTTGGAGAATTACCTGATTGTTAGCCAGCTCCACTGGTAGGCTTGATATGATAGACTAGGATGAGTATGGTAAGATTTATGGCCTAGATTGGTCAATCAACAGATGCATTCCCTATATTTGGCTAGCTTCGAGACACAACATGCTGGTCTAAGTGCTGCAAGAAGGGAGGTAAATGGTTGGAGTAAATTCCATGCTACCACAAGTTTAATGATAAAAGCATCGCCACTAACCACCACCTTTAATTCCTTGCCCACTACATTGCTTGAAAGTTTTTTTAAATCAGCTTTGTGCGCAATTTTTTTCGCGCCCTCCAAATGCATTTACTTGAAAGCCTTCAAAGATCTTTATTTTTTGTTGTTCAAATGTGCCTGTTAATAGCATTTAAAGCTCATGTCTTGTTGAATTTAGAGCTGCCAATTACATCAGTTTGAAAGTTTTTTTTAGTGGTTAGAATCATAATTACTTGGAGTCATAATTACGTGTGGTTGAGAAACATATTCATCGTTGTCATGTTTGACTTATTGGTATTATCGCTATCATGGCCATCATTTCTACATTAGGATAAGAAGGACTTAAACAACTCTGTTGCACACTTGTGAAACTCTTGTCATTTTTCTTCACACTTAAGGGAGAAGTTGACTGTTAACAAAGCTCATCTTTTCACCAGCAACTTTCATCTTAAGTTTCAATAAATTGGAGTTTAATTGTTGATTACAGAGTGATCTAATATAAGTTGCAGATGGTGCCATTCTTTCCTGTCAGTTGTCATGGCTATGTAACCAAAGATATTTCAGTCAATGATTTATTAAATGGCATTTTGTGTCTAAAAATTTGGAAGCAAGAATATCTTGAAAATGGAAGGTAAGAATGCTTAGTCCTTGGAACGGTGTGGAAGGCGGTTGGTAATGATACTGGATACTTACAATGATGTAAGCGACCTGTTCTTTGCGGAAATTGTTGTATTGTCAAACATACACGCACTTTGTCTATGCTTCAACGTTTTTTTATTAATATTGCTGCTTTTTGTTATTTATCTTATTCATATTGCTATCTCTGCAATTTAAGATTTGTTGCGCAAAGTAGGAATGTTTTTTAATACCGCTAGTTCTATTGTCGTTTCTACATGGATTAATACTTTTATTGGGGAAATCTTCCTATGTCAACATCTTTACGTGGAGATATTATCTGCAAGGATATCTTTATGAGGAATCTATCTTTTTGTTCATCCATAATAACTAAGTGAGATCATAGATAAACAACCACTAGCTGGGATATGGGATCCATAAATGCATAAGTCAATACATTCATTAAATCTGTGCTACTTGAAAGACTATAGATCTTGTTGAAATTTAATGCTAATATTTGTCTTTTTGATTCCAGAGTCATACAAGTTAGATTACTAATTACAGATCCATTTATTGATGTTTCATTGATTATCATAATCATCCAAAATCATTAGTCTTTCCATTTGGAATCATTTTATTAGTTGAAGTTAATTCTTAAAATGATTTTAATTAAATAACTTGGTTCTTGCATGATTATCTTTCTTAATAGGTGTAAAAGGAAAAGCAAGGAGAAAGGATTTTCATTTGTGCAAAGGACTTGAAACATTGGAAGATAAGAAGCAATCTTACACGAATCTTGGAGTTGAAGAAAATCAGGCATTGACACTTGAAGATTGATAAAGCATTTTTAAATTCTTTAAAGATCTTTCATCCTATGCTTTAGTTTTTTGTTTTAAATCAACTCACATCTTTTTGGGCTCTTAAAAATAACAAAAGTTCAATCTTTTCTACAAAGGGCTTAAAATGAATCTTAGGACAAACTCACTATAGTTCATTTGAGGCTAACACTTGAACAAGACAATCTCCATATTTCATTTTGATGTTCTAAAAAGAATCAAATCATTGCTTTGTGGACTTAAAAAGAACATTTGCTACTGTGTCTTGTAATTGCTTACTCAAACTAACACCATTGAAAAGATGTATGCACTTCTCTCACGCCTCACGGTGATCTTGAGAATCAAAAGGCTTTTTGGTGGTCTTAGGTTGGGATAAAGTGATTGCCTCCACACTTCATTTTGGAACTAAAATTGAACAAAATATCTTGCAAGTGTGAGTAAACCTATCACACATATTCTCTATTTGTTTCTCAACAAAGATCGATTGAGTTATGGATATGTTTACTCGCTTTTGTTTATCTTAGAGGGCCTACCTTGGGGAAAAAATACTCACCGAAGGGAACGACTCAACCTGTAACACTCTAAAGCCAAGAGTATTTCTAGTTGGGATATAAAAGTGGGTACTAGAACAAAGGCTAGTATCACGCAGTTGGTCCCGACGAGAAGGGTAGCAATGGTCTCTCACCAGATGGGTCAATCTCCATGAACGAAAATTTTGAATTAAAACCCTTGTGTAGAAAGGCCAAAATCCCAATCTATTTGTTGGTGCAAGAACATGCGTTTTGAAGTTGCTCCACACTTTTATGAATTTTAGTAGAGATAGAAAGTATGCCATGGGAGATTCATGGGTACTGATGCTTGGCTACCCCAAAAGAAGTGTTGAGCCATGGAGGGGAGCCAATGGGGTCAACCATCTAACCATCTACTGAAAGTAAGCATAGTTGGACTTGTCCAAGTGGGGACTCAACAAATATTGTTTCAAATATCCATAGGGTTGTTCATATTCTTGAAATCAAAACACATTGCTTGATCGAAAACATTGGAAAACCAACATTTAACATGGGCATCAAATCTCAAACCCTTTAGGAGAAGCAAATATCCTTGAATGAGTTCACATGTCTTTTCTTGCCCTTGGGATTCATATCCTTAGAGGTTTCTAGGCATTTGAATTTCATCTCAATTTTCTTCTACTAAAGTCAACAATAGGAAACTTTTGCTTTGATTTCCTTGATTGCTACATGATACACTTTATGGATAAGAAGAAATTAAAACATTAGACATCTAGTTTCAACCTAATCAAGCAGTGTTTGTGATAAAATGAAATCTTTAAACAAAGATTACATCAATTGAACCCCACAAAAGTGCTTGTTATCTTTTGGTTTCCCATGCAAACATTGGTCTTTTGGTTTGAACTAATCTTAGAGAAAAGTGTGTTCTTCACTATCTTGGTCTTGTAAACAAGGATTCTCCTTAGGTTCATTTAGGATCAAAATCAAACACTTAATCCATCCCAAACATTTATCATCTTCATCCCACCAAACAAATTTAGAGCTTTGGAAACATCATTTTAGACTTGGGAAAATCATCAAAAATCAAAATCATCTTGTTTAGGTAGGAGTATGGGAAGGCATCATTTCTCATACCTCTAGTTAAATCAACACACCTTTGAATGAGTTCATCCTAAGATAACATCTAAAATCTTAAGGTTTACAAATTTATTATCCAATCAAAACATCAAAATCAAACCCTAATTCTAGCATCCCTCCAAGGTTCCTAAAAAATCAACACCCATATCATTCATCCCCTACATCCTTCATCTCATCATTGGTCCTAAATACCTTAGGGGTCACTTTTGCAACAAGGTCAAAAAACAAGAAGAACATGGAATATAAACTTGATCCATACATCATGAGCGGTCTAAACTAACCATACTATCAAAACCTTGCAATGGCAATTGATTATCAACACTCACAATTATACAATTTGTACATGGGATCATTATCTCCTACAAACCTCGATGGTACAACAAATGTGAATATGCGCAATCAAGAGTTTGGAGCACCTTTCTCGATGGTAGATTTAAATCCAAGTCCAAACCTACAAATCTACCAACCAAACACCCTATGCATGAGTCTTCCACAAACAAACAACATCATCCCATCAAATCCATGCATGCCAAGTACAAGTTTTCCAAATGTATGAACATTTCAAATCCACCCTTGGTAAACTTTGGGGTAAATATTTTTGTGAATCATGTTGTTCAAAGTCCAAAGAAGATGATAAAAACTCCAAGTATTGATCCAAGTCAAGGTAACACCATACACAATCAGAGTTACCTAAATCAAGGCAATATGGTTCCCAGTCACAACAATGTTCAATTTCAACCTCTAATGCCAATTCCAAACATCATCCCAAATTAGAACATTGTCCAAAATCAATTTTTCCATGATCCCATGCAAAAACCACAAATGTACATTCCAAATATGATTGAACAAAAGCCAAATCAACCATGTCAAGGGAGTCAAAATCAAAATCAAGATCAAAATTCACTAGATCAACTTGCTTCACTTGCCAAAATAATTGACTTATTGAGCCAAGAGACATCTTCACTCCAAAATCAATATGCTCTTCCTTTGGTTGAACCATGTCATCAAAGTGTTGAGGTGTCCATGACCACATCAAGAACAATATCTCAAAGGTCAAGAGGCTGGAAATCAAGATCAACAACATCAACAACAAACCCAATCACCCCATCTTGGAGATCGATCACCCCATCTCAAAAATCAATCACCCCATCTCAAGAATCAATCACCACATCTCCAAAATCAATCACCACAAGGTCAATTTAAAGCACAAATCTCACAAGGTAACAAGCAGAAATACACACCACTTGGGAGACCAATTGAATCGGTCATGCAACAGTTGGTACAAGAAAATCTCATCAAAATACCCATCTATGAGAACTATCAAGAACCAAACGTAAAACCACTTTGGTATGACAAGAAGAACCTTTGTGAGTATCACAAAATAAAGAGACACATAACATTGAATTGTGTTCAACTCAAAAATATCATCCAAGAACTAATTGATAAAAAAATAATAACTATTGGGGACAATGATCAAGAAAAAACCACTAATGATAGAATTGACAATCTCTCCACCACAATTGTTGAAAATAATGATTAAAATCTTGAAGATGTTTCTACCTCATCCGAAGATCAAATCAACATACATCAAGAGTCACTCTTTGATCATGATAAGAATCCCTCAACAATATCTGACAATGATCTATTTGAAGGAGTGTTAACATTATTTGATCTTGTAATCAATGATCCATCGACCAATGATCATGTTGAAAATGTCTCTGCATCACCTAATAAGTTAGAGGACATATCTCAAGAATTTGTTCTAAAGCATGATCAACATCTCTCACCAAAGTCTTGCAATGGTCCTTTCCAAGACATATTGACATCCTTCGACATCATGATTGCCGATATTGAAGGAATATTCAACTTTGAAACACTTGATCCAAATTCACTCAAAGATCAAGAGGATATTGAGCCACTTCCTATGCCTAATGAAGATATCCAAGAACCCTTTATAAGCAATTCATCCTTTGAAACTGACCCACGTCAAGAACTTGATCCAAAGCATGTTAAAAGCAATTCAAAAATCATTCAAGATCAAGAATTTGTATCTCCAAGCTACTACAATGGTCTAATGGACACTCTCCTATCTATACAAGATGATCATATCCACATAGCACATACAGACTCCATCTACCCATGAGATGATTTCTTTGGATGGACACGTAGATGATCTTCATTTAGAATAGGATTCCTTTACTCTTGACCTTATTACACAAAAGGGTAGGTTATTGATTCCTACAGTCAAACTGAGTTGTCAACATTAGGATAAGATATATCCCAAATTCAGATTGGGGACATCATGAATAAATATATTCAACATTATCCACTCAAGGAAACAGGTTAGACAGAATAGGATATTTTGGAGTTAGCAGAGTAGCAAATTGAAATAACGTCATCTACAATGGTCATTTATCAAAGAAGGCTTGCTGAACAAGACATTTTAAAACAAGCAGAATCAAGGAACAAAGATGTTACTACCACCATACTGGGGGAAACTATGTCTCAAGCAAACATTAATATAGGGAGCATGAAGAATCCTTATGATGAAACTGATGCCAATACTACAACCAACCACATCTTGAATCTTCATCCACCCATCACCCCATCCATGAATTGGGACCAAAATAAAAAGAAAGATTTGAATCAAAGTACAAAGAATGTCATCAAAGAAAAAGAATCTAAGAAGCATATCAAAAAAATCAAATAAAAATGGATACCAAAGAATACAAAGAAAGATTGTCCCTATCAAACTCCATTAGTCAAAGAAACTATGGGGAAAAATAAAAGAGGGAAAAGTATCCATCAAAGATGTCCAAAAAATCAAAAGCAAGCTTTTCAAGTGACGTACAAAGTATATCAAGCAGTTGGTCCTATTTCCATTCACACTTCTGTATCCACCCATCATTTCTCATCTTCCCAAGTTTGGAGAGTCAAAGGTTCCAAACTGTCAAACAATCCATCTCCTATCCCTAAAAACACTCCATCCACACCTCCACGCATGCTATCCAGTTCTCACATTGACCATGGATTGGCAACAACCCTTCATCATAATGATTCACAAGGCACTCTATCGCGATGTGCGGACAAAGACAAAGTTAACTCTGATATCAACAAAGTTGATCAGGAATCTGAAAAGTTATATTCAAGTGCACATATCTTGGCAAAGCGACTTCTTCAAGTAGGATACTGATGACACATTATGACAAGGGAATCTACATTGGAAGTACCTTGTGGTTCAACATGAGAGCTTTACATATTTCACAAAAAAATACAAAAAAAAAACAAAAATATGAAAATAAAATAAAAATAAAAAAAGGATTAAAAATAGTAAAGAGAAAAATTGTCCTCTAGTGAAAACCGCTACAATGGCACTTTGGATAGGTACCATGATGAAAAAATGGAAAATAAGAATCATGTGTAGAATTGAGCATCTGTGTGCACCAATTTAGGTGGAAGCATCTCATCCCATCCATAATAATTCCAGCATTCTGTCCATCTCGCCATAATAAACTCATTCATTCATGAACCATTTATCCAATCCATTATCATCCATCTACATCCATAGTCCAAGTTATCTTGATCTTGAAAATTTTTGGTGCACACTTTACACTTGCTTACGGTAAACATCTTGACATAGGTCATTTTCATTAATCCTACCCTATCCAACATTATCTGAGCCATGAAGCATTATCCAAATGACCATCCTCTATCTGAACACCTTATCTTATTGCAAGATAATCCATATCCATCCATCCATACACCCATCTAGGCATCCATTCAGAGCATTCCATACATTGCTAGACACTGGGGGAAGATATTTACATCTTGCTTTAGGAATAAATCTTGATCTATATCCTCCAACATATGTGGTGATCCAAACATTGGAAAATGTAAAATCAAATTGGTCAAAGCATTTGTGAGCCAAAATCCAAATCACTAGCCCATGGCATATTTTGATGAGAAGAAATTCCTTATCAAGCTTCATCTTTCATCGTACATCAATCCAAACAATAACTATCAATAACATTTAATTTTCACTTCAAACATCACATCAAATCATCCAAAACATCTTTTGTTTCAAACCAAGTTTCAAAATCCTTGCATTGTTGTGCATCCTCAACAATGTTATCATCATCAATCCCGATCAATCAAATCCTTGCGTTGTTGTGTATCCTCAACAATGTTATCATAATTAATCCCTTATCATCTTGGGATATCCATCCTAATCCTTGTGTTGCTTAACACTATCCTTGCATTGTTGTGTATCCTCAACAATGTTATCATCATCAATCCATCAATCTAATCATTCAACCCTAACTTGGATTTCAACAAAATCCCAAAATAGAACACTGATAGCATTAGACACATCCTTATCCAAATCGTTAAAATCATGCAAAAAATCCAAAAATGTTTGAAAAAATCCAAAAAATCCAAAAACATTCAAAAAGTCAAAAAAACGTGGTATCCGAAATATGTCATCTCTAAGCTTAAATGTAGGCAAGGCTGATCTTTGATTAGTCCCTGAGACAAAAAATCCAAAAGCATTCAAAAAACACAAAAACACAAAAACATTCAAAAAACACAAAATCCAAAAACATTCATCAAATCTTAGAAAACCCCAAAACATTTAAAAATTTGAAAATGAAAACATTTGTAAAATCTTGAAAAACACCAAAAACGGCCTCAAAACATTTCAAAAACATCAAAAATATCCAAATATTTGAAAAAATTCATCCGTCTCATCTTGCTTTCACCCATAATAATCAATCATCCATAATAAATAATTGTCACTTTCATCCTTTGGTAATACGAATAAAGAAAAGAACAACAATTAGCAAAAGCAAACTTTAGACACATATCAAAATCAAAACAACAAACCTTTAAAGACAAAATCAAACTCTTGATCATTTGTAAACATGTCAATCAACCTTATATCAAAACCCTATAAAACAACTTATCAACCCATCATCATCCTATACAATGCATGTCCTAGGATATATCATTCTAACAATGGGCATCATTTTGGATATCACTTTAGATACTTATCCTAAAAAAAATGCATCCCCTTGACTAGAGGTATAAAGAACATTGACTTGTTTGTGTACTTCATCTTTTCTTTTTGATTTATCTTATTGCGCTCATTCCAATGACCTCTCGATGATGTCTAATCAAAGTGATTTAGAGAGAAAGGAATGGGGCATTGATCATTATCTTTTTGTCTATTGTGCTTGTTAGATATTCTTGTAATATAACTTGGTGAATACTTGCTTTGTTAGGTAAATCCTAGCAAGGTTTTCATATTTCAAGTGTGAACAAGAATAATCCTATCTATTTGTTGAGTCAAAGTCCATCGTACTAGGTACAATGTCATCCTGGTTCTTTATACCTTGATGCATCGTGCATATCCGTGTTATCAAACATAAGGTAAGTAGCCCTTTTAAAGTCCCAATTCCTGATAAGCAAATCATCCATCTCTCATCATCATCTCTAATAAAGTTTGCTTGTTGAATCTTCTTGTCATCATCTCATTTCTTCTTTTCCTTGCTAACATCATACCAGAATAGTTAATCATCATCGCCAGTACATCCATCTTGCATCCACAAATCATTAGCATACATAAATCTCATAATCATAGCATATCACATCATCCATCTCATCCATCTCATTTGCATCATCATCATAACCATTCATACGTCTATCTTGAACCTCTTTTTCACGAGATTGACCCTCAAATCAAATATTTTCACTCGATCTCTTGAGGGGGCAATGCACTAGTATAATTCTTTCCGTTGGGGCATCCAAAAAAATTATAATTTTTTTGAATTTTGATCATAGTAAGTTTATTCTGTGAACCAACGTAGCAAGTACATTACTTCAAAGAGGGGAAAAACGTAGACACACAAAATTGACATCATGCATTCCTCATATTTAATTAAATCATATTAGCTCGATCAATTAAATAAATCAAGTTTATTTAATTAATCTCCTATAGTTATCCATTTAAAATAAATAAATTCATCCTTATTTAATTAAGACACTAACATCATCCTCTTTGATTAAATAAATCAAATCTTTATTTAATTAAATCTAAAATCATTTTCCATCTTTTGATTTATTTTAATCCATAAATCTAAATCAAATGGGTCAAATCACCTAACCTCCTCTTATTTAATCAAATCATGATTAAATCTAATCTTAATCCATGTCACATCCTCAAGCTTTTCCCACTTGCACAAATAAATCAATTTAATTGATTGATTAATTCCTCATTTTCATTCAAAATGACATCTTTGAGGGAATATTCTCCCAATTTTAATTTTTGCTCCCACATGACTTGTCCATCCAAAAAATCATTTAAGAGCTCTTACATGTCTCTTATACAAGTCAAAACTTGTCATTTAAGACTTTTCTTCTCCCTCAAACAAGCCATCTTTTGAATTTCAAATCTCCCCCTCTTTAGCACATTGACCAAGATGTGTGCAACCTTCATCCTATCACATCTTGACAAATGACATCTTGTCATTGGTTTTTATTTAGTCCCACATCCTCCATGTTTTGCATTCTTCCATCCTTCTTGGTTATAAATAGAGGCCTCCTCTATTATATTACTCCTCCACAACTCCACAACATGATAATTTTTCATAACATATCATCTTGCATCATCCACCATCTAGGAGCTTATCAAGGATTGGGAAAGGGCTTCTTTCCACATCAAAGAAGCATCAATCCACTATGAGATAGAGTTTGCATCATGTTTTCATATGCTTTTGTTTAGTTTCATTGTTTATTTTGTTTGCAATGTGAAACATGTTGGATTATTTCATAGGGATATTGAATGTTTTCTTTGCTTTAAAATAACAACCATGCTAATGTGTGTGTTATACTTTAAGCAATTTGCATATTTTGATATCCACATCCTTAATATATCTAAAGAAGAATATGGAACCTTTGTCTCCATTTTCTAACCAATTCATCTTAGCTCTGACCTTAAGGCCTTTGATTCTACTATTTTGGAGCCTTCTAAGAGAATCTATAGCCAAAGCCAGTTTTTCAACAAGTGCATCATTTGTAGGGTTGGACTGCAACTCAAATTTTTCCTGGAGAAGATTATCTTGAAGCAAGACCTCCTTTCTTATACTACTATCTTTAGCTCTCTTCCACCCAATGGTTTGAAAGAGGATTTTTTCCATCCTTCTGTGTTAACAACCAATCTCTCAATGGGAGACATAGACTTGTACATCCATTTATTAATTTTTCTAAGACACAAAATAACATTCCTACAATCCACATCCTTCAAGAGACTAGTATTTAGACAAAAAACTATTACTGTAACCAATAGCTTTAGGCAATCCATCTCTCAAATAAAAGGAAGCCCTAATAGGATGCTAGTCTGAAAGAGTGAATGGGAATACCTCGATTTTGCAACCATCTTTCATCATTGAAGTAGAGAATAAATCCTTACTAATATAAAATCTATCCAACTTGCAATAGATTCTTCTACCCCCTTTCTGAGCATTACACCAAGTAAACTATATTGTGTGGGTGTCCTTCTGACCTTCAATAGGATCTTCAATACTAAGTCTAGATTTCATCCTCTACCAATAGAATCTTTCATTACCTTTCCTCTCATAGCCTGTACCCCACCATTTGTCCTCTTCCTTCTCCATAAAATTAAAATCACCTCCAATAATCCATGGGGCATCATGTAGAGAATAAAGCCAGTTCCAGAGCATGACTCTCTCTCTATAATCATTAGATACATAGACCAAAAAAACTCCAAAAAACCTTGAGTCTTTCTTTATAATCATCCACACAGCCCTATTGCAAGGGGAGACCCCAAAGCTGGTCACATATTGGGCCCAAGTATTAGTAACCAAGAGAGCAACACCTCCTTTACCTTTATCATGTCTAGTAGCAAATTGTGAGGCATCCTTCCAAATAACCCTCAAGCTTGTTTCAAGGGAAAAATCAACTACCTTAACTTCTTGCAAAAGGACATTATCTTTCTCATTTTTTTAAGCAAGGAACCTCCTAACCACATTTTTCCTATCAGGGGATTCAAGTCCCCAAACATTCCAGGAAATAAAACTAACCTCCATTAATTATCTTCACTAGTTGGTGGTCCTTTGTCACTCCTATAGTTGTCAAAGAATTTAGGAAGCTTGGACTCAACCTCCACCCTCTTTACTTTAGGGGAGATGATCCCACTAATTTTCTTCCTCTTATCCTTCTAAGGCTGGGAAAGATCCTTGTCCAGAGGAAATTTATTAGCACCTACACCTTTTTTCTTTCTGTATCTCTGAGTCTTCCTCACTACAACCTCCATGGGGTTCTCCTCCCCATCAATGGTATCCTTGGTAGACAGCAGATCAAAATCATCTGCAAAATCAATGCATGATTGTGAAGCAAAACCATTAGAACTCATTAGACCATCAATAAAGTTAGGAAGATTTTCTGACATATTGGGGATCACAATCTCATGCACTTTCTCATTTCCAACCACAAAAGATATAGTTTTGTACACTCTAGGAGCTTTATATTTATCCCCCAAGTCCTCATCGGGGAGGGGGGGTGCCCGATCAACATTATTACTTCCTTTAGGCCACTCATCCTAGAGACCATCCATATTTTCTAGTGCCTTATTTGCAACCCTAGGGGTCTAGGAAATCATTTTACAAGCCTCATCCCAAAGGCTCTCTTCTAAGTGAAGGTTCTCCACATTACATTCTTTGAAGATTTTGGAATTAAAAGTGTACAATTTCTTTTCTTTATCAAATTCATTTTTAGTTCCATTAGAAACCTTATTTTGCATCAATTTTAGAAGGGCAAGCTATTGAGCATTTAGTTTATGATTATTGTCTAGGCTACCTGAGAATCTTGGAATTTCAGGCACAGAAACCACAATTCCCTTTGATGAATCCTCAATCAATTTATTATCATCCTTTACATTATGTTCCAATTCAGAGATGAGAGAAGATAAATTGCACTCAAGATGATTGATCACACTTGGAGAAAAAGAAACCAGAACCCAAGCATCCGAATGCAGAAGAGGGGATCTAGGATCATCAATTCTAATCACACTTCCATAACGTTCCAACGGAAGCGAAAGAGACTTCCATAATTGAGGTGGGACTCATTTGATAGTTAGCCAACATGGGCTGGAGAGGGCAAGAACCTCCTCCTCCACAACCTCTAGATTCCAAGCAAGATCCCAAAAAACCGCCGAACCTGCATTCCAAAATTGTTTTCTTGTTACCTCCACTTGAGAGTTAGGGTTATTAAAAAATACAACATATAAGCCTTTTTGAACCATACAACAATAATAAAATTGAAACCCTATCCCTTTTTCCCAAACATTAGAAAACCATTCCTCCAAATACTTCCTTGCTGGAACCCTATTAGGGTTGACAGTCGCAAAGAAAATGACCATTTTAACCAATCTATTGTCCTCCTCTAGAATAGCCTCATTAAAAGCATTATTAGGAATCAAAATTTCTTACATGGGAGAAAGTAAGTAGTGCTTACCTTGTCCCTCTCCACCATTCTCCTATTCCTTGTCGAGCCCGCCGAGCGAAAACTTAGCACCCACTGGTAACTTCCCTCTCTCGCTCGCGACGATGTCTCAAAATGATTTTGGGGGATCATGATTAAAAAATGGAATGGATGAATTAAAATTTGAAACTCTTGAAGGATCCATATCCCCAACCATCAAAATTGACACCAAAACAAGGAGTTATCATGTGTAAATACCCAGAACAAACCACTAGCATGGGAGAATCCTCCCTCACCACATACAAAACCAGAAGGACCCAACACCTCAACACCAACTAAACGCACCATAGGAGAATGAAAAGATCAACAAGCATGGAGGAGGGTCAAGCCTCCTCCATGGAAGGGAAACTTTGCACATGCGTAGACCAACTTTTTGCAGAGCGCTTCAAACCCTCAAAAAATCACCCCTAATCTACCAATTCCTTGTCTTATTTTTTCATAGGGATCTTTTGTAACTGGTCCACTATGTTATATTTATTGGATGAGGCAGCACGTATTTTAGATGAACTTCCTTTTAAGACATATTTGGCCTATGCTCTCGTGGTTGCATTTACTGGCATGTTGTCTTGTTTCCTATTGATTTTAATGACATTCACTTGAGTATTCATTGCAGCTATATTTGGTTTGATGTCATTAATTTTATTTTCAAGGATAATGATGTCTTGTTCTTGTGCAATTGGAATGTCATAGATTGGATTATTGGCTGCAATAATGTCTTGATTGTCATTGGTTTCAATGATATTCATTTGATCCTTCGCTGCTGAGATATGATTTATAATAGTATCGTGGACATAATTTACATTATTTCCCTTGTAGTTTGTTGTACAGGACTCCCCTTTTTCATAATTTGGTAAAGGATTTTTAAATGCTCCATGATTGGAATTTGTTTGGGGTCCTTCTATTCGTATGACCTTGCCATCTATTAAATCTTCTATCTTATGGTTCAATTGCATGCAGGTATTTGTTTGATGGCATTTGCACCGATGAAATTCACAGTAATAGGCATCATTCCACCATGACTATTTTACTTTTGGTTCAAAGCCTTGAGTGTCAGGTAGTGTTATGAGATTATTTTCAAGAAGTTCCCTCAATGCAGATTCATGTGATTGACCCAAAGGCATAAATTTTATGTGGTTTGATTGTGTTTGATAGGGTGGAGGTTTGGATGTGGTGTTACTTTGATTATGGTTGTTTTGATTATTGCGTTGGTTAACATTTTGATTAGTTCCTTGATTGATGTTTTGATCGGTCTTGATTATGGTTCCTAATAGATTAAAGTCCAATTTAGCATTATGTATTTCGACAATACCATCATTGGTATTCTTGTTCCTTGTCCAAAATTTGGATTTCTCATTGTTGTTGTGATGGTTGGAAGAGCTAGCATTGTTTGATCCTTCATTGTGAATTTTTAATACCCCTCTTCTGACTAAAGCTTCTTCAATTTTGACACCATTTTCTACCATCTTCTGGAAGATAGGGGAACATTGTAATTGTAGCCTATAACTCATTTCACTATTAAGGTTATCAATAAAAATCTCCATCTTTTCTTATTCAGGTATGGGATGAGCGTATCGAGCGAATAACCTTGTCCACCTTTGTAAAAATATGAGAAAAGATTTTCCTTGTTTCTTTTTGGTATTACAGATTTCCTTCATGGTTATCTCATGTGAAATGTTATATGAATATTGAATGATAAATTTGTTGACAAGTTCTTCAAAGGATTTTATGCCTGGTTGCAGTTTTGAAAGCCATTCCATAGAATGGCCTCCCTGAGGAAAAAGTCTCATCAAGTATATGTATTCATGAGTAAACTCAAGACTCATGGTTCAAAATTCTCTCACATGGTCTATGGGGTCAGATTTTCCATTTTATTTTTCATATTTTGGGAGGTCACAAATTTGGGGAAATGGTATCATGTTTAACTTTCTAAGGGGTAGGGACAAATGTCTTGCAACAAGTATCTTTTTGTAGTCCCTCCTTGCATGTCTTGCAATTGTTGTTGAAGGTTCTTCATTTGATATGTTAGGGCAGCCATTTGATCTATATTTGGTGTTCCCTTCAATTTATTGACAGTAAAATCACTTGGTAATTTGACCCCTTGGTTTGCTAACATTAGAAGGTATTTTTCTCCATCCTTTTCAAAGGTCCTTTCTAGGAATTTTTGAAATTTGGGATCTTCATTTACTTGTTCTATTTCCTCTGTTATTTCTTCTATTTCATTTTGAGGAATTTTATGAAAGGGATTTTCTTCTAGTTCACCCATGGTATTTTGAGGTTCAAATTCCTTATCCTTAAGTTTTTGCTTTTGGGACCTTGTTAAAATGGGCATGCAAGTGATGAAGGTTTTCTAAATTTTGATCATTATTTAGGAGTGCCAAAGGAATACCTAGGTTGAATAGAATAATGAATCCTATTGATGGGACTAAGGAAATAAAATTTGATGTAAAGTGTGTTGTTTCTGGATGAAGGATGATAAATCCTAATGGGGGTACTCAACTTGATGAACAAATTTGGATTTTGATGATGATTGGACACTTTTAGATGTTTGATCAAAGTTTAGGTAAAAGATTTCACTTGTGAATGCTAGTTTTTCCAAGTTTACAACAATGTTGGGATGAGGAAAGAAATTTTCTATGGAAAAGATCCCTAAATCTAGTTCCAAAATGTCAGATAGGAGTCAAATTCAGCTCTCTGGTTATAAATTTTGGTGGATGCACTGTAACAATTAGTGTATGCACTAAAAGACATATGCATTATAGCATGGCTTGGATGCGCTAGATAAAGGTTTAGATGCACTAAAAAATTAGGTGTATGTGCTAGGAAATAGCTCAAATGCGCCAAAGTTTCAGGTGTATGCACTAAATAAGTTGGTATATGTGCCACAAAATGCAAGGGATGCACTAGCAAATGTTGGGAATGCGCTATAGCAACAGGTGAATGCACTAGAAAAAGCAGTAAATGCATTATAACAAAAGGTATATGTGCTGGAAAAAGCAGTAAATGCACTATAACAGAAGGTATATGCACTAGAAAAAGCAGTAAATGTGTCAAAATAAGTAGTGGATGCACTGAACCAGAGAATATAATAGTTTGTTTCCAGTTTATTTTATTTTTTTGGTTTTTAGTCAAAGAATGGTTTGTTTCAAATGATGTTTTCTGAATCACATTTTTTCACTTCTAGTGTGTAAGGTTTGTTTGAAGTTTCTTTAAAAAAACTTTGGTAAACACATCAAGCATGTACAATCCTAAGGCTGTGTAAGACTATATTTGCTAGATTCCCACTTGGATTTTACTCCAGTCACCTACTTTTAGCTAATGATTAGATGCTTGACCCCATTGGCTCCCCTCCACAAAACTCACTTCTATGGGGCAGCCAAGCATCAGTATCCATGAATCTCCCATTACATACTTCTCATATCTACTAAAAGCCACAAAAATGCAGGACAACTTCTAAGGTTAGACCTTCTGTGCCAGCAAATAGATAAATTATTTTGGCCTTTCTACAACAAGGGTTATAATAGGGGCATTATGTTTGTGGGGGATCATCCATGCGGCAAGAGACCATTGCAACCCTTCTTGTCAGAACAATCCTCATGATACTTGAACTTTCCTCAAGCACCCACATTTATATACTGAATGGAAGTCGCTCGGGTTCAATGTGTTACCAATTGGGTCGTTCCCTTGGGTAATTAATTTTTCCCACTGTAAGGTAGGCCCTCTGTGGATTAAAAACAAAAAATGAATGGGTCTAGATTTTTGGTCACTCAGCTAAGGGGAGAGCATATTCCTACCATTCATCAAACATAATAGACATGGTGTTCTTTCCTTCCTAATTAGTCTAGATTCCTAAATTAAGAAAAAGGAAATAAATCACTCCAACCCCTACATCAAATTCATCAATAGTTTGTAATAAATGTTTCTTTGACAATGTTTAGGAGATTCAACAAAGTCTTTGGCAGCATTTATAAAGCCTACATAATAGAAAAACATTTATTAGTTTTCAGACTTGGGAGAAATTTGCAAAGAAAATCAAATGTGCCATTACAGTAAGCTGATGTGCTAAAAAGGTATATGCGCTGCAGAAAGTAGTCAACATGCTACAAAAAATAGTGAATGTGCTATAGAAAATAGCATATGCACTATACAAACCCCCTTATGCACCACAGAATGGCATGGATGCATCAAAGAAACCCCTTGATGTGCCAGAACAATCGGTGAATGCATTGGGGAATGTTTTGGGTGCGCAAGAAGAATCAGCAGCTGCACTAGAGAAATTCATGTTTGAACTTGTAAAGCATACTTTCTAGAAAAATATTAAAACAATAGGGGCTAGGCCCCACGGTGGGCACCAATTTATGTGTGTGAGAAAATATGAGAATTATAATAATCAATAACACACAACAAATACAATGTATTACATTAAGGAAATCTAAATTAACAACATAATTTGATAAAATGATTCCTTAAAGACATTCCATCTTCCTCTATTCCTAAGGATCTTGTATTAGAGCTCTCAAATCTTAATTATGCATTGAATTACTAGGATGACACCTAAGAAATGAGAAGCAATTAATTCTAGAATGTAGATACTATGTCTACAACTACATGATCTGATGATTTGGATCGATGATGAACTAAAAGATATGTTGTATGATAAACTATTGTATACAAAATGCTAAAGAAATTATGCAATGCTAAATTAAACTAATGGAGATGCTATGAAAATGATTCTAAATGTTGTAAGTAAACTAAGACACATCTAACAAAGAAGCCATGATTCTAATTTACTTGCTAAACTATTCCAAATGCTAAACTAGAATGTAAACTAAGCTCTCAAATTCTAAGATGATTTCTGCAGAGTAATTGTATGCAATGCTCTCCTATGTAAAAGCTATAAATGAGCCTCTATTTATAGATTTCACCAAGGTATCAGGTGAGTTGACAACAATGGATGATCAAGATTCAATCTGGAGAGATCAACGGTGAGAAATGAGGAGATTAGAGAGAAATAAGGAAGTTGTCCCCTTTAATAGAACAAGCTTTCCAAGTGTAGAAAGCAATACATGGAAAGGAGAAGACATGTTTTTCTGAGTTTGTTGAGATTGTTGAGGATAAATTCCCAATTTAGAAATGAGGAATAATTAATTTCATGTGGCACATGCTGAGATGGAAGATGATGTGGAAGAAGGTTAGAAGAATATGGAGAAATGTGACAAAATTCAAATTTAAGGGTATGTGCAAGATCATGATGGGCCAAAAAGTGGCAATATGTAACTGATATGATGGCCCATGTGTCTAATGACCTTTTTTTTACCCAAAATTGATGAAATGAAAAGGGTTTTTAAAGGATATTCCCGGCTTTCCACCAATATAAATTATGCTTTTCTTTGAATTTAATAAATAATTATTATTCATTTTCTATTTGAATTATGACTAAAGTCTTGATTGATAGGCTGATTGAAAAACATCTATAGCTTTCAAATGGTATCAATTTTTTTGAATCCTAAACATGCTTCACATACTATAGGATTAAAAACAAAATGAATTTTATGAAGTTTTGACCAAGTTAAGGTGGTCAGACATACGAGTTTTTATATTTTTCAAAATTTGTAATAAAAAAATCATAATTAATTATTTACTTGGAAAAAAATTACAAAAAAATATCTATCACATCGGGACATGAGTTCTCTACTTATATTTTAAATCTTATAAAAAATATTATCATTTTATCATGGTTAGAGTGGTCAGACAGACACCTACTTCATATTTTTTCCTTGAAATTTAAGTACTATTGCATTGAAATTTCAAATTTTCACCAAATAGATTTAAAAAAAAAACTAGTAGTTTAGAAACTACATTCAATTTTTATAGATTCTATTCTTACATATTTTTGAAATAATATAGATAACTTATTCAAATTTTACGTCAAGTTGCCTAACTCTGATTTTTTTTAATTTTTTGCCACTTAAGGGCCTGTTTTTTCCATGATGATCTGAACATAACCTTAATGAGAGGGAATTAATCAAATAAAACAATTTTGTTAAATTTTCTTATTTAATTAAATCATGAAGAAAGTGGTTTATATAGGAGGAATTAAGAAATATGAACTATATAAATAAACTTTGCAATTTATTTACACAGTAGAGGAAATAAAGATTTTTATTAATTAAATAATGAGTATTTAATTAATATTCTCCAAACCAACTTTGAATGTATACAATGGCGAGTCCATTATTACAGATTAACAAACATGCAAAGCTACAACCAACAACTAGAAAACTCACATCTGAAGGGAAATAGAAGTATGTAATGGATTGTTGTAAACATCCAATCATTGAATCCAAAATTTCCAAATTCTGCTATTAGACTAGTGTCTATGAAAGCAATCAAACCACTATCAATGCATTCCAAGCCTCTACAGTGGAGTAAAAACATGTAACAATAGAGCTTAATCTATTTAAACACTAACATAAGAAGGTAAAGTAATGTATAGTATACAATGTACTACATAGTGTCAACATGTAACAGTATAGTTTAATCCATGTGAACGATAACATAAGAAAATTATGTATTGTCTACCATACAATGGAGAGACATCTAAGATGTAAAATAAAAGTAGAAAGAATTTTTGATTCATAGAACATGAAATATAGTAATATAGGAAGAAGATCCAACAAGGAAAGGTTAACAAAAAGGAGGAATGCAGGTTTGTCCAATTTTAGCTAGTCCTTCACCTGCTTCTACTTCTTTGCCACCTACAATATCATTATTGTGGTTAGTATGTAAGTTTTTTTTTTATATATATAATTGTAAACAATTTTACAAGTTGGAAATGCAAGAAGATTATTTGAATCAGTATTGCTTTATACCTCACTGTGGCATATACTCTTTACTCAGTTAGGCATATGGCGTCTATGATAGCATTATTTTGATTGAGGGTGAAATTTACTTTGGTGACAAAGTTTTGCAGTACAAATATCACTACTGACTTGTCCTTGATGTAGTTTTCATATCTAATGTCTTGAAGGTCAGGCAAGAGTTGTCACAACACATCACTTCGGATTGAGCAATGCACTGTTTTCTTGTCATTCATTGTGATGACTACCTTGGGATGAAGTACATATACATAGCTCACCTCCTTGTCACAATGAGTGTAATGAGTAGTTTCTTGCTGGAGTGCACCATAAGAATTGAATTTATATTTGCAATTCGGGCAAAAAGTTTCAAATGGATTGGATAGTGCATTTATTGCTTTCAATGTGGCTGATACCTGAAACATTTGAACATAGATAGTTAGTAGCAGCACTTTCATACATTTTAAATGGAATTGCGTAGAGATCTTCAAAGATTCACCTTAAATGTTGATTGCAACAAAGCAGCTAACCTGTCCAATGTCCTTTTGTTATTCAATGTGCAAATAAATGTTGATCGACCCATATGGAACATGTTTTTTTGGTCAATGTTTTTTAGGATATTTTTGAAAAGAAAGGTTGGGGTTTTGTTCCTATGTAGCAGCTCCTCTATTTGAAAATATTGTTTTTCATGAGTTGAACGTAGTTGTAGCTGCATGGTAATGAAAAAGTTAGCATTTCTTAGAAATAAATTTTGTTAATGCAGACAATGCTATAAAAAAATGTCAGCATGGTTTAGTGGCATATTTTGGTTGCACCTTTTTACCTATGCTCTATCTAATTCTATTATGTCATCCTTGATATCTATTGCATATTGTCTTCCAAATTTTTTAGCATCAACAAAGTTAGAGCACCTATTGTTCCAATTGGATACTGATTTGTCACTACTAGTAGCTAGCTAATAGTGGTGTCCAAAATGAAGTGTTAGTCTATTGAAAAGCGAGGAAGGCTTTCAACTGTGATTATATCTATTAGTATTAGTATACAATCATAGTTCCCTCTATCATAATCTATCCTAGGAGCAATCAAGAAGCCTGATATTGAAATTCCCATTCCTAGGACTATTTTTTGCTCATGTTCTTGTACAAGGTATCCACTAAAATTTTGTGTGATTGTCATTTCTATTGTAAGGTCTATGAGATCTACACGTAGGACTTCACATGTTCTATTGAACTTGTCCAATGTTACTTTATAAACAACAATGACATCACCTTGGAATGTGTTGCCAGCCTTTTTTGCATTCAACTCTTCAATTGATACAATCTTCTTGATTTTTGTTCTACAAAGAGCAAGAGAAATGTAAAATTTATATTTGCACAATGCAACAAAGCATGTCATAGGTAAATAGGACAGGTTTTTTACCATTTTCTTGTGTCTTTCTGCTCTTTTTATTTGGTCCATGATTTTCCTACAAGCTAGTGATTGAGTTTTGCAGAATTTATTAGAAAACTTTTCAACAATAAATGCTTGTGTATGTTAGCATGTTCAAATGATTTAACCAGTGTAGTGGAATTTTAGGAAAATAGGAAAGTGATCAGTCCAATATGCTTCCGATCTATAAATATTGCATATGGTTGTGATTGAATTTGACCAGATCTGGTCAATGAGGGGCATCTGTAGACTATGTGATTTGTTTAACAAAAAATGAATTGTGTTAGTTTGCATGAAATTTTCAAGTGTTGTCTTGCTTGTGCTTTGCGAGCACATGTCGAAATTAAAGTTTCCCACAATGTACAGTATGTTTTTTTTACCTGTGTATGCAAATATAGATTGTAGAATTGTGATTATTTCTTGAATAGAAGTATTAAGCCTTGCATAAATATTGGAGATGTTACTTGTTCATTAATGCTTTGTAGTATAGTGACTGTGATAGCTTCAATATTCATAGTGCTGTGTTGTTTTATTTTTAATATGCAATTTTTTTTTTGCTGAATGTTTTTTATGGAATGCATTATGTTCATACCAAAGATATTAAAATATTGCGATAATATACTAGGCTGGAAAGCTTGTACATGTACTTCTTGCAAACATAAAATTTCTGATTGCATTATGTCATAGTCATTGATAATATCATGTACATGTGGATTTAATGAATGTGTGTTTAATGTGCATAGAAGCAATTATGGTGTGTCATGTGTACATGTAGTTTGGATATCGAGTTTCCATTGTGTAGAACTAACTGTAGGCGATGCATTTCTTCATGTACCTCAAGTGCTTAACTTTAAATTTTTTGATAGTTAAAGGTTTTAGAAAAAACAATGAGTCTATTGACTTTGTCCATGATAGTGTTGTGTAAGTTAAGCCATGTTGTCTTATGCCTATTGGGTTGAAAACCAAAGCTTGCATTGTTAGTCATTGTGATCAGTGAATGGTTCTTGCACATGCTAGCTATATTGGAATTTTTTTTCTAATTATAATTTTCTTTTTTTCTCAAATATTTTGAATAGCTACGCTAATGCGCAATATAGGAACCCATTGCTTGTCAATTAGATTAGTGTAATATTGTGCTAGTTTTGTGCGTTGTTGTTGTCCAATTATGGGATCAAAAAATTGGAGCCAGACAATATTGACGTCATTATCTATTGTGTATGCTTTAAACACTTCATCAGTTTCATTGACCAAGCTAGCTTGTGTATTATAGTTCCTTGTGTAGATTTCAACTAGAATATCTTGTTTCAAGAATATTTGAGATAGAAGAGTAGTTGTATGGTTATAGAGTAGTATTGCATTATGGTTGTCCTCGTACTCGTCAATTGCATTTAGCACTATCATTTCACTAGAAATAGACAATAGCATTTTATGGTTATGTGTTTCTACATCAGCTTTCCTATAGAACAAGTATGGAAGTGTTGGGTCTAAAGGTGCAAGACAAAAGAAAAGTTGGTTAAGATAGTCTTTGTCAACATTTGTTTGTAAGCCTTTTCGTATTCTTTTAAGAATTGCAATGAACTTTTCATCCTTATGTCTCATAGTCATGACTAATGAGTAGAATTTTACATTGTATCTCCAAAAATTGGAAGGCATCAATTCAGTCATAGTGGGTCTATTCTCAAGTACAATGGATTCAAGTACAAGTTTTTCCTAGTAAAGATCACCACATAATATTGTATCAGGGTTTCCAAAGTACATCATGGGAATTTTTATTATGTTTCGTATTCACCTATCAATGTAATGTAGGAATGTTGAGCCTACTAGTGAGATCTCGTCAATAAGGAGCACACAAAACTAATCATAGTGATTGGACATATTGTCTAATGCCTCAGATGCTAAGGGTAGAAAATTTGATGTATGAAATGGTATGTGAAATGCTAAATGTAATGTGGCCCCACCTAAGTTGTAAGTTGCTTTACCTATATATGCAGTTAATAAGCCTTTTGGTTTGTCTGGATCACTATCAATTGATTTGCTATAAATGTGAATTAGAGCTTAGTATATAGCTTTTGTTTTGAAAGTATTTCTAGTTCCAACTCCTCTAGTCAAAGACAAATGCAAAGGTTTGTCAATGCTATTGACCTTTTTCATTATAACAACAATTATTTGTTGTTCTTTGTTCAACATTTGTCTTAGTTTGTAGTATTCATTGTTATCAGTTATTTGTGGGTGTTTATCAATTTCAAATGCATTGTGTGACATTGTATTTGGTTTTATGCACTATATGTTTGGAAGGTCTGCTTGGATGTCATATCGTTCTAACTACCTAGTTTTCCTTGGTGCGAATGACTTATTGTTGTTCTTGTCGTCAAGCGAGTCAACATCTTCAAGTTCCTTTTCTATGTCTCCCCATGTAGCACTCTTGTTTCAAGTGAACTTTGCATGGTTTTCTATAATGGTTTTTTCATGGTGCATGTATGCACATTCCCATGTCTCAAAGTTATGTTTTAATGTGCTCTCATTTATTATAAATGGTACATAGAGCATTAATTTCTCTCTACAATGATTTTGCATGTCCAAGTGCTTGTTGAAGTTAATAAAATGTATTACTCTTGGTTTAGCTCTTGGACCAACTGTAGTTCCATTTTTATTATGGCTTGAAACATATTCCACAAGACATATGTCTATCAATGTTTGAGGATGTATTAAATATTATTCTACCATAGATTTTGAGAGAATGTTTTTTGAATCATCTGGTTCGTTGTTTAACTATTTGACAGATTTTATAATGAATGTTGATCGCTATAGGACCGTGTGTTAATGAAAATGCATTTTCTTGAGCTGAAGTTTAGTGGAAGTGATAAAACAATGTGTGTAGCTTGTTGTACTGACATTTGTTGCAAGTTTAACAATGCATTTCCAAGTTTCCCAATCATTTTTATTGCATCAATATTTATTTTTTGGTGGTCCTTACATATTATTTTGAATGCATATGTCATTGATTTGTCTACTTTTGCAATGTAAAAGATGCAGTACATTATTGCAGCATATGCATTGAGCACAAATTGGGCATCTATATTTTCCTTCCAAAGGTATGGCATTGTCCTTGCGAAACTATTGTTCCATATTTCTGATGGTTTTCTTTGCAAAAAAAGTATTGGCCTATTTAATGTAGAGCTCAAAGATACTATACAATCAGTTTCAGACATGTTTAAGTCATTTAAAAACATGTATAAAGTGAATTTATTGTCATAGTTTTCTTTTTGCAATGTTGAGTACATGTTAACAACATTTGAAGTTATTGTTTCAATTTTTTCCAGTATTGGTGAAAGTATTTGTCTTTCACATTGGTGGTAAAGGAAAATTTTATCTACAAACTATTGTTCTTTGTATTCTACATCTCTTTTTGTGGTGATGCCTTTATAAACTAGCCAAGTCAGCTTGCAAATGATCAATGCTACAAGTTATGTACTTATCGATGAAAGCTATGATATCTATGCCATTGTTTTATGTATAGATTGGCACATTTTTTACCCATATTAGTATATGATCATGTTCATTTCCTCAATTTTGAAACTCAATCACTGAAAAGTAATCAATAACATTTCCAAACATGGAGTCATCTATAAGCATCAACTTTTTCATTGCATTAATTCTATTTATATAATATCACACACAAGTAATAGGATCCTTTTTTATCAATTCAAATTTGTCAATGTTCATTTGAGCAATTGGTTCTTGTTGTTTTTTATCTAATTGATGATGTTCATGTAATTCTTGTAACATGTTTATTAAAGGATCCAAATTTTGTTCAACACTACTAAAAGTCAGGAAGAATGTTGGTGGCCCTAGTTGTCGTATGATTGCAGAAACATTTTTCTTAAGTTGTGTATAATCTGGGGATGTTCTTATGCTTTTGAAGTCAACATATCCAATATTTGATTTTAGAATTCTTTCAAGGTTTGGTTTGTGTTTCACGTCCTTTTCAACTAGCTTATGGCCTTTTAGTTGGCCCTTTCGTATTCTTATCAACATTGTAGAAAAGACTTGTAGTATTAGTATCTTGATAGTTTTGTAAAATATGTTTGTTGTGTGATATGAAAGTTTTTTGTTTG
The DNA here is from genome assembly GCA_007258455.2 of Sequoia sempervirens. NCBI lineage: Eukaryota > Viridiplantae > Streptophyta > Pinopsida > Cupressales > Cupressaceae > Sequoia > Sequoia sempervirens. The sequence goes on from VDFB02105785.1 coordinate 206,814,854, forward strand.
ATTGTAAAACTTCCCATTGTGTGATTTTGTGATATATAATTTTTTTCCGTATGTCATCATCATGTGGCTTGCCAAAGAATAATGTTGGGAAATTCATTTCCTCGGCATATTTGTCTTTAAAGCTTCCAATAGGATAGTTTTTTTTTGTAGGTGCAACTTCAGTGATTTTATCTTGCATGCTATGTATACCTCTAGATTTTGTGAATCCATGGACCAAAGTTTTAGATGGATTCTCATGTTCCATGTCACTGTCTAACTTAGTTTCAATTGTGAGAGGCCTTGTATTTTCTTCAAGTTTGTCATTGATATGCAAAAAATGTCCCCAATCTTTGTTTATTTGGACATTTTGCATTTTGTATAGTGTTATTCTTGGTAATTGTGCCAAAGCTTCCATGACGAGTTTTGGCCATACCATTCCCTTTTTGAATGCATTCTTGTATTTCAATCATCTTTTGAGTGAAACAATAATTGTTTATGTGTTATTGGTTGATTACATGGTAATGCTCTTTGTATAATGCTAATGTCAATAGGGACATTAATGATAGATCCTATTAGACCTATTTGAGATCTTTTGTACCCTAGTTCCCATATTTGTGCAAATGCAATTCTAAGTGATACAAGTCATTCCTCTAGTTGAGACAAAAGTTGAACATATGGCAATGGTTTATTGGTTCATATCTTCTATAGTACAACATATTTTGGTATAATGAGTTATTTTAGTGTAGAGTAGCATATATGGTCTATGGAGTCTATCAATGCTATGGATCTTGATTTTACTAGTTCATAATATATTTCCTTTTTTTATCTTTGAATTTTATAGTATCTTTTCCAAAACATAGCATCTAACAAATTGTACATGTGTATTTTTGTGTATCTTGAATTATTGCTTCATAAAGCTCAACTATTGATTTTTTTTTTACCATTGTTTGATCTAACAGGCATAGGCTAGTTTTCTTTATTTTTTTTCCTAATAAAGCATTTAAGGTGTTGCAGTCTTACAATAGAGTTCTGATCCAGATCCTCATGTTTGAGTGTATAAATAGAATTGTTGTTTCCACTCGCTAAATTTTTCTTTTTGTTACAATTTGTATTTTCATATAGTGTATTGTTTATAATTAGTTTCTAAAGTTTATTTAACCTAATTAGATGTTGCGCATTTTGATTTTGTGGCTAAATTCTTAGCAGCAGTTCAAAATTCCCACTTTGGGGGGTTGTATCATGGAACAAAATCAAATATTCTAGTAAACTAGGCACATTATTAAAATGTATGTACTTTCTTCTTGATGTTGTTGACCAAACAAATATCTGTATATTCAGCCACTTGGATAGCCACTGAATATAGAATACATCTCCCCACAAGCCACTTTCGTCATCTGTGTGTTGTGGGCTTGCGGGGAGGTGCATCCTACGTAGGTATGTGCTGCAGTCATAGACTTTGTGTAATCTATAGAGACTTTCAGATTCTAGTGCAAGGAAATATGTTCTAATTACATCTCTATCTTTTGTTGCTAAAGAAGTAAAAAAGTAATCTATTGTTCCTCTCCATAGCTGAACTGATGTGTACTGATTGTTTAATAGTGTTTGTAATGAATCAAACAAGCAGTCTCCAATGTTGTACTTAAATGTACCTACTCTACATAGTCTATTTTCTTTTAGTACATTGTCTATATTATAGACGTGTGATCACTTTTCATATTCATACACTTCAAAATCTATTGTATCCTTTGATTTCTTTTTTCTATTGACAATGCATATATCAATAAATCATTAAAAATTCTAATAGGCCTTAATATCCATATATGTTGAACATTATGTAGTATGCAAGTAAATGGAGGACAAGAAAGTTGTTCCTTTGTATAAATGTTAATTTTTCCACTAGAAAAAGGAAGAAATAGTGTTTTGAAATGCTGACCTTGTATTTTCTTGTTTAACAATTGACTGTATTTGCAACAATGTAGACTTTTGTCTCATGCTCAAATTGTAACCAACATGTCCTATTAAAGGGAAAAATGAGACAAATGAGCATAGTGAATGACATGTTGAAAACAAGCCATAAACATAAAGCAATTAATGTTGAATGAATTATGTAATCAATAAGAACTTTATTGTACAAATGAACAACATATTTAATAACAGATAACAAAGTCCTAGATTTTAACAATTGATTTCAAAAATATTGTTTATAGGATTTGGAGAATCGAAGCAAACTTAATCAACTATGAACTATATCTTTCATGTATGAATTCCACCATTGATTTCCTTTTCTATTGTGTAAAGTACATGTGCTACTCTTCTTTGCACAAGAAAATGACTGGAATTCTAATTTTTTGACAGTATTGGATAGTACCAACCAACACAATAATAGTAAACAGGTGTATAAAGAGATGTTTCTCCATGTTTTGTTGGACTAAGTGCATAAACAATAAAAATGGAAAAGGTATTATGTGTGAACATGTGACACTATATAATTCAATGGACAAAGATCTTAAACAATATTGCTCTATATAGCAACAACATACTACTATTCTAGTGCATCAATCAATGGAAAAATTTGCTGCAAGTCTATATTATCGCATGTTCACATGTAACACCTTTTCCATTCTCACCATGCATGCACTCATTTGACATTGAAAACGTGTGCAGGACAACAAAGCATATAGAAGCAGTACTATTTAAACTTGTTCACAATTCACATACTACAATGTATTCCAATTGCCCCATATCACTAGTGAAACAAATATATAATGCTTTTCAAACACCAAAAACATGTTCATAAATGATAAGTATATAATGTCCCCATATTTTTCCAATATACTAAAACTAAAATCAATAGTAGACCTACTGCAAGATAGTCAAATCTTAGTAGCCAAACAAGTATTATAAATGACAATGGTAAAAATAATAATTGAATGAAAATTGTGCAAGCTTCATTGCCACCATGGATTTAATGTACATGGAATTTTTCTCAAAGGAAAGTCACTGTTGTGATCAAAGCAATTCAGTATTGCAATTGTATAATGCACATTGGAAATGGGACATTTGACAATCAGTCTAGAGCCTTGAATGCATTAAATTCCATCAAGTGTACTATTCATTTTTGTTAAGTAAAGTAGAAAAATAGAACTCTGTGTATATTCGCAAATATTTGATTGCTAACAAAATCTACCAAGCCATAACAATTAATCTAAAAAATGTTCTCTATAGTATTTTCAAATCAAAACCCACCTAACATAATAACTTTGGAATGTAACCCTAGTCCTAGAAAACATAACAATTGTGCCATTGCTGTCATAATATTTAATGCATCAACTATGCATTGACTGCTCTACAGTGTATTACTCTTATAACAACAAGCAACTCTTTGAAAAGAAAATTCAACAAATGAAACTATACAAAACTTCCTATTGACACAAACCAGCAATTGTAAAGCTTTCTATTGTTTAGAGGACAAAGAATATTTGCACGAAAAATATTTGTTGACAACAATTGTGAACAATTCATTTATCGAACAAGTAACTAGAAAATGGACAAATTGAATGCCATATTGCAATGGTTTCATTTACAACTAAAAGACAATAAGGAATTTATCTTTTTTTCTATTGCTTCGAGTATGCCTTTTATTAATTTTTTAGAAACTAAATTGATAAAATAGGAAGGCAGTACTATTGATGTAGTGAATACATGTTAAAAGCATTATATGTTGCTCGTAAGCATCAAACATAGAAGCAAATGATAAATTTTGCTAAAAAATAGACGAGCACAATATTTTTTTGTAAACATTGAGGCGTTAAACATAGATTTTGCAGAATTTGGTGATAGGATAATAGCCATTGGAGAACTAAATACAAAGTGAATGCATCAAATTCTTACGTAGTTTAAATCATGTTGTCCAATGAGTTTTGTTTTAATCCTTATTGATTTAGCCACAAAAATGTATACTATTTGTGAAAGTCATTCAAAGAAAATTGTATAGTCTTTGCACAATTGTAAGCTCTGATAAACTTAAGAAAGATGCATGTAGGGAATGTTGACCTAAAAGCATACAATTTTTTTCACAAACAATAAACACATGAAAATTAGCACAAATAAAACTGATTGGTGTGCATTTAACATACTATTGTCTTCGAATAACCAGTCAAATTGTCTAATGCATTAAACATGTTTGCATTTAGTGAAAAAATAGCTACAAAATATATAATGTTCTCCTACTTTCATGATTTACTTTAACAAAAATAAATAGTACACATGCTCGAAGGAATAGAAAAAAAAAGGTGTTAGTGTAATTAATATTTAATTACACTTGCATAACTTTACTTAGGTAATATTTTAATTTCTAGATTAATTATTCTCATCCTTATCTTGTTGAGCTATCTTGTTGCTCAAGATAAGATTAGGGTTAAGCATACTTTACTTTTATAAAGCAAATCATTCTCATGTAATTATGAATTCTTGAATAATATTTTGTACATCTTTTTGCAATAGCTTTGCTTTCTCTGATTTTCTCTTTTGTGGAAGGTTTTTTGGTTTGCATGTCTGATCTTGGTTTCTAACATGCTATCAAAGGCTTGATTTGCAACCCCTTCTCATATTTTTGAGAAAATAATTGCAAAGTTCATTTAAGATTCCTTGAGGGTATCATGCCTTGAGTTATCTATGCAGTGTTTTGGATTAGATTGGGCTTCACCATTGGATTTAGAGCACTTGAAAAAGTCAGGATTGGCTTTTATTTTGCAGATTTTGGTCATCATTTTCCAGATCTGTGAGGGTTTCAAGCTCAGAGATTTTTTGCAAGCTCTAGGGGTAGCCATTTTTTCAGAGCATTTTGGGCATAAACGGAGGTCACCATCACATTCACAGCGACCAAAAACCCTAAGATCGCCTTTCGTTTCATCGATTTTGGTGAAATTTATTTCTGAGGAAAAACAATTTTGCTAGGGAGGTCGTATGGCCTCCCAAACACGCTTCCCGAGGATCGAATTTTGAAAACATGTTTTTTTTCAATTTTTGTGCGATGCCTCCATTTCTAAAGAGATCTACCACTGGGCGGCCATTGGGCGACCACCAGGAGGCCACTGGTCTGCCACCACCATAGGCGGTGCCCGCCCATCCACCTCCAGTCCCCGTAGGCTTCTCCTCCAACCGCGCCAGTTCTATGGTGGACCAGGAGCCAAGCTCAGCCCCCGTGGGCTTCACTTGCACCGGCCTAGGTCATATGGGGGACTAGGCACTATGCGCCCAGCCCCTGACCAGCCCTAGCCTACCAGCGCTAGTCCTATGGAGGACCAGGAGCTCCGCCACAGCCTCCAGACTGCCAGCCCCTGGTCGCGCATAGGACCAAGGGCTGAATTTTTTTAGCCTTCTAGGGGCCCTATAGGCTAGATTGGACTTTCTAGAGCACTTTTACAAAATTGAGCATAAATTTTGCATACGGTGTCCTTTTTTGCAAATGAGATACCATTAGAAAGTAGATTCTGACATCGATCCAGTGGTGAAGGCAGATTCTTCTGATTTTTCTCTAGATTTATTTTGTAGGTCCTTGAACTCATATGAAGTTTTTTTGCTTGGGAGGGCATATCTTTTGACTCGATGATCCATTTTTCACCATTCTTATAGCGTTGGAAAGCTAGTTTAGTCCTCTACACATATCTGAGGTCTATTTTTATTTTATGTTTATGCATGTTTTGTATTCTATCCTTTTAAAATCATTGGGTTATTTTAATAAATGAATTGAGATAAAGTTCCATCAGGGGGTTTCATGCATAATAATCTGATTAGAGTGTAGTTTTCACTTTGATCTCCATCTTGTTTTGATGGCAGCTCGCATGGGTTATCTAGTTTCTTAGCTTCTTTTGGACACATTTTTTCTCTAGCTTGACACATATCAGATTCACATCAGTTCACACAGTTTTAGATTGAGAGTTTATGTTTCTTGATCCGCATTGGTTCAGATCCTTCTGAGTTTGAGGGCCATGTTTTTATGGTTAATGTTCTAGAGTCTTTCTGGTACTTATTCCCATGGAAGTTTTTTAGTCTCAGTTTGGCATTGGCATCGAGATACATAGTTTCTAGATTTTTTCATCATTTCATCTATTGTTGCTTCACAGATTCCAAGGTTGTTCCAGTTTGTGAGTTTTCCAGTGTTCTGTGGCATTGGGTCTGTCGTCACATTATTATGATTCCACCTGAGTCCTTTAGTGACTCTCATTTGGTTTCTTGTAGACAAAAGTATTTTTCCTTTCTTTTCAGATTGCGGTTCCAGTGTTACTCCACAGTGTTCTTCCAGTGCTTCTTCGCAACAGTCATCTCATTATAGGGGGGTTTTGTCCCACTAGGTTTTCCTTCTCTACCTCATTATTGCATTTGTACATGGGTACCTGATCAAGCCTTTTCTGTTGGGACCCATTCATGCTTTCTTGCATTTATCTTAGTTTTAGGTGCATGCTTTGTTAGTCTCCCTAAGTTGCACTTATGGGGGGTGTTAGTGTAATTAATATTTAATTACACTTGCATAACTTAGGTAATATTTTAATTCCTAGGTTAATTATTCTCATCCTTGTCTTGTTGATCTATCTTGTTGCTCAAGATAAGATTAGGGTTATGCATACTTTTCTTTTATAAATCAAATCATTCTCATGTAATTATGAATTCCTGAATAATATTTTGCACATCTTTTTGCAATAGCTTTACTTTTTTTGATTTTCTCTTCTGTGGAAGGTTTTTTGGTTTGCATGTCTGATCTTGGTTTCTAACAAAAAAATGATTTTTATTATCTACATATTGCAATTAATAGCCCTACAATAGTTGGAATATTTAAATTTCATTGCAAACAAAGCAGGAGCATTGTACAAAAGTCTGATCTTGCAGATTATTATTGAAGAAACAACTGTAATAGCAACAATATGTATCTTTTTCATACACTTCATTTGCAACTGATGGTTCATGTGATAGCTACAATTAAGATAGATAAGCACACTGCATGACATAGTGCCTGCCATTGATAAACATGCTACAGGGGAGCATACAATAAATTTCTCAAAATATTGAAGAATTAAATGCAAATTGTATAGGATTTGTTGCTAAATTACTCATTTGCATTTGTAATATTCACTTCCTAATCAAATTTGATTGTCTTGCAGTAATTATAATATTAATAATCATAGTCCTAGAAAACTAGTAAAATATGGAAACATTGTCTACTTGGGGCTCATGGACATATATTTTATGTCTGAGATGATTGGTCTTTTTGGCTATTGGTTGAAGCACATATACTATTGACATTTGATTAAGTAAATTAGGAAAGTAGAACATTGTATATGCTAACAAATGTATAGCCACTAATGCAAATTGCACTAACTTTGGCTATGGAATCTTTCACACTATAGAAATTAATGCATTGCTAGCACACTATGTACATATCCTTGTTTGCAAAAGAAACATGTCTATCAAGGAAAATACTTTCATGTTTATGAATTACATAAGATATTAGTAACTATTTTCATCTATCTATTTTGAAAATTTGTTTCTTGAACACGCATTGTCCTTTATTGTTCACAACTCTTCTAATAGATAATCATAATACTTACATGCATTGTAATGTTTAAATATCATTGCAAAGAGTCGAGGAGATTGGTACAAGAATCTGACCTTGGAGCATGTTGTTCAACAACCAAGTCTGCTCGCAGTAATATGAATCTTTGGTCCCCAACTCATTTGCAACCAACGGTCCCTGTTACAGCTACAATTTAGACAAACAAGCATATTCTATCACATATAACATGCTATCCATAAACATGAAACAAAAAAATTACACAATAAAATTTTCCTTTAACCATTAAATTAAATCTATATTTAAACTCTCACACCCAAATTGTGGTCAATGCAATGGACACATAACACTTGCAAACAGATGAAATTTTATGATCTAGATACACATGGTTTTATTTCTATAGAGAGTACTTGAGTTCTTAGTTTTTTTACTTGTATTTCTAATATTTACTTGGCCAATCTTTTTTTTTTTTTTTGCAACACGATTACCATTCATTTGAGCATACTGAAAAATAGGAAAACATGTCAACATTATATAGTTGGGAGTGATGAACACATTTTTTGAATCACCCATCCTGAAGTAGATGATTACGTAGCATGTAATGCACTTAATTATCATGTCAACAATTTGAGGCACATGCATCAAAATATTTTTTCCCTCTAGTGCATGTAGTAAGAAGTGCTATAAAATTCATGGAAAACAACATGACTTGTAATTTCTTGACAAATACCATGAATGTTAAAGTCACAACAAATGCCAAAAAATTTATAGTGCTTCTCTGCATTCTCTGCAGACCAAAATAACTCATTTGTTTCCTTTTCCCTGCAATCTTAGAAGCAAAACAAATTTCATGAATATTTAATCAATGAACTGCACATCCCATGATTACAATTATACAAATTTCTCTCTGCAAAAGCAACATGCCCATCAGGAAAATATAGTTCCATGTTTATGAATTACACGACATATCATTTACTATGCACATGTGCCTATCCATAAAGCCACTTTATTGAGAGAGTTAAATTTCATTGCAAGCAAAGCAACACAATGATACAAGACTCTAACCTTGTAGCTTTTTCTTGAAGAGCCAAGTCTATTTATAGCAATATAAATATTTTTCATCCACTCTAGTTACAAATAATGGTCCCTATTACAGTTACAAAATAGATAGATGAGCATAGTCCATGACATAGAATATGCTATTCATAAACATGAAACATAAAAGCATAGAATAAATTTTGACAAATGTTTTAAAATTAAATCCAATATGTGTGAGCTTTATCACACAAATTGCTGTCAATGCAATCAATACATGACACTTGCAAACAAGTTAAATTCTATAATCTAGACACTTTTGATTTTATATCCATTAAATGCAAAATTTCCAAGATGTATTTGGAAGCTAAGAAGTATACAAGCAAGAAATGCATACTTAATTCTTGTTTGTTTATTGCTTCTTCAAAAGGTTGTATGTTTTAATTTTTCCATGTTATCTATTCCTATGTAAAACCTTTTAACCAAAACTATTGCTTCCTATTACAAGGTCCAAAGAAACAAATGCATGCAATCCATGAGTTTACTATTGCATCTATTGCATTTCCTTTTCAATTAGTTTCCTGGCCAATGACATTGTGTTTAATTTTTTTTGTCTTTTTCCTATAGTCCTCATTTATGTTTTTTTTTGTCCTTGAAAATTATGGTTAATTCATTCTTGTTTCACTAAATTAGCAAAACAAGGGGACATTATATATTCTAGGAAATTTTCAATCATGAAGCAGTGATTCATACATGTTTAATCCATCAAATGCAAATTGCACAACATCTGTTCAAGAGCTGGTACATGTTAAGATTATGGATGCACAGTCCTTGAAGCTCTAGAGTCTTCAATGGAGGACCTTTACCAAGAAAGATAATCAACCACACAGAAACTGTTGCAACTAGGCATGCATAATATAGATTCTATATTGATGATATGATATTGATATATATAAATGAACAAGTTGCTTGATTATATAGGCAAGAGAGAAAACCTAAAATGCATGAGATGTTGTCATGTGTCATGATCTAACAACATGTGACAACATGTAAACCCCATCCAGGAAATTAGTAAATGTTGAGATAAGTTCTAGAAGGACAACTCATCTTCTAGAAGGAATCTTATCCCTACAAACAAGGAAGGGGACATTACACCATTATTAAATGATTTATTGAAATGCAACTTAGGACTAAATGATATATGACCTAAGTTAACTTAACACTAACACCCCCCCATAAGTTCAACTTAGGGAGGAAAATGCAATGATTATGTAGAGATGATCGATGATGGGTCCTGGCTATGAGGCCATGTTAGGTACCCATGTACAAGAAGATCATGCAGAAAAATCTCCCACAATTGGAGAAAAGGGGAAAACCCAGTGGGAACAAAAACCCCTCTCAAAAAAGGAGATAAAAATGCAAAAATGTGAGATAGGATGGGAAGGATGGAGGACTCCAAAATACCCCCCAAGTACACCATACCTCACATGGATACAATACAATAGCCCCCCCGATAGGGAGGAAATAGAGAGACTATATAGCCCCCCCAGAAGATGTGATCACTTGTAAAAATGTCTGAAGACAAAACATGATCCAATGTCGACAAACAACTTCTCTCCCTTTCGGAAGAAACAAAACCAAGTGCAAGTGTAGTGATGCTTCCCATTCTAGAGAGGAATTGAAGGAAGGAAGGATGAAGGTGGATGATGATGTCTCTGAACTCTACTCATGTGCCTCCTTGCATAAAGATGAAGATGCCATAGTCCCAAACAATGAGAAGGGTGACAAATCAAGACGATGTGGAAATTGATGCTGAACAATATCCAAAGACAGCAATGGAATGAATATAATGGATATGATGGATGTGATGGAGACTTGATAGCCCTCCATGAATGAAGTGTCCTCAAAACCACTGAAAGAAGCCTAAATCCAATCCAATGGTAGATGTTAAAGAAACCTCAAATCCTGAATGGAATGATAGGGAAGAAGTCTCATACAGGAAATATCTGAAGAGAAACCAAGTGTCTCCAAGAGAATCTTTGGATTCCTAATCAAGGTCGAGAAAAAAGGATGATGAGACTCAAGAGAACTCTCCAAAGTGTGATTTGAATAGAGGAGTGATATCCCCTCAAGAATGTCCTCCAAACCTATAGAAGTAGCCAAGTTAGTGATACCTGAAATGAAGCCATCCTGTGATGTCAAGTCTAAAAAATTAAAGGTGTCCTGATGAGTGATGATAGTGGAAGCCTCAATCAATGAATATGGACAAGGAATCATTGAATGTGAAGGGATACCAACTGCCTCTAATGGAGAAGAAGCACCTAAAGGAACCTTGTCAACCTCTTCAAAAGATTCAAGGAAATCAACTTCTTGCACAACAATATCATTGTGGGGTACCTAATTTGAATAATGATATTCTGAATCATGATCATTGAGGAAGAGTGGAGTATCTGAATCTCCATATATCTCCCAAATCTTAGCCAAAAGGATGTGAGGATAGTCACAATGATCAATAACATTCAAAACATCAAAATCAACTTGCATCTCAATGATCTCCAAAATAGTGTATCTACTACAACTCCAAGAAAATTCATGAATACCTTCACTTGGATGAGGAACTATACCATACAGATGTGGCAATAGATCAAGTGATTGGAGATGGTGTATGATCCCATCTCACCATTTCTTATAGTTACCCTTGTGCAACATAACGAGAGAAGGAGTATATGCAAGCCCCATAATGAACTTTCTCTAAAAACAAAAAGACAAATACCTTCAACAGAAAATAGAGACTTCCAAAGAATAATATGCAACTTAAGTGATGCTACCCAGATCAAAAAATATTTTAAGCTTCGTAATGTTTAGGTTATTGAACAAATGCACTAACTGAAAAAATCAATGCAAGTACAGAGCTGAAACTAATCAAGGGTCTAGATTGATGAAAAGATCTAAAAAATATTCCTGATGCCGCTAGAATCACTGAAATTCGATGAATAGTTGCGAAGATATGAGCCTTAATGTCCAAATTAGGGTTGTCTTCAGTTGGCTATAGAATTTTCTTCAAGAAAATTTTTGTAGAATTGATCACACCACTAAATAGTGCTCTGAATTCTCTCTCCGTCGGTATCTCGTTTACAAATTTTTGATACCGTGGCGCAAAGATATGGCCTTTGGAAGAAAAACTATTGGATGGTAGATAGCAGGTTAACTAGGTGCAAAAAACAAGCACCTTAAGGAAAAATAAATCAGCCCTCGATCACTGATATGACCATGGGTGTTGCTAGCAGCTTTAAAAAAATACTCTACTAGATTAGCGGTGTCAGAGCGGCTGCAAGATGGCGGGATCAGTGGCGTGGCTCAGAGTCGAGGCAGCTCCGCTTGGATAGAGCGGTGGCCCAAGTTCATGATATGGCTGGAGCTATCGAAGTAGGGGCTGGATACAATGAATGCTTCAGTTGATGGATAGCCAGGAGAAAATGTCAGCAACGAGGGCTGGTAACCGAAGGATGATGCCTGCGGTATGTGGCGAGCCCATCGATGGGTCAACTAGCAAGGTGACGCCAAGATGCGGTTGGCATGATATGACAGACCGAAAAAAACTCTGTAGAGGTCGGTGAGTGCCGACAAATTGATTTTTGAATATTGCAATTATATTTTCTATTCAAAAAATTAAAAATAAAACACCAATAATTATTATATGTTGCAGAAAATATATTATATGCCGATAAAATATGATGCCGACCAAAGACAAATATTAAGTCCTATCTATAGCCAATGAAAATAATTATGTCAACTATTAATTAAAATACTAGGTCACCTGCAAAATTTAATTTTCCCGAACTATAGAAAATTTTGCCCGAATGATAAATAAAAAATAGCCTGATGATCTAAAAAAAAATTCCATGATGGAGGATTGAAAGGGGGATTTTTTTTTTGAAAAATTGTATAGATAGTATGAAATAATGCAAACCCTAGATTGATACCCCAATGGCACCCAGATGATATGTCTCTGATTTTGATGAATGAGTAGGTGATCTATGGGGTTTGAGGCCTTTTGGATGCAATGGAGAGGTTGAAGAGAGCCTAATGTGCACCAGAAATCAGCTTGGTTCCCAAGTAGAATGAACTAGCCTACAGAAAAAAACTCCAAGCCTGTAAAGAATCTCACACACCAACTTTCTTGTTCGAGGGTTGACATTTCACTGGACAAGCTCTGATACCATGTTGAGATTATGGATGCACAGTCCCTGAAGCTCCAGAGTCTTCAGTGGAGGACCTTTTCCAAGAAAGATAATCAACCACACAGAAACTATTTCAACTAGGCATGCATAATAGAGATTCTATATTGATGATATGATATTGATATATACAAATGAACAAGTTGCTTGATTATATAGGAAAAAGAGAAAACCTAAAATGCATGAGATGTTGCCATGTGTCATGATCTAAAAACATGTGACAACATGTGAACCCTATCTAGGAAATTATTAAATGTTGTGATAAGTTCTAGAAGGATAACTCATCTTCTAGAAGGAATCTTATCCCTACAAACAAGGAAGGGGACAATACCCCATTATTAAATGATTTATTAAAATGCAACCTAGGACTAAATGATATATGACCTAAGTTAACTTATGCTAGTTTAATAATTAATTAATTACACTAATAGTGCGCACTAATTTGGAAGATATTATGCTAGCATTGGGTTTTACTTCTGCTAAGTTTTCTTTGTAACAATGAACAACACATGTAGTTATCAAGTATGCTAAAAAACACACTAACCAGTCATGAGTAGTACATTTTTCGTATACATATACTTCTATGTTTCATGTCTATGGGTAACATATTATCTTGTACAATTTGCATTCAATACACTGTTGTTTCTAATTTGTCAGTCATACTGTTGAATGCATCAAACATGCAATGACTACTTCAGTACCAATTTTCTTGCTACAAAAGGTAGCATAATTTTCATTCAGGCATTGAATATTTGAGAAATATTTAACATGCTCTTATTTTCATAAATTTCTTCAATAGGAAAAAGCTATATGTGCATATGAAGCAATAGAGAGACACAATAAATATTTATTATCTCTCAACTGCAAATGACACTCTTGCAATTGTAACCTGCTTATTTGCAATGTATGAGTATCAAAGCAGCAAATGAATGTTTAAAGCATTGAATGCAAAACTTGTGATCTATGTTGAAGAGCTAACACGAAGAGAAGCAAACAATTCTTGCTTAATTTACATGTTGTTTGTTTATTGTTTTTCAAGAAGCTTGCATGTTTTTAGCTATGAGTTGCCATGTGCAACATTTGTGATTCTATGTAATGCTTGCAACGTGCAACTAGTGAGTGGCACATCTATTTGTTTTTGAAACTTAATAACTATAATGTGGGTACACATATAGTGAATGCATAACTAATTCATGAAATCTTAGTGAAGTCAGTTTTATTTGTGCTTATTCTCGTTTAACTAGTGTTTGTTGGAAAGCTTGTAGGTATTTTAGCTCTTCATTGTGTCTTTGCATGTGAATAGTCGTGCACTGAATGCTTAGTTAATTTATAAATTTTTAGGCAAGTGTTGAGTTTTGTTTATGCCTATTGTCATTTCTATATCGTCTGTTGAAATCTTGTAAGTCTTTTAGCTATATTCGTTATTCTGTAAAAGTACACTATTGATGAATGGCTAGGCTATGTATTTGTGATACTTGATAAGTACGTTGATGCACATGTAGTGAATGGATAACTACTTCATGAAATGTTGGACAAGTGTTGGATTTTTTTTGTGCTTATTCTCGTTGTATTATGGTTTTGTCAATACATTATGTGCTTTGCACCCCTTCATTTCATTTTTTGCATGTTGGTATACATGTAATCAATGCATGGTTAATTCATGAAATCATAGGCAACCAATGGGGTTTGTTTTTGTTTATTCTTGTTCATTTATGATTTGTTGAAAAGCTTGTGGGTTTTCCTAGCTATTGGTTGTGCTTTTGCATGTTCATTATTCTACAAAAGTGCATTGGTGAAGAATAGCTTTGTTGTTTGTTTCTGACACTTGATAACTAGAAGTATTGCTTGTTATTACAAGGGGTAATGGTGCAAATGGGTACACTGAATTGCATATGCATGAGAGTTGATAATGAGCAAGTGAATGCATTAATTATGTGGTTATTGCTTCTATGGGTAATAGCGTACCAACAAGGCTTGGAAAGAAAAATGTACTAGATGTGTTGAATGCCTCGTCATTACAAAAACCACAAGCCCATAGTTAATTCATGAAATTTGACACAAGTATTGGGTTTGTGTGTTAATGGTACTTGGTTGTTATTACAATGGCTAATGGGGAATGCCTACAAAATATTGCCATGTTGGTCTATTATTTTGAAAATTGTATTGATCCTTGTCTTTCATGTTTATGGGTATCATGTTATCTTGTACAATTTTCATTTGATAGACTATTGTTTATGATATGTTTGCTACACTATTTAGTGTATTAAAGATGCAGTGATTGCTTCAGTATCTAGTATCTTTTTACCAAGTTGCATAATTTGCACTTAGACATTGAATATTTCCAAAATACATAATGGGCTATTATTTTGGCAATTTTGTTTAACAGGGAGAAATAATATGCTTACATGAAGAAATAGAGAGATAGAATAAATATTTATTATCACTCAATTGAAAATGAGACTGTTGCAATTGTAAGATGGTTGTTGGCTTCATGTGTTTCATGTCCTTTGTTATCTACTATACCTATTTGTGCAATAGGGTCTTATAAAAGTGAATAATATATCTAGTCACAGTGGCACAAAAGTAGTTGTCAGCTCATTGGCTAAGTTTGTAGGATTTGTAAATTTAATGTCTAAATGTCTGGGAAAAGTTATGTTACAAAATTTGCACTTATTATACTATTGTGTGTTATCTAATAGTTATATCATTTAATGCATTCAATGTGCATTGACTGCTTGTATAACTAGTATCTTGTGGCTAAGGGGGGCATAATTTGCATGCAATGGTTGACTATTTATAAAAAATATAATGAGTTCCTAATTTTCTTATATACTTTTACAAAAATGAATGATACAGTATGCTTGGAAATGTATCCAATTGTATAATGTAAACATTTTTGCTTTAGGTTTACTATTGCATTCATTGCACTTGCTTTTCAGATAGTTGCTTAGCCACTGAAACTGTATTGTCTAAAATATTTTTGTGTTTTTGCTATAGTCGGGATTTAACGAAAAACAAGCAATATAACAAGGACTACTTCTAGTTGTCAACTATCATAGATAAATAGCAAATCCATTCACATGCAGTGGACTTTTACATAATAACGAAGATGCAAAATGCTAAAGTATTAACAATCTTTCCAACAAACGATAAATAAACGAGAGTAAGCAAAAACAAAAGGCATCCCTAAGATTTCATGGGTTAAATGACAATAAGAAGAAACCAAACCCAACACTTTCCTAACATTTCAAGAGTTAACTACATGTTCACTGAATGTTGGAGTATGTCAACTTTGTAATTGTATCATATGTGTTGGATATGGTAGGGAGGACTTGGAAATTACATTAAATGCTATTATGTATACTATTCAATTTTGTTTGAGTAAATTGGGAGAATATGAGATTATACATGTTTGGAAATTACGTGGGTTGACATGGATTGAATGCATAACTAGTTAATGAATTCTTTGGCACATGCTACATTTTGTTTGTGCTTATTCCCATTTTATTATCATTTATTGGAAATATTGTGGGTTTTGTAGCTCTTCGTTGCATTTTTGTATATGGGTATATGTGTAGTGAATGCATACTAAGTTTATGAAATCTTAGGTGGTTGTTGGGTTTTGTTTGTGGGCTGATGCAAGAAGTTGCGTACACAAAAAGCTCAAAAAGTGGAAGTGTTTTTCTATTTTTCAGAATTTGTTACACTTGGATTGAAAATTTGAGGCACTTACACAATGAATTTTTAAAAAATTCAGTAATATGAAATTTATCATTTTGAATCTAGTTTCCAAATATGTAAATTATTCAAATACCCAGATTATAGAAATTCAATTTGGATAGGGATCTATAAAAACCACTTTTTAAAAGTCCTTTTTTTTTACAATACCAAGCACGTGTACGGACAACACTTTTTGACCTAGATAAAAGTATTTTGCTAATTCCTTTTGGGAAAAGAGAGCTAACAACATGAAGTTTGGTCTAGAATTTTTTTTTTTTTATTAATTTTTTATTGGCCTTAATTGTTGTTTTTAAAAATTAACATGTACGGACAACATAATTGGACCTAAACCAAACATTTTTTGACTCTTTTTGTTTTCATTGTGTAGAGAATTGTCTGAAGTTTGACGCCATATAATTTTTTTTACAAAAAGCTTAACCAAAAACAAGTTATTAAAAAACATAATCCAATATTAATAAAAACTATATATTTGGAAATTAGAAATCATGTTCTCTAATGGGTTTTAATTTTATAGATTGATTCAAAAAAAAAGTCCATCAACCATATTGCCAAAGTTGGACATTCTTCTTCAATCGCCTTAGTTTTTAGTTGCAGGTCAAAGGCTAAGGCCTCGGTTGCCAAGCCTTTCCCGATCCCCTAAAACTGAGGTAGCATGTGGGCTTGAGAATTTGAATTTTAAAACACACACGCGTTTTAAAAATGCGTATAATTACAAAACGCATATAGGTTCTTTATTTCTTGATTATTTAAAAAATATATATTTTTAGAAATTGTACCGCTTCAAAATGCACCCTGCTTCTAAATTTTTTTTTTAAATAATCAATTTTTACATGTAATAAAATGTGTATGCGTTATATAACGTGTACGCATTTTTTAGGCTTGGGTACCCGAAGCATAATGCATATGTGTTTTTTAAATAATGTGTACGCATTTTTCGTGAGAATTTTTTTTCACCAAAACTTCCGCTCTTCGTGTACCCAACTTCTTGCTTTTACCCTTGTGTTTATTCTTGTTTTTTTATCGTTTGTTGAAAATCTTGTGGGGTTTTTAGCTATTTGTTGCATTTTTGCATGTTTGTTAGACTGCAAAGGTGCATTGGTGGTGAATGGCTTGGCTATGTGTTTTTGACACTTGATAGCTACAAGTATTTGATCTTTGATGCTTGTTATTCTCTTGGAGAATCTATTGGTTGTTGGCTTGTTTATGTGTTTGTGGTGCTTGGTTGCTCTTACAAGGGCTAATGGTATATGCTTGGGAAAATTTATAATGTTGGTCTATTTTTTTTACATGCAAATTAACCAAGTGTTCTCTGCTTATCTTTGCACTAGTTATGCAACACATATTGCTAGGTTTGTATTTAATGCATTAAGCATGCATGTACTGCTTCAGTACTAACCAACCTGCTGCCAAAATTTACACTACATGCATCCTCAATTAAATATTTGTCACAATATATAATGTTCCCTACCATATATAAAGTTCCCATATTTTTCCTATTTTACTTAAAGCAAAATGAAAAATGCACCTACTCAAACCAATAGAAAAACAGATAAACCGTAATGTCCAATGACAAAAAAATGTGCTTAAATCCTGGCTATACGAAAAAGACAAATATTTTAAACAAAACAATCTCAGACTTAAGCAGTGAATTGCATATCTGATAAATGTAATTATGCATACTCTTGGTTGTAAAAGTAACATGTTTTTGTTCAACTACAGAGGGAGGCAAAGATATATGTAGCTATAAATATAGTTAAAATTTGTTGAACAAGGAAGTGAAAGATCATATTCTTGTATCATGTTATGAATAGTGTATTATATGTCATGGACTATGTTCATTTTTCTTCTAAATAGAAGGTTTACTATTAGATCAATTGCACTTGCTTTTTAAACAATTTCCTAGCCAATGAAACTACGGTGATCCCACAAAGCTAGTTTATAATTCTAGAGGAACTGATTTTGCTGAAATAACATGTTTTAGAAAATATAATGATTTAATCCTTTAAAAAGGTTCCATTTAAAGATTCCAATTGAAGAGGGTTTGATCAAACTACCTTAGATCAAACCCCCTTAGATAGAACCCCGCTAGTTTTAAACCATACCTATAATAGAGTCTCATTACACCTATCAAAATGCCGATAAAACCACTTTTGATTTACCTTTTGGGGGATCAAATGAATTCATTTAAAATTTATTTGTTGAAAGTATGTATTCCTTATTATAAGCTTCCAAAAATTATAATTTTAAATAAATTTAATTTTATTATTATATTTATTTTTTATTTCTTATGAATGTAGGTTTTTCACGAAAATCAAGCTCTTTGTTCTACATGTGAAAAATAGAAGATTATCAAAAAAAAAAATAAAAATGTTAGTGCACTAGATATTGAAGTCCTTGATCCAACAAAGAGAAAAAAATTGAATTTCGATACATACAAAAAAAGTTACACTTTATACACAATTGGGCCATGTCTCAATTATAATTGGTTTGAGTTTGAAACTTGATTAAAGAAAAAATATTCAATAAAAATATCTAACCAAGTGGAAGCACTAGATATCAAAGTTACGAATCTAAATTCAAATAGAATTTTATCCTTCATGGAATAAAAATTTATGCTATATATCTGAGTCACTTTTAAAAATGTTGTTTTCCTAAAAACTAGTTTTTGAAGGGAGATGGAAAAGAAGTAATCTGATTTCAAAAAATTGAAAAAAATATATTTAGAATCTATAGAAAATGTTCAAAACTCTAGTTTGCATCATATTCAAATTCCTCATGGTTTAGCCGCTATAGGTGCACGAAAGTGACATTTAGTTAAAAAATTATTTCGGTGTCGCTTTGGCCAAAAATTGTAAACCACTATTGTGGGATCACCCACTACATTGTTTAAAAATATTTTTCCCTTTTCCCTATAGACAACATTTTAAGGACAACAAGCAATACTTCTAGTTATCAAGTATCGTAAATACAAACCAAAGCTGATTATCCAGTAACTTTTACAATAATGAACATGCAAAAGCCTAAAGCACCCAAATTTTTCCAACAAATGATAAATAAACAAGAATAATAATAAAAAAAACTAGCACTCACCTAAGCTTTCATGGGTTGACCTAAGATTTCATGAACTAACTATATGTTTACCGCATATTGGGGTAGGTCAACTTTTCAATTGTATAATTTTCATTGCATATGGCATGGATGTCTATTAATCTATAGCTATTGCATCAAATGCTACTATGTCAACTATTCAATTTTGTTTAAGTAAATTAGAAGAATACACATTATAAATTTTTGCAAATGCAAAGATCAATGTAATTGAAAATATAGTTAATTGTTGAGCAAGGAAGTGGAAGATCATATTCCTATAGTACCATTCTTTCCCTTTGTTCACAATGAATTCAGTGAAAAATAAAGAAAATTATCGTGTTCACTGCCTCCATTGTCAACAAGACCTTGCTCAAAGCATATGTAATTTATTGTACCCACTTGGACCGTTAGCACTTGTAACAACAAGCAATAAACTAAACATTTATATAATTAAATTTTACAATCAAATTCTATAATCTAAAAATTGCATGGAAGGCATCACTGTAATACTAGTGAAAGGGACCAATCCCAATGTCTAACAGTTTATTATTACCAAAAAAAGAAATAATATTTTAGATCTTTGTGCTACGTATTCTTCCTTGTACAAGCATAAAGTGCATTTACTCTGAATTCATTGCTTGGATATACATTACCTTGTTACAAAAATGAATAATAGGCCTACTCCAACCAATAGAAGAATAGGTAAATTATAATTTTCAAAGATAGAAAATATGTCCTTATATCCCAACTGTAGGGAAATGACCAAAATATCTATAACACTTCAATTTAATTGATCAAGTGACAATTTCAAAAGCAAATTCAACAAATGCAATAGTGAACAAGTTGTTTGCATTCACTATGTTTTTTTATAAATTGGATGCTATTGCTTACTAACATATCCACACAAACTAGGCATTTGGTAGAGTAGCTCAAACAAAATTCAATCAAGTTTCAACCTAATGTTTCATGTTATAAATGTATTACCTAGCTCTCTCTCTCTATTGCAGTGGTAACAGTGTGCAACTGGTGAGTGGCATGTTTGTTTGTTTTTGATACTTAAATGTAGATTGTTGGTAAATTTAATGTCTAAATGTTGATCGACACATGTGTAACATGTTTTTTTGGTCAATTCTTTTTAGGATATTTTTGAAAAGAAAGGTTGGGGGTCAAGGTTTACAAAACATCAATTCAAGATAGATGAAAATATAGATGCACAATCTCCTAGATGCTATGTTCTACGAAAGATACTAGAAAATTCAAAGACAAGCAAAAGGAAATATATTTTCAACTAGTACAATCAAGATGCATAGCATTGAATATTTGCAATGAATGCATGCTAGATTCATGAAATCTTAAGCGATTGTTGGGTTTTGTTTATGTTTATTCTTGTTTGTTTATGGTTTGTTGAAAAGCTTGTGAGGTTTATGGCTATTGATTGAGCTTTTGCATGTTCGTTATTCTGCAAAAGTGCATTCGTAGTGAATGGCTTGACTCTATGTTTTTTGCACTTAATAACTACAAGTATTACTTGTTGTTATAAGGAATATTGATGCAAATGGTTATAGTCAATTACATATACATGGCAGGGAATAAAGGGTGAGTGAATGCATTAATTTTGTGTTTATTGCCTATGTGGGTAACCGTGTTTTAGCAAGCCTTGGAAAGCAAAGGGTGCAAGATATGCTAAAAGCCTCCTTAGCACAGAGCCATTGAGTGCATAGTTAATCGATGAAATCTAGCACAAGTACTGGGTTTTATTTGTGCTTATTGTTGCTTGCTTCTTGTTTGTTTAAAATCTTATCTCTTTATAGCTTTTCATTTTGGTTTTGCATGTTTGTTATTCTATGACAGTGCACCACTAATGAGTACTTTTTTCCTGTGTTTATGATACTTGGTTGTTGTTACAATAGCTAATGGAGAATGCTCACAACAAGTTATCATGTTGGCCTACTATTTTGCAATACCTATAGTTATCGAGTATCATAAACACCTTTGCCATTGTCACCAGCCATGTACTCATTTGACATTGACAATGTGTGCACGATAGCAAAGCATACACAAGCATTATCGTTTACACTTTCTCACAATTCACATACTACAAGGTATTCCAATTGCTCCATATCACTAGAAAAATAGATAAATAATGCTTTTCAAACACCGTAAACATGTTCATAAATGCCAAGTATATAGTGTCCCCATATTTTCCTAATATACTGAAACTAAAATCAATAGTAGACCTACTGGAAGATAATCAAATCTCACTGGCCAAACACATATTACAAATGACAATGCTAAAATTAATAATTGAATGCAAACTGTACAACCTTCACTACCATCATTGATTTAATGTACTATTGCGATCAAAATAGTTCACTATTGCAATTGTATAATCCACATTGGAAATGGGACCCTTGTCAATCAGTTTACACCCAATGCATTAAATGTTGCCAAGTGTACTATTCATTTTTATTTAAGTAAACCAGCAAATAGAATTCTATGTATTTTAGCAAATATTTGATAGCTAACAAACTTTACTAAGCCATAACAATTAATCTACAAAATGTTCTTCACAGTATTTTCATATCACAACCCACCTAACATAACGACTCTACGATGTAACCCTAGACCTAAAAAACATAACAATTGTGTGACTATTGTCACAGTATTTAATGCATCAACTATGCATTCACTACTCTACAGTGCATCATACTTATCTAAAAAAATTGTCATCTACTTCTAATTTTCTATTTTTCTTATAGGAAGATGAACAGTAGAGACACATAACATAACTAAATAAATGAGCACAATCCATGACAAACAATACACTATTCATATACCTAAACCACATAAACAACAATAAAAATTGCAAAACAATACACAAACATTATAAATGTTTGTGATCATTTCCCATTAGACCTTCTAACACCAACCAACCATCATGCTTACTGATATGGTAATAGCCACTCAACCAATAAACACATAATTAATGCATTCACTACCTCCACAACCTACAAGACCTTTCTCAAAGCATATGTAATCTAACATGCCTACTTGCTCCTTGAGCCCTTTTAACAACAACCAATACTTGTGGCTATCAAGTATCATAAACAAATAGCCAAGCCATTCACGAACACTATAGTTTTACAAAATAACAAACATGCAAAATTCCAACATAATGGGCATAAACAAAACCCAACACTAGCCTAAGTTTCCATGAATTAACTATGTACTCACTGCTTCAATACCCACTAGCTCTCCAACACACCTCGCACAATTTGCATCCAATGGACTAAACATGCATTCACTACTTCAAAACCCATCATACAAAATATGTCCTTAAATCCCAACTATAGGAAAACCACAATAATATTTTGAACAATGCAATCTGGCTAGAATAGCAACAAACTCAAAATGATACAAGAATCTGACCTTCTAGTTCCTTGTCCAACAACCAACTATGAGTACCCATTTGTCCCCACAACGCTTCCAACAACAAGAACATAGAAATCTAAAAACACATAAGCCCTTCAAGAAGCAAAAAACAAACAAAAAAGAAATTTAATAACAAGAAGCAACTATTTGAAAAGAAAATTCAACAAATGCAACTATAAAACTTCCTATTCACACAGACCAACAATTGCAATAATGGGTTGCTTTTGAACGAAAATAAGTTTCACATTTATGAATCACATGACATACCATCCACTATGCTCATTTGTCTACTCAGTAAGTCAGCTTCCTCAACCATGCTTCTCCTTTATCGTTCACAACTCTTTGAAAGCATAAATTTTATGCACATTGGAAGATTGAAAATTCATTGAAAATTTAAGAACACCAAGCAACTATTTGGAATGCAAATTTAACAAATGCAACTGTAAAACTTCCTATTGACAAAAACTAGTAATTGCAATGGTGACCTACTTTTCAACGAAAATAAGTCTCATTTTTATGAATCACATGACTTGCTATACATTATGCTCATATGTCTATTCAATAAGTCAGATTCTTGAACCAAGCTTCTCCTTTATCACTGACTACTCTTCCAAAACATAAATTTTATGCACATTGGAAAACTTGCAATTCATTCAAAAGGGAAAAACTGATAGAATATGGAGTTTGATCCCACGTAATTTGAATAAAGGAAAAGAAATAAACAGAAATAGAGAATTGTAAATGCATGATCATAGATGGGCCAAAAAAAGTGGCAATATTATGGGTATTTGTAGGGTGTGACCTTTCTTACCCAAATTGATGGGGAAACAAAAGGGTTTTAGAGGAGATTCTCAGCTTTTCACCAATATAAATAATTCTTTAATTTGGGTTTAATAAATAATTATTATTCATTTCTATTAGAATTCTGACTAAAAGCCTAATCGATAGGCTGATTGAAGAAGCTTATCCTATAGCTTTCAAAGCGGTATACATTTTGAATCTAAAACATGCATCACATTCTATGCTTCACATACTATAGGATTAAAAGAAAAAATAAATTTCATGAAGTTTGACCAAGTTAAGGTGGTCAGGACATCACGAGTTTTATATTTTTAAAAGTTGTAATAAAAAAAATCATAATTAATTATTTACTTGGAAAAAATTACAAAAAAATATGCATCACATAGGACTGTGGAGTCATCTAATTATATGTAAAATCTTATTAAAAAATATTCTCAGTTTTTTGTGGTTTGGGTGGTCAGATAGGCACCTACTTCTTATTTTTCCTTGAAATTTAAATACTACTGCATTGAAATTTCAATTTTTACCAAATAAATTTTAAAATAAAAAAAAAACTAGTAGTTTAGAAACTAAATTCAATTTGCTAAAAATTCTATTCTTACACATAAAATTTGAAATAATATAGATAACTTATTCAAGATTTTTACATCAAGTTACCTAATAGCTGATTTTCTAAATTTTTGCCACTTAAGGGCCTATTTTTCCATGATGATCTGCACATACCATGATCATTCCATTTACAACTCTGACTGCAACTAATCATTCTAGTTACAACAAAAAATTAAACAAATGATCATAGTCCATGACAAATAATACACTATCCATAAACCTCAACCACACAAATGACAATATTATTGCAAAAAAAAAGACCAACATGATAAATATTTCCAACCATTTCACATTAGCCCTTGTAATAGAAACCAAGCATCATAAACACATAATTAACGCATTCAATGCCACCACGAACCACAAAGACTTTCTCAAAGGACACATAATTTAATGTACCCACGTGCCCCATTAGCCCTTCTAACAACAACCAATACTTATAGTTAACAAGTATCATAAACACATAGCTAAGCCATTGATGACCACTGCACTTCTACAAAATAATGAACATGCAAACAAGCAACGAATTGTAACTAAAAACCCCACAAGCTTTTCAATGATCAATAAACAAATAATATTAATTTTTTCCGAAAAAAAGCCAAGCTAAAAACACACAAGCTTTTTAACAAATAACAAACAAACAACAATAAGCACAAATAAAACCCAACTCTCACCTCACATTCCATGAATTAACTATGCACCTATTACTTCTACATCCACCAACAATAAACACATACCATACCAACCACTCAAGCAATAAATACATAATCAACACATTCACTACCCCAACAGACCACAAGATCATGCTCAAAGCACATATAATTTAATGCACCCTCTTTCCCCACTAGCCCTTCTAACAGCAAGTAATACTTCTAGTCACCAAGTATCATAAACACATAGGAAAGCCATTGATGGCAACTGCACTTGTATAGGAAAATGAGCATACAAAACCACAACCAATAGCTAAAAATTCCATAGATTTTCAACGAACGACAAACAAATGACAATAAATTTTGCAAAAAAATAGACCAAGCCAAAAACACAAGCTTTTTAACAAACAACAAACAAATAAAAATAAGCACAAATAAAACCCAGCTCTCACCTCATATTTCATGAATTACTCGCTCTCATAAATACATAATTAACACATTCTCTACTCCCACAATTCATAAGACCTTGCTCTCATAAACACATAGCAAAGCCATTGACAACCATTGCACTTCTATAGAATAACGAACATGCATAAATCATAACCAACGGCTAAAAAACCCACAATATTTTCAACAAATGGTAAACAAAAAATAATAAATTTTGCTGACAAATAAACCAAGCTAAAAATACACAGGATTTTTAACAAACAACAATAAGCACAAATAAAACTAAGCTTTCGCCTCACATTTCATGAATTAACTATGCACCCACTACTTCTGCACCCACCAACCCTCCAACACCTCTCACACATTTTTCCTTGCAAGCTTCCCACATACCGTACTAATAAATACATAATTAACGTATTCACTATCCCAACAGTCCACTGGACCTTGCTAAAAGTACATGTGATTTAATGTACCCTCTTCCCCTGCTAGCCCTTCTAACAACAAGCAATACTTCTAGTCACCAAGTATCATAAACACACAGAAAATCTAGTGATGACAATTGCACTTGTATAGAATAACAAACATGCAAAACCACAACCATCAGCTAAAAATCCCACATGCTTTTGAACGAATGAGAAACAAATGACAATAAATTTTGCAAAAAAATAGGCCAAGCTAAAAACACACAAGTTTTTTAACAAAGAACAAACAAACGACTATAAGCACAAATAAAACCCAACTATCACCTCATTTTTCATGAATTAACTATGTGCTCACTACTTTTGCACCCACCAATCCTCCAACACATCTCGTACATTTTTCTTTATGAGCTTTAAACATACTATACTGACCACCCAAGCAATAAACACATAATTAATGCATTCACTACACCCATAGTCCACACCAACTTGCTCAAATCACATGTAATTTAATGTACCCAATTTTGTCGCTAGCCCTTCTAACAAGAAGCAATACTTCTAGTTATCAAGTATCATAAACACACAGCAAATCCATTGATGGCCACTACACTTCTATAGAATAATGAACATGCAAAACCGCAACCAACATCTAAAAAACCCACAAGCTTTTCAATGAACAATAAACAAATGATATGATATATTGCAAAAATTAGACCAACAATCATAAATTTTACCAAGCATTCCCCATTAACCCTTGCAACACCAACCAAGCATCATAACACAGAAAGAAGCCACTCACGAATAGTAGACTACCACAGAATAAGAAAAATCCAAGAATGAAACTAAAAGCTAAAAACACACAAGCTTTCTAACAAAAAACAAACAAAAAAGAATAAGCACAAAAAAATCCTAGCTCTTTCCTCACATTTCATGAATTAACTATGCATTCATTGCTTTTCTACACACCAACCCTCCAGCACATCTCACACATTCTACTTTCCAAGCTCTCCTCATTCTTTGCCCCCAAAATTTGGAAAACCTTGCTCAAAGCACATGTAATTTGATGTACCCACTTGCCCCCTTGGATCTTCCATCAACAAGCAATTCTTATAGCTATCAAGTACCATCAACACACAAAAAATCCATTGACGGCCATTGCACTCTTACAAAATAATGAACATGGAAAACCCCAACCAATAGCTACAAAACCCACAAGCTTTTGAATGAACGATAAGCAAACAATAGTAAACACACACAAAACCCAACACTTGCCTAAGATTTCAAAAAATGGAAAACAAACAGACGACCCACTCACCCATAGCACACCATTCCTTCAACTCCTCCCTCACTCAAGCACTGCACAAAATCACAAGCGTTTGAAACAACAACACAAGCTTCTCAACAAACAATAAACAAATAATAAGCAAAAAAATAGCACTTGCCTCATATTTTATGGATTAACTATGCATCATCTGCTTGCGTACGCACCAGGTATCCAACACATATCATGAAGTTTTCATTTAATGCATTAAACATGCATTCATTGCTTCAGTACAGACCAACCCACTGACAAAACTCACCCTACATGCATCCCTCGATTAAATATTTTCCACCATATATAATGTTATAATGTTCTCAAATTTTCCTAATTTACTTGATGCAAAATAAAAAATCTACCTACTCAAACCAATAGAAAAAGAGAAAAATAGTTTTTTTCTTGCTCAGATAATTTGAACAAAAATCCATACTATAGGAAAAATACAAAAATATTTTAAACAACATGATCTCATTGGCCAAGCATCTAACCATAAAGCAAATGCATCGATTGCAATAGTAAACCTACCTATTGGTAGGAACTAATAAGATCATTTATGTATTGATATCGTCACCACCGAGACTTAAGCTATGATTGAAATCAACGTCAAAAATGGACTTGTCTAAGGAAATTTGGACTCTTTTCTCCAAAGACTAAGATGTTCCAAAACACTTCACACTCAAGAACTTGTATGGGTGACCTTTTCCAAACACAAAAAAAATCCACTTCTCAATTACATCTAAAATTCTAGGATGTTTGTTTTAATGTGTAATATTTATTTCTAACTTATTCATAAAAACAATTTAATAATATTTGAAATGGTGATTATGGCTCTTTCTAGTTACGAGTAACTTTTCAAATGTTCACTAATTTCAATAGCAAGAAAAACATCTTAAAAATGGAAGTTCATTCTAATTAGAATGCATTCCATTGGAAAGGTGAAAACTAAGAAATTTATGTTAATTTTTGTTTATGATAAAATGAGTTAGTTTATAAATGTTCTATTTTATGTGATATTTAATATTCTAATTTAGTTTTTACTAAATTTGATTCTACATATTTTAAGGATTTGGATCTAATTTTTACTCTTCTTTTTGTCTAGGATCAATTTTTTTGTTATTAGTTTAAAATTGGTTCAAGATAAAAGAACTAAATTTAACTTCTGAATTATCAAAATTATAATTAATTTAAAGCTCAAGATAACTCAATCCTAACTATTTGTTACTCATTATATTAAGAATCGCATATTTAAATTTACAAGTTATGATGTTGTATAAAAGCACAACAAACCTAGGCCATTTATTAATCACAAGCTTAAGGGAGAGGGAAATTATTCATCATAAAATAATTAGAAAAGCATGCTCGATGGAATATTATTAACATCTACTTTCATAAAAACAAATATAGGAATTTGAATTCTACTTGGGATGCCTACAAGCTTGATAAAATCAAATTCAAGGCTTGATTAAGGCATAAGTTGTAAGGTTAGTCGCATTCCTATTCTATCATAGGAAGTTCCAATAGTGCTTAATAGTTTTTTCCAAAGGTGTCTCAACCTCATATTCCTAATTTTCATTTTAATATACTTTTTGCGCACTTGTTATTTGGTTTAGTAGTGATTGTATCTTTGTGTGTAGATTTTTTTTTCACATGGAGGATTACTAGATTTCATATTTCAGGAATTTTTTTTCTATAGGTGAGGATTTATGCATCCCACTTTGAATTGGCATGGATAGGTCATTTTTCAACATCTTGTGTTGTGTGTAAGATAAAAAAAATAGATCTACATGTATGAAAATTTTTCACATCTAAGAGCATGAAAGAGAGAGATTACATTAGAATATTGAGCAATATTATGATAAGTTGGCACACTTGTCATGGAGCACCTTTCCTAATGTTGAATGAGGTTAAATTGAGGTGCCAAATTTTGGGTTGTCAAATGTGACAAGTTATAACTATGTAAGATATGATAAAAATATACTAGAAATAACTAGAACAACTAAGACCAAGAAGATGGCATTAGAATTTAGACCCAAGTTTGAGTGTCAAATTTTTTGTGTTATTTTTTATGGCTTTCCTACACCACTGTGGTTTCCAAATTTAACTCTTTTCTATTTATTTAGTCATTGGAGTTAGTTTTATGGTTGATTTATATATACAATTACACTTCTAGATTTACTCCAAAATTTACATGTTTTTGATTAAGGTAAAAAAATTTAATGGGACCTGAAACCCTTATACCAAATGTAGTAATAAAGATATTGAAATAAACAAATTGACAACTAAACTAGTTTTATAGGGGCCTAAAACCTACAAGTTTAAAAAGATATTAAACAAAAAATTAGAGACCAGGCAACAAACCAACAACAAAACTACCAAAAAAAAACAACTAAACATCTAGAAATAAATAGCAGAAGTACTATAACTCATTGAGGGTATTGGCTACTTCTAACTCCTACTGATAGTAGCTCTTATGGAGATCAACCAATCTAAGAGGATCATTCTTCTCTTCTTGGAAATATTTCTTCTCTCCCCTTGTGCACGTACTTGCTCCTTTCTGCTTTGAATGGATTTGTTTTCCTTTGGTTTTGTGATCCTTCTTTATCTTCTCAACAACAATGGAGACATCAACAACATGGTCTTCACTGAGATCCTTGTTAGATCCCTCTTCTTTTCCTTCTTGCGCTTCTTCAAATGCTCATCCTCAAATAGAGAGTTAGGCACCATTTCCACTTCATCTTCTTGAAATAAAGAAAAATGGGTTCACCAAAAATGGAATGGGATGATGCACCTACACTTTGCTTCCTAGTTTCATTAGGAAAAAGAGATCACTTAAGTCAAGATTGACTTTCAACCCTTATGAGAGTCAACCTTTGTAGAGATCTTGTTGTTTTTCTTATGACCTAGGATAGGGTAAATCAGCTAAAGCAACACTTTTCGGAGATGAATCAAAAATAATAAATGAATGCAATTATGCAATGCAACACATGGAATCGCTAAATTAAACCTTAATTTGATAGAATCCAGAAAGAAATTGTAGATCTGAGAATAAGAAGGGGATTTCTTTTATTGATTTTGGCTGGTTAGACTTGCCAAATATGATGAAGAAGAAATCTTCTAGCTATTTGAATGACCATTAGATGTGTTGGAATCATCAAATCACATTTTAAAGGTTCTAATAGGAAATATAGTATCTTTGACATTCCTCTATTTAGGTGTTGGGGAGGAGGTATTCCCGAGGTTTCAAAAGTGACAAAGGTGTGTCCATTTAATGTTTAGGTGAATGTTTAGGTGTAGGGAGAATGGTGGAGATAATTGCACATTCAACTTTCACATGTGCTACTATGTTTATCATGAATTTGAACAAGCCTTGAGTGTTAATTTATGGTCTAGCAGTTTGGTGAAGTAGGACTCTAATAGATGTCAAATAAATTAATTTGTTGCCATGGTTAGATCTACTTTTATAGGAAGTTGTTCTAAGTTTGTTGTGCTTCTTTAAAGCTATAAATTGTAGTCATTTTTTATTGAAAAGTATATCAATTTTATCCTAATAATATTATATTGTATCTATTATATTATATATTTTTTAAATTTTTTTATTTATATTCATATATATTTTTACAATCTTAAATTTTAAAAATATTGTCTAAATCTTTCATAATTTATCTATAATTCACAATTTCATTTATTACATTATAATTTATTATTTTATATTTTTCTTTTTTAGTGTATCCCTCCCTCCATTATCCTCTTTACATTATATCCCTCATCCCCTAAATCAATTTTGATCTTCCACAAACATTGATACATAAATTAAATTAAATTAATATAACAAAAATTAAAAACACGTCAAGAATACCATTATTTGTGACCACAACATGAAAGTTGTCTTATTAACGTGTGCCGTATGACTCTATTCAAACTATTCGTCAGCATATTTGGAAATAAAATATTATTAAATTTTAAAAATTAACATATTGGCTTAAGGGTTTCCATAGTTTTATTTCTATAAACAGTTAATATTATAGTAATATGCAAGATAAAATTTTAAGACAAACCAATAAAAAGACGAAAACATTTCTACAAACCATAATGTTTATTTTATTAAAAGCTTTAGGCTGTATTCAGTACAATAAATGCTTCATAGCTAAAATACCTTACATCATTAGATCTACGATATGAGAAATTTTAAATCCATAGATTATTTAATCTATGGATAATGGAAAGATAGCATTGTTCAAATACAATACTACTGGCAATGAAGTATGTATATGTTCTAGTAGGGTGCAGGGGCAACTCCAGCAAGGGAAAAGCTCTGCACGGTTGGCCCAGCTGCAACACTCTCGAACATCATTCGCCGGCTCCGTGTTTTGTGAGCCTCACACAGGTGAGGTAAATATATTCCTGCAATCCTTATTCTTGTTACCATGTGTTTTAAGAAAATCATATCTGTTTGCTAAGATGGAATGAATGACGAAAAATAGCGCACTTACCTTCTCCTGCTGCGAGATTGAGGTAGAGATTGACAATGTTGGGGCAGCTGTTTTGGCACTTGGCTGAGCACAGTTTAGAGGTGAAATGAGAATATTCGGAAAGATCGTCAGTCGACATGCCAACACTCATTCTCTGCAATCCACAGCTTTGCAGGCACTCCTCGCTCTCAATCCATTCCATCATCTTCTCCGCCATTACGCCCGATGACTGGAATATACCAATCATTATTCAATAAAAATTTCCTTGAAGCTTCGTTTCCTTGGAGACAAAACAAAAAAGGAAAAGATTGGAGTATTGTAAGAGAATGTATTGCCTGGCACTGGTATTCTACTGATGCTTCGTGTGTGGAGGCGACGAAGGAGTATTTCTTCTCCAGCACACACCGAGCTCCCGACGATGACACCGAAAAAGCACACATCTCTACTGGCAGCTTCTCACATTCCACAGCTGCTTCGCCTGCATAAAATCACCATTAACGCCTCTTAAACATAAATTAAATTTCACTAATCATAAGCTTATAACGGCAGGAGTTAAATATTATATACTGAATGAAACAACTTACTACGTTGTTAGCCATTCAGTATAAAGCTATTCGATTGTTATTTTAAAACACGACAAATTTTCTATCTGTGAGAAACACTCTATTTTCCTTCCCATGTTGTAAAACCTTCAGAAATGTTCCTGTCAAGCTATACTGCTAAAAAACAGTTGCCTAAAATAAATATTAAATTTTTAAGGTCAGACATGAATGGTGTATTATTTTTTATCTCAATTTTCTCTTTTTAAATAGATGTAAATGGTAAGATCAATATCTAGTTCAAGCACAAGCCCTGACTAGTGTTTAATCTGATAAGGTGAACTTAAATACAAGTTCTGGATAGATTAGTTAGAGAATATACCCATAATAACTCTCCTCATAAAGCCTATTTTACCAGTGTAAAATAAGCTTAGGCAGAATTCCTAGGCGGATTAGATAAAACATATAAGCATACGATAAGCTCAAGTACGAGTTCTAGATGGATTAGATATAAAACATTTCCCTTAACCATGATATTCATGTATTCCTATGAGCAGAAACAAAAAATCAGAGAACCATTATTTCATCTCACAATTTTTTATAAACAAAAATGCGTACCCATCACTAGAAAGTTTTGCAAGCTCAAAAGTGCCAAAAGAATGACGAATGCCACTCTCAATTCAAAAGCCATCTTCAATACAATCTGCACAATAAGAAAAATGAGGATACTTGAGACAAGTGTTGCAGATATAATATGATTTGTGAAGAACAAAGCAAAGTAACGAGATGTATTTATAGACGCAAGCTAGAAAAATTAAAGCTCTCGCTACCTTAGAAATTTCTGGTCATTGTTAACAGTAACGCTGGCCTGGTCCACGAGGAATTTGTGAGGGTATCTCCGAAATTTGGCACGATGTAGAAAAATAAGCATCAGACAAAATTTGTTGGAAGCTCGATTTTCAAGGAAAGCCGTCACTCGTCCTGTAATTCAAAGACTACAAATTGACGAGAAGGTTGTACTTGACTTGGTCTATAATACTGTATTTAATAATATTTTGGTATTATTGTTAAAAAATAATCTTTTAGTATAACATATGTAACAAACATCTAACATTGTTTAGGATGAATGTATTATTGTCACTTAAAATTTACAATTCATGAATGTATTATTGTCACTTAAAATTTACGATTCTTTAGTTTATGTATATAATTTTTTTCTTAGAAAATTAGTGTATTTTTTTCAAATCTTTTTTTCAAAATTAGACATTAATAATTGTTATTATAGTTATTTTCTATTTGCCTTTCTTAATTATAATAATCTTTTGTACATATTATATTGCAATAATGCACCATCCTTAATTGTAATAATTATATGTACATGAGCAAGTGTAAGTTTAACTGTTCTTCAATCCATCCTTGTTAGGTTTGTACATTCTTATAGAGTATATATATTTTATATTATTTCTTGTTATTAAGTTATAAAGCTCTATTATGAGGCCACAAGACAATATAATAATAGAAATACAAGCAATACTTGAATGAAAATGCTTGAGTAAATAACCCACATAAGGATCTACATACTCAAAGATCAACTACCAAAGAAAAATTTTCAAAGAGGAAGTATATCCATAATTCTCAAGAATTTGTAATAATTTTAGTCACCAAAATATGTCTTTCTATAGTTTGTATGATATTCTCATCATTTGCATAATGTAAATAGTTAATTCATATAGTTGACATGCAATTAACTAGTGTACAATCTTATTTGTGTAAGTGATATCCAAATCATGTATAGAAAATCCACTTAGTGCATAATTTGTGTTGGGTTAAAGAACTAATAAAACCCTACAATGTAATGACCAAAGTAGGTTTCAAAGTGAGAAAATTGTTAACAAAAAGTAATTACTTCTATCGTAACTTGTCATATACAAATTGATGACTTTTATAAATCTTGACATACATGTTAACAAAGATGAAAATGTAGAAGAACATTATAGAATAATACTAAGAAATGTCTTCCAAAACATGAAAGGTAAAACAAATTGATGAGAGAATATATAAATTTAATTAAAGATTATGAAAAGATGAGATGATATTATAAACATGTATGAAAAAATAATCCATTACAGATAAAATGTTTTCGATATTGTGAAGAAATAAATAAAAAAATTAATGCTTTAGTAAATATTAATGTAAATTATTAAGTTATAGCCAAATTAAAATTTTAATTTAAAAGATCTAAAAATATCCAATGAATTTTTTTATATAGTGAAAAACACTTGTTTTTAAACATCATTCTCCACGAACCTTTATTTTGAAGACGAGGAGATGAAACAAGAAGCATTTAGATTTTAGATTGGAAATTTCATTTGAGTTTTTTTCAAATATCATTGTGCAAGCACTAATTTTGTTTTATTAAAAGTGCTTCAGAAATTTTACATAATCTCAGTTAACAGAATAACAAGTGCCATTAAATTTGAGAGCAGAAATTTCAAGTCTTACCAAAATTAAAGACTATTTTCTTTCTATACGAATATTGCCATTACACTCATTCCGCCTGCCTTTCTAAAAGCCAATGTGCGATAATTTTTTGGTCAGAGATGGCAATTGTGAACAGTAAAGGAAAGCTACGAGTAATTCCCACAATTTCGTGCACCACACTTCCCAGAATTTTTGAAATACTGATTAAGTACGCTACCAACAGTCTTTTCAGTTTTCTTCCTACCTCCCATAATTCGGTGCAAGCTTACATTTTGGAATGGCATATTCATAGACTGTTGATGATAGTGGCATTTTCGCTAATTTTCCTCCGAGATTTAAGCTGAGATGAAAATTGGTCAATAATGGACTTGACTAAAGAAATTTGGCACCTTTTCTACCACCAACAAAACTTTCGAAAACACTTCGCAGTACAGAACATGTGGGGACGGCCTCTTTAAAAAATAAAGACAGTTCTCAAGTTCTCAACTACGTCTAAAACCCTAGGAAGTCAATAATATACAAAATGGTAATGTTGATTTTTCTCGTCATAACTACTAGTTAATTTTTCAATGTTTCCAAATTTCAACAGCAATAGCAGTCGTGATGCTTTTTGATACTAGAAGAAAAATATATGAAAACAGTACTTTGAAAATAAAGGGTGGTTCTAATTAGAATGTATTTTATTGTAAAGATTGAAAATTTTACTTTTTATTAGTCTTAATTTTTTTTTAAATATAATAATTTACTGTATAATTATATATGGTTAATTTATCTGATATTTCATATTTTAATCTATTTTCAATTAAATTTGTTTTGTTCTTTAAAAATGATACAAGTAGACTTGATTAATACATTGATATATTGGGCTGATTAACTCAACACAATAGTTCATGATATGCTTCTTTCTATATCTATAATTTTGAACAATATATTTGTTATATATAATGATGTTATGATAACTTATTATAATGAATAGGAAGGTGTTCTATTGAAGTTTCTGCAAATAAACAAATAATATAGGAAATCCAGCTATAAGAAGACATTAAAACACTTGGACTAGAACTATTGACAACTTTGGTAACAATCAAGCACATTAATTAGGACATGGAGAAAGATTGTTCAAGGAAGCACAAAGTTGATGAATTGATTCTTAAGTCACAAGCATCGAGGTATGTGTAACTAGAATCTTAACCATTAATGATATTATAGTTATTAAAAACAAAGTGAACCATTAACAAGCATTGATAGATAAGAACATTTCAAATATAAAGCTATACTCACAAAGTTGAATTAGATAATATACAAGGAGCTGCAATAGACAATAGCCTAGTGCTTGAAATGCAAGAACAATTTCAAGCAATGGTTGATCAATATAACATGTCAGTTGATGATGATGTGTAGAATATTGAGTAGATAATGAAGGGGGCCCTTGTCTTTTAGACATTCTTAATAGCACACACATTAGATAGGTAGAAAACTCTTAAATAGATTTATTTTAAAAGAAGGAATGTTTCCAATAGCTCTTAAGAAGTTGCAACACTTGTGCTTTTGGATAAGACAATAGAATATTGATATTTTTTTTTATTGAAAGGAGTAAATGCTTTTGAACTAGAACTATGAATTGGTGAGGCCACAAATGGGGAACCTCATCCCCATTTTAAGCACTCAACAATTACACCCTAATGGGGTTTGAACCTTTATGGAAAGAACAACAACACAACAACTTAACCATCACAACATGCCACTATTGACAATAGAATATTGACACATTAAAAAAAAAATGTAGCTTTTATATTTTGTGGGTTTTTGAGAGTTTCTTGCTATGTTTGGAAGATTGAACATAATTTTATTTTAGGAGGTTGTTATAACCAAAGATGTATTTCTATTATTTTCAATAATCTCCACGATTTTTACAAAATAGATAGCTAACTAGCATATTTGGTGTGTAGTTAACCCATTGATAATTTTATTTGTAAGTTATAATTGAATCATGTATGCAAAGTTAGTTATTTAATTGAATCAAATCTCACATACAATTTTTTTAGTATGATATTTTTGTTTGGTTAGAGTACCTATAAAGTAATGCCATTGTAATGATTAAATTATGTTTTACTTCTTAACATTGATATAAAAAGAAGATTTCATAGAAATAATCGAGAGTATAAAAACTAAAACCTTATTTGATCATTATATTGTAGTAAATTTTTAAAGAGGATTTATATTCAATATTTTTGAAGAAGTCAAAACAACTGTCTTCCTAGAGAAGATACCAAAGATAGATTTTCTCAAATAAAAAGCTCTTAAACTTTTACTTTTTATGAGTTTTTGTTTAATTTTTATTGTGTATAAAACATAAAAAAAAAACTGCATTATAACATTTGTTCAACACCAAATATTTCATCGTATAAATTTCATAAAATAAAATAGTTAACTAGTATACTGATAACTTAATCATACATAGAATTTTAATTATAGAAAAATAGAATTGAATCTCTTGTACAAAGTTCCTATGTACATGAATATTGAAGTAAAACACAAATATACAAACTTTGCAATTGAAATGATAATAGTAGGTTTTACTTCTGGATTTTACAAATAGAAAAACTTTGATAGA
Organism: Sequoia sempervirens; assembly: GCA_007258455.2. Classification (NCBI taxonomy): domain Eukaryota; kingdom Viridiplantae; phylum Streptophyta; class Pinopsida; order Cupressales; family Cupressaceae; genus Sequoia; species Sequoia sempervirens. The sequence goes on from VDFB02105785.1 coordinate 206,852,277, forward strand.
TATAATAAAAGAATGTAAATAATTATAGAAAATTGTAGAATATGAAGAAAATAATAATAAAGGGTGTTATTTCTACACAACCCTAACAATGTATACTTTAGATGGTAGAATTTTTTAAAGAGAAAGTGTATTTTGCATGTCTCAATAAATTACATGTCACTAGAGAAGATAGTAGAAGATTGATCTTCAATAAATTTTTATTTTTATTATTTTTTCTTATTGTAGGTTTTTTCTAATTTTTTGTTAAATGTTTAAATGATCAAATAAAATATTGAAAATATAAGTTGTAAATGTTGTGATGGTATTGAATCCAAATGATACTATAGTGTTTGTATGCTAATGCACAAACAAAACTATAATAAAGTTTTTTCTTGATCAAGTAAAGAAAGCAAAGAAATGGTTAATATTCAATATATATTACTATTGTAAATTTTAATAGCATACATACCAAGAAATTCAAAAGAAGAAAAATATTTAAGATGCATGGCCTACATACCAATAAATATGAAAGCAATTAAGGAGAGTATATTTAAAGATTGAGAAAGACTATAATGATAGGGAAAAACATAGAACTTTTTTAAACATGATGACCTCATAGAGAATATATATGATGTAAGCAAAAAGAAGAATGATGTTCCTAAAGAAAAAAAATTCAATTGATTTTATGAACAAATAAATAAGAAAAACTTAAGTAATTTAAAAAATATTACAATATATTTAAATAAAAATATTTAATATAATAAACTCAATATATTTGATTGTTTAAATATACAATCAAAATTTAAATAATCAAATAACTTCCTTTAACAAATTCTTAATTATTAGTTCTTGCATCTAAAGGAGTTTCAAGGATTACACTGATAGAAAACTATATGTATGTTAATAGATTAGAGAGTATGTGTTTGTGGATGGATGTGCTACAATTCTAGTTGCATGTGGCTTGGATTAAACAATTAATAACAAGTGTTAAATAATGAAATGAAATAAGCTTAGACAAATCTAGATTTTTTCCTAAAAGAAATTAAGCATTATCTTGATTATGAAATATTTGCATACAAATTTAAAACATAAAACAATGCAAATAAAAATAGAAAGTTTCCATCAATTTATAAAAAAGCACTACAAATAGAAATAAAATGTTCCCTTCCAGCTCTCAAATCAATATACGTTTGGATTTTATGTGATAAGTGAGATTTTGGAGTCGGGGCTTAAATTTGATGGCCGTATGACCTTATTTAGAGATTTTTGCTGTAAAATGATAATCAAAATTTTAAGAAGATTGTATCAGATGAAAGGAGAGATTTTGGATAGACTGTGAAAATTTATATAGAATTATAATGATATATATATTTGATTTGTATATAATTTTAGTTACACTAAGGTATATCATAATGTTTTAAGAGCACCTTTGAATAGATAACCGTCATTAAAAAATTTGTTGACAGGCAAGGTCGACCGTCAAATTTAAGCCCTGTTTGGAGTGGAGGGTATTACCATTAAACAACAGCTGGTTTATCGTTAAATAACAACTCAAACTTGTTTTCCAATGACTCAATAGTAGTTTGTAGGCATTTTATTTCAGGGTCAAATGTCACACTATATGTAATCTATCGACTAGATTAATAAATGTATAACATAAACATGTAAAAATGAAAAGATAAAACAAGAACTGAAAGATATTATCATGCAACCACATAAATTCTTGATTTTAAATTAGTTTTGTTTAAAAACAAAAAAATTTCTTAAATTTTAAATACTTTGTCCGAGGACAGTGTATTCTATGCTATTAAATTAAAGGATAGGAAATTCTACTCTTGTGAAGCATCAAAACTTGAATGAAGAGTATTTTACTTTAAAAAAATATCATCGTTTCTATATTGATATTGTCAAGAGTCTCATTCTGCATGCCCTTCTAGAAGCCATTTGATTCTCCCATGTGCGACATCTTTTTTTTCAGAGATGGTAATTGTGAACAGCGAAGGAAAGCGACAAATAATTCCCACAATTTCCATGCACTATACTTACCACAAATGCTGAAATGCAGATCGCATACGCTACTAACACAGTCTTTTCAGTTTTCGACGTATTTCCCATAATTCTTAAATGACTTTGAAATTTGATTTTGGCATATTCAAAGACTGCCGGTAGCTTTGGCTACTTTTCCTCCGAAACTTAAGCTGAGATTGAAATCAACGTCAAAAATGGACTTGTCTAAGGAAATTTGGACTCCTTTCCTGAAAACACTAAGATGTTCCAAAACACTTCACACTCGACAACTTGTATGGATGGCCTTTTTCAAACATAAAATAATGGCGGTTCTCAACTATATCTAAAATTCTAACGTGTTCTTTTTTATATGTGCAATATTTTATTTTTAACAATATAGTCGTTTAATCATTAAAAAAATTAAAAATGAAGACCGTTTGTGGTCATAATTAATTTTTCAAAAAGTTTATGAATTTCAAGAGTGGTAGCTATCACATGTTTTTTCAAGAGTGGTAGCTGCCACATGTTTTTTTTTAAATAAAAGAGAAATCTATGAAAAGAGATATAAAAAATGAAAGGTTGTTCTAATTAGAATGCATTTCATTGTAAAGTAGAAAAGTGATAAATTTATGTTAATTTCTTTTTTCCAAATAAAATGAGTTAGTTAATATTCTAAATTAGTTTTATTAAATTTGATTCTATATATTTTAAGTATTTGTATTTAATTTTTATCTCTATTTTTTCAACCAATTTTTTGTAATTATTTAAAATTGGTTGAAGATTAAAGTTATAAATTGAACCTCTAAATTATAACAAATAAATTTAATGTTAGGCTCAAACCAACTTAATCCTAACTAGTTTTTACTCATTGTATTAAGTATCACATATATAAATGTACAAGTTATGATGTTGAATAAAAGAACAAAAAACCTATGATATCTAATAATCATGAGTGATCAAGGTAGAAGACAATTATGCATTGAATATAATAATTAGAAATTCATGCCCAATAGAATAGTATCAATATTTACATTTATACAAACAAATATAGATATTTGCATTCTACTAGAAATGTTTGATAAAATGAAAACTTGCCTCTTTTTTAACTCTTTACTCCTTTCCCTTATCCATTTTTACCCACCTTTAGTTACCCATTTCTACCATTATTTACTTATAAGAAATGAAACTATTTAATATATTTTAAAAGAATGAAATGTAATCTAAGTTGCTGATTTATAGGGATATTAATCCTAATTGAATGGATGGTTACAAGTTGGAAATATGGCAAGTGAAGGATCTCTAGCTCATAAGAGATTCCTAATTTTGGTTGTAGATTGATGTTAGTATATTTTTAATGATCACAAATTAAAATATTATTATGGTTTTTGATAAAGGAAAAAATGGGTTTTATAGGGACCCGAAACCACAAAGTTTACAAATAAAAAGATTAAGTGTTAACGAAACCAATGTAAAAATGTTGTAGAAAGAAAAGAGCCCAAAAAGCACTACAACCACCATCCAAAGGCCAACAAGGGCCACCAAAAAACCAACAACAGAGACAACCTATAGTTTTCCTAAGGAGTTAAGAGCATCAACAGCCTCAACTTCGAGATTGTCCATGTCTTGGGTACACTTTTTCAAGGCCTGAACCATCTGGGGTGTGGGAGGCACCTTCCTCTTCAGACTAGTTCTCATCCTCTTTGAAATTCCAGCATCCTCGGTCCTACTTTTGTCCTTATCAGCTTCCATATCCACGATCAGAGAACCCTGTTGTGTGTTTTCTAGTTTCTTAGTCATAAAATTAATGATAATGGCATTATGTTTTGCCATTCTCTGATTGTGCTCCATAATAGTTTTCATTGTGTTTTATATTTTTCCAATTTCATATTCCAGGCACTTAACTTTACCTTCATTATCCTCAACCCCCATCCTCATCTTATCCTCATTCCTCATGCCCTCCATGGTATTAAGGGAGATGAATTTAACTTCTAAATCCTCCAGCTTGTTGTTGAGGGCCCTATTTCTAAGGTTAAGGTCCTTAATTTCATGGAAGGCCCACTTCATAATTTTGAAGTAATTGACGACACTATTTCTGGTGATGACTAGGATGTCTCCAGGAAACTCACAATCTTGTTTAAAATAATGATTGTCAGGGTTAAGGTCTCTAGGGAATCTTAGTCTGTTTTCTCTGTCCATGGTAGGATAGGATGACAAAGAATTCTTGCTAGCATCAGAGACCTCAAAACTATCCTCCAGGGTATCCTGAGAGTAAGAGACCAATTTATTAGCAGGGGGCCCCTTTTGAATGGACTTCTCTTTTAGAACAAAGTAGTTGGGGTTTTTATCTTTCAGAATAGAGTAGCTAGGGTTTTTGACAATGCTAGATTTCTTAGCTGAGGGTTTACACTACAGGGTTTTCTTGCTACATTTGTTAGGGGAAGTGGGAATTTCTTCAATCTGCTCAAAGTTTGGCTTATTAATATCTTCTGACACACTATCTTCAGTGTCATCATCTTCAAAGGGCGAAGCCGAGATAGGGTTGGATAAGGCTGACATATTTTGAAAATGTTCATAAATAAGCCTAATAAGGCCAGTATGTAAAACTGGGTACTTCTTAGGATCCTTTTTATGATCTTCCAGGCTATTATTCATGGAACAATACATATAGTGAGGTAATGCCACCCTTACCTTGTGACGAAAGTGGTTGAGCAACGTGAAGTGGTAGCCATAGACCCTGGTGAATCTACCGTCCAGGGTAATGTATTCCATGATGATTCTAAGCACTTTCCTCCATAATGACTTAATCGGATCAACTTCAAAGTAGTTTTTGGAGACTTTTATTAGCTTAGTCTTCTCCTTATCTTTCCTGGGGAATCTGATAACCACCTCATTAGAGAACTTTCTATCATGAAAGAATTTCATTCCCTCAGTAGACATGCTAGTAACCTCTCCAATGAGGTTCTTGTCCACCTTAACCTGCCTCCTAAAACTAATTATTTCTCTGTTCTTCCATTTTTTCTCAAAGTACTCGGTGGCCTTCAAATCAAGCCCATGAAGCTTTTCAATGAAAGGGAGCAGCCCACCACATTTAATTGTTTCCCAAACCTTTGGTTTCCTCTTATGTATTTCATAGATATTTGGCTCCACCCTTTTCCTATCTCCACCCATTGTCACAAGCACCTCTCTAAAAACTCTACCAAAGCAAGAGTCCTAAAATAAAATGTTGTAGCCAAACCAAAGAGCCCACAAAATGTGTCACCTCTTACTACCAATTAAGATATTAAACACAACCCCATCAAATCTAATGATGTTGAAGTGCTTGATCCTACTCTCTTTCATCATCAAAAAAATTTGTTACTTTCCCATTTGTGATATCATAAACAATTAAGGCGCTTACATCAGCACCAAGACCCTTGAGGTTCTACCACGTGATCAACCCCTTCTGTTTAACCCCCTCATTAGCAAGAAATTCAACCACACTATTGGCATCCCTAAACGCATGAGATATTTTAACTTTATCAAATTTAGCTAAAAGGGATTTAGCATCTTCAATCCAGCTCTTGATAAACCATGAGGGAGGGAATTTTCCTAGGAGGCAATCAATAATGTTTTTTGAGTCTCCTTCAAGCCATAATTTTTTATAATTCTAACTAAGAGCTAAATTAATCACTTGAAAGGTTCCAATAGCTTCAGCCACATGATTAGTTTGAGATTTGAGGGGAGTAGCCACCACCGCTAAAAAATTACCATTTGAATCCCTAATCATACCTCCACTTACAACCAACCCTGGGTTTCCCTTAGCCATGCCATCAAAATTGGCTTTAATCTAGCCACATGGTGGAAAACTCCAACAATCCCCCTATTTGGTCTTTTTTAGCTAGTTTTGAAGCCCTTGACACATCATTTTTAATCTTCCAGTCCTTGGCTATATTTAATTCATATGGAGAGCACAACACAATGCCCTTTTTATTCTCTTATTGAAGAATGAGATTAAAGTTTTCAACAATTAGCTTGAAGGTTTTTTGAACACATTGTTCTCTGAAGTTTCCTTGTCCTTGAAGAGTCTATTATTTCATTCTTTCCACACACCCTAGCCTATATAGGGGAAAGTAAAAGCCCATAATCTTTGAATAAAAGGATTTAGAGAAGGAGCTTTCCATTGAGAGAAAAAGTCTTAAATAGTATAAGGAAACACCCATGATATGTTCTAGAGATTCAGAAACTTACCCCATATAGCAATAGCAAACAGATAGTGGAGAAACAAGTTATTAATAGACTTCACCTCATTCTTACATAGATAGCATATATTAGGTATCTAGAAGCCACAGTTACAAAGATTTTCAACCTTGAGCACTTTATTTTGAAGAAGGATCTAGAAAAAAAAACTGACTTTAGGGGTCAGATGTTTTATCCATGCTCTGGCCTAGAAGGGAGAGGGAGCTTGAGAGATGGACAATAGAAAGATAGCTAGAGAAACAAAGTAGTTTCCCAAAGGGTTATCTATCAAGACAAAAAGGTCATCCTGTTGATTCAAACCCATCCTAATAGCCATCAAAGATGAGTGAATTGAGGCAAGCTTTAGGCTAAGTAGGCCTAAGTGCATCCAACCCCCATCAACCAATAGTCCTTAACTTGAGTACCAAAAGTCATTTTTCAAATGTCAGACCACCTATTAAACCTTTCATTGTTAATTAGGGGCTCCTTTAGCAACCATCTATCCTCCTAGAACCTGGCTTGATTTCCACTTCTAATATTCCATCCAACACCTAAGTCAACAATCTTTCTCCTAGTAATCATATCATTCCAACACGTTGATCCATAGGGAAGTGAGGGAGAATCTAGTAGGGCCTTAAGGGATCCATGATTAGCCATATATTTACTTTTTAAAATGTCTTTCCATTCCCCATAAGATGAAAAAGACCTCCAAATTGTTTTAGCAAGAAGAGTCTTATTCATCATTCTGATCTTTCTTAGACCCAATCCTCCCATTTTTTTTGGCCTACAAATAAGGTCACATCTAATAAGAGGCATTCTCTTTCTTTCTTCAACCCCTGACCAAAGAAATCTTTTTTGAATTTTTTCAATAGCTTCTGCATATTTAGCAGGGATTCTGGAAAGAATTAAGGCATAAATTAGAAGGTTCTAAAGAGAAGCTTTGAGGAGCTGGATTTTTCCTGCTTGACTAAGAATAGCTCCTTTCCAACCAATGAGCTTTCTGTTGAACCTATCAACCAACGAACTCCAAAAGGAGTCAAGAGGTTTAAGGCCTAAGGGTAATCCAAGATAAATGGAAGGTAAGGAATCCACTCTACATCCCAAGATTCTTGCTATCTTCATCTGTTTGTGATTAGGATTATTAAAAAAGAAAAGAGAACTTTTTCTTTCTGTTGACCGGCTGACCAAAAGCTCTCTCATACTCATCCAAAATTCTTTTCAAATTCTTAGCTTCAATAACAGTAGACCTCCCCATTAGCATGGTATCATCAACAAACTACTGATGATAGCAAATCATATTACTAGAAGAGGGCTTTAGTCCCACCAGAGATTTGTGATCAATTAGTCTTTTCAAGTTTTGCCCAAGACATTTAGCCATAATAGTGAACAAGATGGGAGAGATTGGATCTCTCTATCTTAAACCTCTTGAATTCTGAAATAAACGTGACGGGGATCCATTCACCATAATAGATATAGAGATTGTTGAAAGAAGGTGTTCCACCATCAAAAGGACTCTATTGTTGAATCCAAACACCCTCATTATTTTGAGCAAGAATTTCCAGTCCACATGGTCATATGCTTTCGATATATCCATCTTTAGAAGAAAACCTTCAATTTTGGATTCCATAAGGGAGTGGATATTCTCATGGATAGTAACAATAGAATCGAGGATCTTCCTTTTAGGAACAAAGCCATTTTGCTAGGGAGAGATCAATGATGGAAGAATTAAGATAATCCTAGACGTCAAAACCTTTGAAATGATTTTGTAGAAAGAATTACAAAGGCTTATAGGCTTAAAGGCTTCAAACTCTTCTACTCCAAGTTTCTTGGGAATAAGGACCAAGAAGGTATCATTTAGTTCCTTTAGGAGACTTCTTGATCCAAATAATTGTTTGACAACATTCACAACATCCTCTTCAACAATCTCCTAGAACCATTGAAAGAAGAACATGGGAAATCCATCAGGGCCAGGGGCCTTGTTCCTTTCAAAGGAAAAGACAACTTTTTAATTTCTTCCCTAGAAGGAATATCAAAAAGCTTGGTATTATCTTCATACTTGACTAAATTAGGGATGGCCTCTAAGAGGTAATCTTGCTCTTCATGATTGATTCCTTTGCTGGCTGAGAGGAGATTACTAAATAAAAGGACAACTTTTCTTCTAATGTCATCCTCCTCCTCAAACTGATTTCCATTACTTTCAATGTGAGAGATTCTATTGGCAGCCCTGTGTTTTGATGCAGACGAATGAAAATATCTAGTGTTTTTATCTCCAACAAAGAGCAATAGAGCTCTAGATCTTTGTCTCCAAAAGTCCTCCTCTCTGGCTATAATTTCATGCATTTTCACAAGAAAATTATTTTCTTTTTCCCTATTATCATCAATATATCCTTCCCTCTGGATTTTGTCCTGAATCTCCACCAACTCCATCTGGAGCTTAGAATTGATTCCAAAAATGTTACCAAAGGTATTTTTTTCCATCTTCTTATTTTACATTTAACTTCCCTTAATTTCTTAGCCACCCTAAACATGGTAGTCCCAAGGACACCAATATTCCACCATTTCCTTATTTCCTCAAATATTTGAGGATGGGAAAGCCACATTCTTTCAAATCTAAAGGGAAATTTCCACTTCCCCTTTAAAGGATTTGCAACAAAACTTATAGGAAAGTGATCAAAACCCACCCTAGAAAGAGCTTTTAAAGAACAGTAATAGTTTAATAACCATTGGCCTGAAATAAACATTCTATCTAACCTTACTTGAATCAAGTCCTTACCAGTTCTTTGATTTAACCAAGTATAGGTAGCTCCCTACAAATCCGAATCAATCAACACCTGGTTATTCATGAAATCCAAAAGATCCATTCTTCTCTCCATATTAGCCTAGGAACCTCTGAACTTCTCATCATCCTAAAGAGTGATATTACAATCTCCCATAACGACCCATGAATCATTATTAAAAATCCTATGAAAGGTAGAAAGCTCCTTCCAAAACAACTTTCTAGCTCCTTTCCCATTCAGGGCATAGATGTTAGATTGAATCTAGCAAAAATTGTCTCTGATATGGGTGGATCTGGTAGCCACATGATTAGTACTCTCTAGCAAAGGTTTGCCTTCAATGAGATTTTGGTTCTAGAAGGTCACAATACCTCCTGAGGCACCTTCTAAGCTATTTCCATGGACACCATAAAATTGAAACATCTTAATCTTTTCCACCTTCTCTTTATGCATTTTGGATTCTTGGACAAGTAATATATCAGGCCTATTGTCCCTAACAAAATTGTGTAGCACATCCTGCTTATGGAGGGTATTTAACCCCCTAATATTCCATGATATAATCTTCATGTCTTACTAGGGGATTGGAGAATCTTCAGGATGGTCTTTTGAACACCATTCATAATATCATGAAAACTACCATGCTCCCTCAACCACTTTTAATATTTTCTTCCTTAGCTCGAGTTCTAGTAGAGACTCCACTTGGTGTATTCTGCTATTTTTTTTTCTTCTTATTTTTCTTGGACAAGGAGTTGGAATCATCTCTATCTGTATCTTCATGGCTTTCCAACTCTCTCATCGATTCCCATTCCTTGTCAGACATCCTCCTTTGGTCCAAGGGAAGGGTTTCCATTAGTCCGTTATACACTGGGTAGAATATTCACTTCAGAACTCTTGAGTTAGACTCAAGTTCTCAAAGGTATCCTTGATATAATCTGGTGTGATAGAAATTCTCATAATCTAAAAAGAGTCCAAACTAGAGGGGAGGTCTCCTCTAGAAGCAAAATGAGGAAGAGGAAAACCAAAATCCAACATCAATCCCTAAATAGGAATATCATCCAAACCTAGTTCCCCATCCTTCTTACCATTTGGATCCAAAATAGGGTTAAAGGAGTCCAGATTCAGTAGACCATTTCCAATGCCTTCCAGGTCACACTCTCCAACCTCCTTCATTCCAGATATGTCCTCTGACTCATAATGTTATGGCTCCTAAAAAACCAAATCTTCTTTGAAACCCACCACTTCATTACATTTAGGGACATTCACCTGATCATTAGGCTTCATACACCTTGACTCACTGATATGGGAATTTTCTTTACTCTCTTTTCCCTCCCCCTTAGGCTTCTTTCTCCAGACAGGCTTCTGAATAGGCATAGTTTTCTCTTTCTCCTTGTTGGCATTGAGTGGGCATTTCTTAGCCCAATACCCTATTGTTTTGCACTTAAAGCAAGCAAAAGGGATTGATTCAAACTTTATAACTTGCATCCAAATCCCCATCTTTGACTGGATATCAATAGAAGAAGGGAGGTCAGCATTCTGGAATACTCCCACACAGATTCTAGCAAACACAAGCCTATTTCTAGCTATTGTCATGGGATCTATTGAGAAAAGCTCCCCAAAAGAGTTAGCAATGCCATTGAAGACATCCTCATTCCAGTATTCCAAAGGAAGACTTGAAAGTCTAGCCTAGACAAGAAGATTCTCAAAAATAGAGTCTAAAAGGTCCAAATTAGACGTCCATTTCTTAAGGGCCAAGGAGGATTTCCCTATAACCCATGGACCACCAATCCTGACTACCACCATATTCTCCTTGCAGGTAAACTCAAAAGAAAAGTATGCTTTGGGAAGCACTACAATAGTAACTTTGCCATTGGTTCTCCACTTGTTTTTGACAAACTCCCTTACCACTTCAATATTTGGTCTAGGGCCCATAAACTTTCCAACTAGTGCTCTATCCATTAAGGATATATTACGATCAATAATCAGATTAGGCATAGAGATGAAAAACTTACCTTTCAAAACAACTTTTTTGGTTATGGGCTACAAGCCAACATAATTGTATCTCTTATCTTAAGCTTATTGTTACAAATTCTACAATATATATGTGCGATAACTTTATTGGTTGTAACTCTTCTTCTTAAAAAATATAAGTGTTATAGAAATAAAGATAAAAATATAATAAAAAAACATAAAATTGAACAAATACATAATAAATAAAAATTTCATAATTATATCAATAAATGAGCAATGGAAGCTAGCTAAGTGAATCCTAAAATATATTATGGACCAAAATTAGAATTAGTGCAATATGTAGAGTGGATGTTGAAAAGCATACGAATTTTGTCTATACATTATCTTATTCAAATTTCAAGTTAATTTCTTAAAATGCTTAGACATCACCAACTTGGTGATCCCTATGTCTTTATTATTGTAGATAATTACACATCTGATATCCATATGTCTTACTATTTTGTTGTGAATTTGGTGAGCTAGTAGTGATAGTTTTAGTTCTAGAAGTTGCTTAGTATGACTCTATTAGATGCCAAATAGATTAGTTTTTTCTCATTTTTAAATCCCTTTTATTAAGGTTTGTATTTTAATTTTATCATAATTTATAGCATGAGAAATATATAAAATATTAAAATTGATTTATAGAATTATCCTTTACTAAAAAGTAAAGAACCTTCTTTTAAATAATATTCTCATGTATTCCTTTAGAAGACCATTTTTATATTTTTAATATGGTACTAAAGTGAGATTAGATGTGGCTCCATCATTGGAGTACTTATGTTATGAGAGCATAATGAAAACTATTTTTCATTGAATTTGTTAGGGAGTGGGTGGTATTGGTGTGGTGAACTAGTTTACGAGCTCAAGTGTGTTGAACTCATTAAAAAAGAATGAAGGGGTTTCTTTAAAAAATGAATTGAATTAATTAAGTTTTAAAATATTGAAGTCTATAAAATTTGGTTGAGAGGAAAAGTATCACAATCATTTATTTTGTTTGGAAAAGAATAAAGAGAAAGTTCTTATTGATGTTGGTTGGCTTGACTTGCAAAATATGATGAAGAAAAAATCATCCAACTATTTGAGTGACCATTAGATGTGTTCAAATCATCAAAGCACATTTTAAAGGATCTAATAAGAAATATAGATTCTTTGACATACTTCTATCTAGATGTTGGAGGAGGGAGGTTTGTTAAGGTTTGAAAAAGGGCAAAGGTGTGCTCATTTAATAATTAGCTTGGATGTTTAGTTGTAGGGAGAGAATGAAAGATAATTTTGCATCCAACATCCAATGTACTATTGTGTCTATCATGAATTTGGACAAGTCCTGAATGTTAGTTTGAGTTCTAGAAGTTTGTTGAAGTTGGACTCTAATAGATGTCCAATTGATTAATTTTTTCTCATGCTTAGATCTATTTTCTAGGAGGTTGATGTGAGTTTGATGTGCTTCTTCAAAACTATTAATTGTAATAATTCTTTATTGAAAAGTATTATAGTTTTGTCTTAATAATAATCTATTGTATCTTTTATATTATACATTTTTGTAATTTTTTCATTTATACACATACATATATTATAATGTTGAATGCAACGAATATTATCTATATCCTTCACGAATTATCCTTAATTCACAATTTTATCTTTACATTTTTAAATTTTTATTTTGTATTTTTTTAAATGTGCCCCTCACTCCCATATCCTTTTTATATCTCCCATCTTCTAAATAAATTTTGAACTTACACAAACATTGATACATAAATTAACACTTAAATAGACGTCAAAAGTACCATTATTTGTAACTACAATGTGAAATCTTATAAACATGAGCCTTATGACTTCATTCAAGCTGTTCGTGAGTAAATTGGAAATCAATATATTATTAAAATTTAAAAAAAAGATATCTTGACTTAAGAGTTTTGATAGGCTTATTTCTGTACAGAGATAATATTATAGAAGATAAAATAATAATAATTGTCATATATAGTCATATTCAAGATAAAATTGAAGACAAACAATAAAAAGACGAAAGAATTTCTGTAAACCATAATGAAATGTTTATTTTTTATAGCTCGGCTGTATTCAGTACTATAATAAATCGCTTCACAACTAGAATGCCTTGGATTACTAGATCCGCGATACGAGAAATTGTAAATTCATAGATTATTTAAACCATGGAGAATGGAAAAATAGCATTGTTCAAATACTACTGGTAAGGAAGTATATATGTGTTCTAGTAGGGTGCAGGAGCAACTCCAGCAAGGGAAAACGCCTTTACGGTTGGCCCAGGTGCCACAGTCTCGAACATCATTCGCCGGCTTCGTGTTTTGTGAGCCTCGCACAGGTGAGGTAAATATATTCCTGCAATCCTTATTCTTGTTAACCTTTGTCTCGGTACTTTGAGAATGATAGAATAAAGAAAAATAACGCACTTACCTTCTCCTGCTGCGAGATCGAGGTAGAGATTGACAATGTTGGGGCAACTGTTTTGGCACTTGTCTGAGCACAATTTGGAGGTGAAATGAGAATATTCGGAATTATCGTCGGTGGACATGCCAACGCTCATCCTCTGCAACCCACAGCTTTGCAGGCATTCCTCACTTTCAATCCATTCCATCATCTTCTCCGCCATTATACCCGACGACTGGAATATATTAGCACATGTACCACTCATTATTCAATAAAACTATCCATGCAGCTGTGTTTACATGAAAAAAAACGAGAAAAAGATTGGAGTATTGAAAGAAAATTTATTGCCTGGCATTGGTATTCTATTGATGATTCTTATGACTTTATGTTCACCATACACTTTTTATAACCTTAAATATTTCATGAATTATTTTTTATTCATAATTTCCTTAATTATATTATTAACATTTTTTTTTATATTTTCCATGAAATGTATCCCTCCCTTCCTTTATCCTCTTTATTTTATATCTCTTTCATCTTATAAATCATTTTTAATCCTCCATAAACATTTTTAGATAAATAAAATTAAATTAGCATAATAAATTTGAAAAAAGGGTCAAGGGTACCATTATTTATGACAAATTAGCATAACATATTTGAAGAAAGAATCAAGGGCACCATTCTTTCTGAAAAAATAATTTGCTTTAAGTATGTGTGTCATATGACAGGTCATTTAAGCATTTTTCATAGTATTTAGAAGTCAAATATTATTAAAAATTTATAAGTTTTAAATCCCAATTGGAGTTGGATTTATGATCTAGAATGGATACAAGAATTTGACTAGATGGCTCTTGTTGTTTAAATCCCATGATAGAAGTGATTCCTTTTGTAAATTTTTGATAAAATGTATAAAAGCAATATAGGTTAGAAGTTTAGTGCTTAGATTTTTTGTGACATTATTGTGTCAATAGTTGTTTTAATTAGGAGGCTAATGCGAAATATATGTCTTGGCACTTCAAGTGAAACTATGCCTAGATCCAAAATACAATAGACAAGCCCATGCAAACTTATTTTATATTAATATAATGTTATGGTCTTAGCTATAAACTTACGTAGAAAAAAAAAATCAATAATAATACAACAATACAAAATAAAGTAGCATCAATAATAAAAATCTATGAAGAAAGCTCTTTTAGAATAGCTTCATATATTGTTTTCTTGGATGCTCCTATGAAGGAATACTATTTTTGGATTAAATACAATATCTAAAAATTGCAAAAGAAATCTGATTTTTTGAAGAGTATAAATCTTTAAAAACATGATTAGAATGAAGGATAAATAATTACAACATGATAATTGATTTATACATAGCAAGAATAAAAACTAAATTGATATAGAAAGCAAATTAAATATATCAAGCAAAAATATCAGAAAATGGATAAAGGTTTAGTGCGTCTAATATTAAGTTGTTAAACAAAATTAAATGGAACCGTATGTACATTTGAATATATGGTTATAGTATTTAAAATTATTGTCTATGTTGAAGATATTTTGAAATTTGTAAAAATATCTTAGTAAATATAATATGTGATTAGACACTAGAATTAGTATAATATATAGAATAGAAGTATAAGATTATTCTCTTTACATTCAACTATCCAAATTTTAAGTTTATATTATATAATTTTTAGATATTAAAAGCTTGCTAATCCCATAACTTTATGTCCACCATAATTTTTTTATAACCTTAAATATTTAAAATATTACATAAATATTTCATATATATATTTTTTTAATTCATGATTTTCTTTATCATATTGTTAACATTTTATTTTATATTTTCCATGAAATGTGTCCTCACCCCCTTTATCCTCTTAATTTTATATCTCTTAGCATCTTATCAGTTTTAATCTTCCATAAATATTTATTTATTTATAAATTAAATTAACATGACAAATTTAAAATAGGGGTCAACGGTCCGATTAATTAGGACAAAAGAATTGCCTTTATGTACGTGTGCCGTATGCCTTCATTCAAGCCGTTCGTCACGGAAGTGGGAAGTCAAATATTATTAAAATTTTATAAAATTAACATCTTGGCTAAAGGGTTTTTCGTAGGTTTTACATCGCCAAATTTGTATATACAATTAATTTTATGGGAGCTAAAATTTGATTGAAGACAAACCAATAGAAAGCCGAAAACGTTTATGCAAATTGTAATGAAATGCCTTTTTATTAGTAACTTTAGCGACACGGTATTATGTACCATATATTGCTTTACAGCTAGATTGCTTGACATTCTTACGTCTACAATATGATAAATTCAAGACTTAATCTATGAGGAATGGAAAATATAGCATTGATTAACTACAATATTACTGGCAATGAAGAGTATATATGCTTTAGTAGGGTGCAGGCGCAGTTCCAGCGAGTGAATAGGGCTTCACAGTTGGCCCAGCTGCAACAGTCTCGAAGATCATTCGCCTGCTTCGTGTTTTGTGAGCTTGGCACAGGTGAGGCAAATATATTCCTGCAATCCTTAATTTTGTTACCATATGTTTGAATAAAATAATATCGGCATCATGACAAGGAATGAACAGAGAGTAATGGGGCACTTACCTTCTCCTGCAGCGAGATTTACGTAGAGATTGACAATGTTGGGGCAGTTGTTTTGGCACTTGTCTGAGCACAGTTTAGAGGTGAAATGAGAATACTGGGAAAGATCATCAGTGGACATGCCAACACTCATTCTCTGCAACCCACAGCTTTGCAGACACTCCTCGCTCTCAATCCATTCCATCATCTTCTCCGCCATTATGCCCGATGACTGGAATACATTTGCACATGTGACACTCGTTATTCAATAAAACTATCCATGCTGCTGCGTTTCCTTAAAGAAAAAAAGAGAAAAAGATTGGAGTATTGTAAAAGAATGTATTGCCTGGCACTGGTATTCTACTGAGGCTTCGTGTGTGGAGGCGACGAAGGAGTATTTCTTCTCGAGCACACACCGAGCTCCCGACGAGGAGACCGAGAAAGCACACATTTCTACTGGCAGCTTCTCACATTCCACACCTCCTGCGCCTACATAAAATCACCATTAACGGTTTTCAAACATAAAGTAAATTTCATTAATCAAAAGCTTATAACGGAAGGAGTTAAAAATCAGATACTGAATGAAAAGAACTTGTTAGGTCGTTAGCCATCCAGTATAAATCTATTCGATTTTTATTTTAAAATACGAAATTTTTTCTCTATGTGAGAAAAACTCTATTTTCTTTCCCATGGTGTAAAACCTTCAAAGTTGAAAATCCAATTGCCTGAATAAAATAAATATTAAAGTTTGGAGGTTAGACATGAATGGTATTTTTTTTAATTTCAATTTTTAGTCTTTTTCAGTAGATTGAAATTGTAAGACTAATAACTAGTTCAAGCGCAAGCCCTGAGCTGTGTCTAATCTAATAAGATTAACCTAACTGCAAGTTCTGGATAGATTAGTTGACAATATACCCAAATAAGGCTCCTAGTAAATCATGGTTTACATCCATAAAATAAGCTGAGGTAGAATTCCTAGGCAGATTTGATAAAACGTATACGTATACGATAAGATAAAGTACAAGTTCTCGATGGATTAGATACAAAAACACTCCTCTTAACCATGATATTTAACATTTTTACATAGATAATTTTGACCTGGAGATACAGAAGTGACCAGTTAGATAATTGAAAACTACTTTACGATTGACTTAAAAACCAGTAGGTGGATCCGAATTTTCTTACTAGCCCCTCATAACCGTGCATGGCAGATTCAGGGATATATAGATATTACGATTTCTTGATCTAAATAAACTGTAGATTGCTGTCAGTATGAATCTGTTCTAAATATTCTGAAGTCGAAGTAATTCAATTATTCGAATGAGTAGAAACAGAAATTCAGAGAACCATAATTTAATCTCGCAATTTTTTTAAAACAAAAAATGCTTACCCATCACCACAACACTTTGCAAGCTGAAAAGTGTCAAAAGAGTGGCGAATGCAACTCTCATTTCAAAAGCCATCTGCAAAATTCTTGCCTTGCCCAAGAAAAAAACTAAAAGCAAGAAGAAGAGGAAACTTGAGAGACAAGTACTTTGTGAAGAACAAAGCAAATTAACGAGTGACATTTATAGACGCATTTGGCTCGACGCCAGCGAGAAAAGTGAAGCCCTCAGTACCTTAGATGTTTGTGGTCATTGTCCTGGTCCAAGACGAATTTGTGAGGCGGCCGATGAAATTTGGCACGATGTAGAAAAACAAGCATAGTACAAAGTTTGTTGGAAGCTCGATTTTGAATGAAATCCCTCATTTCTTGGTCGCCTTATGTTTGCAGGACGCGTGGTTTGCTAAACGTAAAAGACGTTGTTACTCGTCTTATAATTCAAAGATTACAATTGACGAGAAGGGTGTACTTGTCTATCATTCGCATTTAATAATGATCATGGGAGAGAGACTATAAACATATTTTAGGAAAAATGCTAAAGATGATTTTTTTTTTAAATAATATAATTGTAAATTGTGAAAGGATTCTGTATAAAACAAATATTTTGGTATAATTATTAAAAATATTTTTTATTTACTTACAATTTTAAATTGTAGGAGGGAGTGAAATTATATTTTTTCTTAGTAACATATTATATTCAAATGTAAAGTATGTAACAAACATTTAAAATTGTTTAGGATAAATGTACTATAGTTATTGAAAATTACAATTCTTTAGTTCATGACTATGAAAAAGAAAACATAATTTTTTTCTTATAAAGATAATGTCTCTTTCTCAAGTTTCCTTCTAAAAAATAGACATTTATAAACATTATTACAATACTTTTGAATCTATCCTCTGTTGTAATAATCTCCTCAAATTTTCCCTCAAATTATTAGAGATTTATAAGATTTTTACAATTACTTTTCAATTCATCCTTCTCAATTATAATTTTTTTTTTACATGTTATTGTGCTATTGCAATAATGCAACTTTCTTAGTTGTAATAATTATTTTGTACATGAGAAAATATTATTTTAAGTATTATTCAGTCCATCCATATTATGTGTGTACATTCATAAAGAGTATCTATATTTTATATTATTGTTTTTCATTAAGTTATATAGTTCTACCTGGGGGGCACAAGACAATATAATACTAGAAATACAATCAACACTTGAATGAAAATGTATGAGTAAATAACCCACACAAGGGCCTAGATACTCAAATATCAACTACTATAGAAAAATGCTAATAAAAAATAACACTAAGATTTTGGACTAGATACAAAATTGAAATAGATAAATAAATGGTAAGTTGTACATACATAAAACAAAGAGAAAATATGTCACCTAGGCATTATGATTGAAACTAGGGATAGCTATCTACACCTCCACTCCCTTGTAGCTTTGGAAAACACCTCAAAATAAAACTGTCACTAGGGAGAAAATGCCACCTACTGTATACTCTATTTGGAAATCTATTACTAGAAAGTAGGGTAACCTTTTCCTATAGTGACAATGAAATTCTAGAAACCTCTATAACATCAAAGGGATTTACCTTGATTAATTTGATACTCATCATTGAGTAAGAACAATGGTCGCTTAAAAAAAATGATAGCCACTTACCAAATAATTCACTTATAGCGAGACATGACCATGTGTTTAATGAAAATACTTAGTGTTGGTAGAAAGCCATTATGATGACTGTACAACAACTTAAAAATTTAATTTCTTTCCAATCGAAATTTAGTTGCATCATATTCATCTACCAAAATAATATGAACTACTTTTAAATCCAAAATTCATAGGAAAACTAGGTTTTACACATAAATCCATAAAGATAATAGATATTTTTAGTATACTAATTGAGTCTAATTAGTAATCCATGAGAACACTCATACATTTTTATTATTCTCTTGAAGAGATACCATGAAAATATGTACAAGGAATTTATAGTCATATAGCTAGCTAGCTAATCAATAACACATCCAAAAATGTACACCATATATAAGGAGATACTCGGGCAAGGTCAATTCTATCTTTAATCATTTAGCATTTGAATGTTTTTGAAAGAGGAAAAAAGAGGTTTTATAGGGACTCGAAACCACGAAGTTTACAAACAAAAGATAAGATCATCAAAGTCACCATAAACAATAAGGCTGTAAAGAAAACAACATAAAGACAAAGCCACAGCCATAAAAAAAGCTAGCAAGGGCCATAGAAAAGACCCAAAAAGACCAAACAAAATGCCAGTAGCTAAACTTGGGACTTTAGAGTTTTTACAGTCTCAGCTTCCAAGTCGTTCATATCCTTGACCCCCCTCTTTAAAATATGGACCATCTAGGTAGAAGGAGGCACTTTCCTCTTGAGGTTGGCACGGGTCCTTTTGAATATACCTTGGTCCTCATTCTTTCTTTTATCCTTGTCCTCTTCCAGATCAACAACCAGTGACCCCTGTTGTGATTTCTCCAACTTTTCAGACATTGCATTGATGATTATGGCATTGTTCCTAGCCATTTTATGGTTTTGTTCCACTATAGTTTTCATGTTATTTTTTATTTTGGCAATCTCAGCTTCTAGAGTCTTGTACTTGTCCTCAATATCTTCTTCTCTCATTCAAGTATTATTGGTTTTTTGTTTTCCTTCTTCATTGCTAAGAGTGGATAAATTTAGTTCCAGTTCCACCAGCTTGCTATTAAGAACCCCATTTCTATGATTAAGATCATTAATTTCTTGATAAGCCCATTTCAAAACCCTGAATATGTCCCCAACACCACTTCTGGCAGAGGCAAGAATGTCTCCAGACTAAACCTGGTCTAAAATGAGGTTAACATCATCCAGAGTGGGGAAGCTAGGAAATCTGGTATCATCAACTCTAAAAGAGGTAGGAGGGGTAGACACATAGTTTCTGCTATCTTCAGGGTTCTTAGTTTTGTCCTCCAGAGAGTTTGCAGAGTAGGAAACCAACTTATTGGTAGGGGAACCCCTTAGAGTGGGATTCTTTAAGGGACCCAAGTAGTCAGGGTGGATCTTAGGGTTAGCTTTAGCAAGTTGGGGTTTACTATGCTAGGTTTTCTTACCAGAGAACACAGGGGGCGAGTGCGCTTCAATAATTCTCTCTTGGTTAGGCTGATTCTTCAAACCACCACTATCTATTTCATAGTCCTCAAACACCGTCGAGGCAATCGGTTTGGATAAAGCCAACATGCTTTGATAGTGTTCATATATTAACCTAATAAGACCAAGATGAAGAATAGGGTATCTCTTGGGATTTTTCTTGTGGTCCTCATGGCTATTACTCAATGAAAAAAATAAATAATGAGGCAAAGAAATCTGTACCTTATGGTGGAAGTGGTTAAGGATAGCAAAGTGATGACCATAAACTCTGGTGAATCTCCCATCCAGAGTAATATACTCCATTATGACACAAAGCACCTTTCTCCACAACACCTTGATGGTGTCAATTTCAAAGTAGTTGTTGGAAATTTTGACTAGTTTCAATCTCTCTTTTTCATTCTTAGGGAATTTAATTACCGCCTCATCAAAAAACCTTCTGTCGCGATAAAAATTCACACCCTCAATCGACATTCCAGTCACCTCTCCAATAATTTTCTCATCCAGCTTCCCCTTTCTCCCAAAGAGGATTATTTCTCCATTGTTCCAACTCTTCTCAAAATAGTTCGTAGCCATAGCATCATGCCCGTGAAGTTTTTCTAGAAATGGAACCAGTCCATGAATGTTACAAGTGTTATTATAAATTTTTCCATGAAGCTAGGTCACTATAATGACAAAACTTTATACCCAAAACAAGAAACTATGAATCCTACAGTTCAATTAAACAAGTCTCTTCCTCTACTAAACTCCCTTGATTTTCCATTTTTCACCCCCCTTACAATAGTTACAATCTAGCCACATATCTCTCAAGCTCATTCTCACAACCTTAGGAGAAGAAACATTGCTAGTTTGTGTTATAATGTTTTCCATGCCTTTTATTTCATTAGCATTAAATCCTTCATTGAAAAATCACTCTTTTGGTGTGTGTGGAGGTACTTGGAGGTACAAAAATATCCTTCTCTTCATTATCACTATTATTATAAATATTAACGAAATTTTTTTATTTGAGTTGACACATGGTGGATAAAATCCCTCAAATTACACTTGAAAAATAACTTGTAGATGGTTTGACAACCACCAAAGGTCAAAACATAAAAAAAATAATGGCTACATGGGGCACCCATATTTTTCATTACAAAAGTTCTACACCCTTAAGATGAAAAATTAACTATAGGTGGGAAAAGTGTTATTGGATAGTTTTAGGGCCTTATCATGACATTCATGCTATTATGGGTCATGTAAGGAGTTATGCAAGGGGAAAAACTACAAAAAGAAATAATTTTAATTTTTTTATGGATTGGGGGTTAAGGATACCTCACAACACATACAGTTATTAGGGAGTCAAAGATTGGAGACACTATAGGAAGTCATCCCTTAAGGAATTAAAATAAGGATTAGTGCAAACTCATGATGATGATAAGGAAATGAAACATAGAAAAATAGGTTCACCAAAATGAAGGTATGATGCACCTATTTCAATTCCATTCAAAATGTGTGCCATAAAAAGATAGATTTGAAAACTAATAGAACTAACTATCAAATTTCTGATTTGGAAAGGTGAGAATGATGTGTACCTGTCACCAAAGATACTTTTGCAGACCTCATGGAGGACTCATCTTCCCTATGGTGAATGGGTCTTGGCTAGGGTTCCTAGAAAATGCTTTCTAGGTTCTCTTTTTCCAATTCTATACTCCTAGATTCTAGTTGTTCACTATCGGAAAGCTAGAAATAAATCAAGTAGATCAATTTATGTGATTTGACAACTTTCTTCAATTTTTCTCTCCAAATGATATTCAACTGAAAAAAAATCTATAATTGCACATCAAAGAGAGAAAAATGTTATTTGTTAGGGAATATGGGTTTGCCTTGGTCAAACCTTGTTTTGGTAATTAAACCTTGAAATGAAATAAAACATGAAACAGGGAAAATTTTAGTGGTGAATCTTCACCAGTTGGCGAATTCTAGGAATTAGCCAAGTCGAAATTGGTGAATTCTCACTTTGAACAGGGTGTCCAAATCGCCTAGATTTTACGAAGTATAGGTCCAATGCATGTCCATTTGCTAATGAGTTTTTTTATGAGGCATATTTAAGCAACAAATTTTCCATTTTCAAACTATGTGTTTCAATTAGACTGACTAATATTTTTGCTTGGAATCCTGAAAGCATTTAATAAAACACCTACATATTCACCAAAACTATTAAAACAACATTGTATTAGGACCCATATCGCCAGTTAAAATTTACAAATAGTTGCATGTGAAGACCTATTTCACGAATTAAAATTTATAAAAAGTTTCTCATGAGGACCTATTTCGCCAATAACATTAAAAAATAATTACATTTGAGGACACACATTTTGCCTTGAAAATTACAATGTATCATTGTATAAGCACGCGAGATTCACAATTTTTTTAATATACCATTTAAAAATCCCGTGGAATTCGCCAAATATGGAATCATGGATTAATATAAATACAATCGAAAGTGTCATTTATTCTTACACATTTTGTTTGGTTATGAGGTTCTACTTCTCCATTCGGAAGTCAATGAAAGCTGAAAACGTAGACTTAAAAGGTGAGTGATAATTTCTTCATAGTGTTATTAGTTATAATAATAAGCTTTCTTTATCTCTTTTCCATTCTTGCTTCAACAAAGTGAACCTTAGGAGTTAGAACCAAACTCTGAAGTTTTGAAGTTTTTGAAACCTCTGACCCACCTAGTAGAAAGATGACCAAGAAAGACTTGCAACTCAACAAAGTGAACCATCAACCAAGTCGGGGAATCGCGAAGTTATGAAAATTTAAAACTCTGCAACAAGGTTATATAACTTTGAGGACTAGCAACTAAGTTTAGGAAAAGCCAAAAAATTTATATTGTATTCCATGGTATTGAATTTGATATGTGATTTATTATTAATCCATTCCATGAATAGAAATAAATACAATCGAAAGTGTCATTTATTCAGAAGCAGCCAAAGCCAAAAATGTAGACTTAAAGGTGAGTGATCATTTCTTCATAGTGTTATTAGTTATAATAATAAGTTTTCTTTATCTCTTTTCCATTCTTGCTTCAGTTTTAAAGATGATATTGAGTAGGTAATGGGATCTATATTATTATTCTCTGTCCTTAAACAAGAAGACATTTTTTTCTAGTTTTTATTCAAAGTGAGAGATGAATATGTTGAGCAAATTAGAGATCAATATGTTGAGTGACTCGAGCAGCAAGGGTAAGGTTCCCACCACTCCTCAGGGTGGTGAAGAGATTCCTGTCGCTTCTTAGACTTCTTCCCCTCCTCAGGGTGGTAAGTCTCTTATCGCTCCTCAGGGTGGTGAAGAGACTCCTGCTGCTCCTTAGGCTCCTTGGGGTGGTGAAGAGACTGGGAGGCCATCAAAACACCCAAAACTTAGATGTACCATACTCTCCTACTTTGAAATTGCCAAAGCTTTTGATCCATTAGGTCAAGATGGAGCTACATCATCAACTAATCCACCAAATATTGGTAGAATTCCCAATACCTCATTGCCATCAAAAGGTCAAGTTGAGATTGTCATTGATTTAAATCAAAATGTATCAAATCAGGATAGCAATACCACAGAAGATGTTCCAAGTGATACCCTGGGCCCAGTTAGCCATAATGAGATAATTGACTTGGATGAGGATGATGATGTTGGTAGCAAGAAAAGGAAAAATAAACCAAAAAGGGGGCACTAGTGGGAAATGACAAGGAGTTTTCAACTTGGTTGGTTGTCAAAATACCCATTCATGGTACCAGTGGGGATTGGCAATGCAAACGATATTGAAAAGGAAACATTAGCCAAATGTAAGATGTGTAGTTGGAAATGTGGAAGAGCCAAGATGTTGCAACTAAAGATTGACACTATAGAAAACCATATCGGTAAAGTTTATGAAAAAAACAAATCATAGACGAAAAGGAAGAATCAATCGTATGATGGAAATCAAAGAAAGAATGTCTTCATGTTAAGTATGTTGTGGATTATGAAGAGCATGAAAAAATAATTTTGAACATTGCTGCATGTAAAGGTACACTTGAGGCTCAATTTGGAAAAGCAATGGAAGGAGAAAATCTATCAAAAACTATTCAAATGAGTGTTGTTTTTCATATTTTGTCCAGAGGGCGTCCTATGACAGACTACCCAAAATATTCTAGTTTATTATCTTATTTTAATGTTCCTCACTATCCCTTGTCACATTGGTCAGTAAACGTTGGATGGGATTGGGAAAACTGTCTTGTTGTAGTGGAAAAAGAAGATTTAAAGGATAAGGTAAAAGAGTCAAATTTCATTGCATTATATTTAGATGAAGTTATTGCGGTAGAAAATATTTCTTGGGTCTATATGCATTTGTATACTGTAGAATAACATGTTCGCCAAGCTCATCTTCTCTGTGTTCATAAAATGATCAACAATTCAATAGCGAAAAATATATTTGAACTAGTCAAAAAATCTTTTAAATGAAATTGCAGGTATGGATGAGTTGACAATTGTGAAAAAGTTGGTGTGTGTAGGAGCTGATGGAGCTACAGTGATGCAAGGTCAAAGGACCGGTGTTTGTAGAAACTTACAAACTACTTGTTCACCATACATGTTTGGCATTCACTACATGGCCCATAGAATGAATTTAGTATTCAAAATTGTTAGCAAGTTTCCTATAGTATCAAAAGTCAAAAATCTAGTCCGTGAGATCCACTCATACTTTTGTTGAATTCCTAAATGTTTCATAGAATTTCAAAATTTTGCTGAGGGAATAACACCAGGAAACAAGCTTCTTAAGGATGTCGATACCAAATGGATCTTTGTACATGGACCAGCACAACGAGTTCTTTCAGAATATCAATCTTTGATTAGAGTGATGTATGAGCATCCCAACATAGTAGACAAAGCTCCTGACCTCTTACATAGGTTAAGCGATATAGAGACACTTTTGACTTTAAGTAGTCTTCTCCCCATGCTGGATGTGATGAACGAGCTTGTGAAGAAATCCCAAGATAGAACTATGTTTATTAATGAATATGTCAATCTACGTAAACTTATATGCTTGGCCCTTGATCATCTATATCTAGATCTAACACAAGATGGCCCAAATTATTTCATGTGGAAAAAAATTAATGATTTGAATGATCTTGATAATTATTTATAGTTTAATGCAAGTGGAAAATTATGCATCTGTGTACGTGGATATGAGATACAAATGTACCAATGTAAGACAACTAAGCACTCTAGCAGAGAAGTGGCTGTTAACCAGGAAGATTTTTAAGGCATTGTTAAATCTATTGGTGATAATTTGAAGGAAATTGCAAAATATCTTTCCTCATAGATTCGTGAAAGATTCCCTTGACATGAAATACTTGAAGCCATGAGCATTGTGTATCCTCAATTTTGGGCAAACCAAGATAACCCCACATTTTTTCATTCTCAAGTACAAATCTTGATTGAACAATTTTCAAAAACTATAACATACAATGAGTAGAAAATAAAAGGAATTTTAGATGAAGCTAAGCTTAGAAAACAATGTGGGAGTTTTGCAACAGCTATGAGGGACTAGTATAAATCCATGGGCAAGGACAAGGCCTTTGAACTGGGATCAATAAAAAGGTTTAGACAAGCTTAGGTCAGAGTGAAATATTGCATGGTTTGATATCAGAATATTTCAAACTTGCTGATTTATGTCAAACAATGATATTGGGGTCGGTGGAGGATGAGAGAGTTTTTAGTACATTGGGGTTTTTGAAATCAAATTTAAGAAATAAACTAGACAAGAATTTTTAAAGTTGCTTGAGGATGAAAGGAACTGTGTATAATGTCAGAAATTTTCCTTTCGAAAGGGAAATCGCAATCTAGAGGTTCACATGTGAAAGAAGAGGGGCTAAGTTGTGCAACACTCCAATTCCAAAATCTGGTACTAGTGGCACTGGTAGTGGCAATGAGACTCAGACAATTGACATTGACAAAAATGACATAATGAATGTTGAATTTGAGACACAGTCTGAAGAAAATGAAGAGCAGACTTGGAATCAAATTCAAGATGACTCTTTTACTTTATTTGATGATGAACGTCAGATTGAGGACCCCCAATCCATTTGGGAAATGGAAGAGATTCAAGAGAATTAGCATCTTTTAGGTATTTATATTGCACTTCATGGATCCCAAGATCAAATTCCATTATTCCATACTGTAGTTGATGATATTTTATATTGTATTCAATGAAATTGTGAATCATTGCACTTCATGATATTTTATTTTATATTGCACTTCATGAATCATATTCCAAAGTAAAATTGTACTTGATGATATTTTATGTTGTATTCCATGAAATTGTGATATTTTATATTTTATATTGTATTTTATATTTTACATTAGTCCATGGTACATAGCATGCTTTTAGAAATTCCTAAAAAGATAACTCAAGTTTAGTTTGTACATAGCATTTAATGAGATGTCAGATGATGGTGCCTTTGAAAGGAAAGATAAGTCCATAATGTCATGTGGTCGCTGAAACTTGGAATCTTAGAACCAAAGTTTGAAGTTTCAAAGTTTTCCAAACCTCTGACCCACTGAATAGAAAGATGACTTAGAAAGACTTGTAACTCAAAAAAGTGAACCATCAACCATGTCAGGGAATAAGGGAGTTATGAAAATTTAGAGCTCTGTGACAAGGTTATAAAACTCTTAGGGCTAGCGACTAAGGTTAGGAAAAGCACCAAAACCGCTCTCTTCACCAAAACTTAGTAGCAATTAAACTAACCAAAAATCCATCATTCCAATTCTAATAATAGATAATCCACGACATGAATTCATATAAATGCTTAGTGGATATGCTAAATAGTCATGGAGATTGAGTATTGATGTGTGAATTGTAATGCAATTTCACTAAGATTATGGATGCCTAGAATTAAAATCACCTTATAGTTCATATTTTAATTTTGTTAAAAGTAAAACTTGAGCATGTGCTTAGCGATTCATCACTAAACTCAATGCTTATTAGATTAATAACATATTAACAATAGTATTAGTAGCATATACAACAATGAACATAATAACAAGTGTATCTAGAAGTTGAAACCACTACCAAACATTTTCTTCAAATGATATAATAAATAATATAAATAATTGAACATCAACACATTACTGAAGTCTGAATTTGAGCTTTTAAATTGATTATCATTGTGTCACATGAAGGAATACATAGAGAAATTGGCAATGCAAAATCTTGCTCAAAGACAACTCTATACAGAGCTAAATTGGAACTTGGAAACTCATATTATCAAAAGTTAAATCACTACATCATCTTTTCTAGCAACTTCCACTCTTTAGGTGTTGGAATTGTCATTTTTTCTAACTGATGTTGTTTGATTTGAAGATTTCTTAACAATTCATGATTCAAATTGGAACCTGTCTTGGATTCTTCAGTCAATTTTGCATTTAGGGTTAGCAATGGTTTGATGGAATCCAAATAGGTCACACATCTGGGTTCTGAGGAAACTGGTCCAAATCAATCTTCCTTGCATCCTCCATCTTCTTTCTAAAATCATTCCATCCAACGAATCACTAATTTGTGTCAAAAGCCTCTGGTAAACCAAGATCTGTGAAGTTCCTTAACTTTTCATCCACCTTCTTCCTCTTGTCTGTAGCCAAATGCAAATATTTCTCTATTTCATGCATTCTCAAACACTTTTCAATGACAAATGACAATGTCATTGATGTAGCAAGACAATTAGTAATCCATTTCGATTTCAAAACATTGTCATTGGCTTTGTAGACTATTTGTTGAATTTGATTTGCTGATTTCTCTAATGCCAGCACATTTTTGTTCTCCATTAAATATTTGTTGAGCTTCTTATGATATTTTCTAATAGCATCATTCAATTGAAACATGTCACACCAATGATCAATCCCCTACATTATTTCATCCCATATCTTTTGTTTCATATGCCTCATTGTTTCTCTACAAAATGAAGATAACTTATTTTGACAAGACTTAATTTAAGTTTTTGCTTCCATCAACTCTACCTCCAATCTTTCATTTCTTTTTCTCTTCATCTCTAATTTTTGTTCCCACTCTGCATTTCCATTTGCAATGCTTAGTCTTAATTTTTTTGAAGTGGATTTTTCCTCATCATATTTCTTGTTGCTCTCATCTAGCCTTTACTTCAGTTCATTCACTGTAGTCTCAATCTCATCCTGCTTATCCATTTTTCTTGTTAATGTAGAGGTACATTTTTTTAATTCTTTTTTCTAATTCATTGCTCTTGTTATCTGTTGTTTTCCTCTTTGCTTTCTCATTTGCTAGGTCTACTTGTAACTTTTCAATTTGAGTCTATAACCTTTTTTTCTCTCTATCTTGCTTCAACAATGATGTGTACACCAATTCATTGTTCTTCTTTGATACATTAATTTTGTCAGTATTTCTGAGTCTAGAAAAATCCAATTGAAAATTGTACACTTGGAATTCAGATAGAGCCATCTGATATGCTGGTCTATTTTGAACTATGGGAACAAGAAATGTGTACTCCATGATTTATTTACTTGTGTCAAATGTGGGTAATACCATGGTTGTTGCAGGCTCTAAAGTTAGAGCACACACACTCTCCATTAGTTGCTTCTTTTCTTTTTTATTCAATTATGATTTCTTTTTAAACTCCTCAATGTAATCAAAACCTGGGGATGTAGGAACAATGGAATGCTTGAATGGCGAAGGAATAGGAGTACTTGTAGTTGCTAATGATGTCACAACCAAACTAAATAGCATTGGGAGATTGCCTGGAAATAACTCCTTTGTGGTGAATCCACTGGTAGTGTGACTTGGACTTGGACCTATCAAAATCCTTTGCCTCTTCTGTATGCCTTGATCACTTGGTGTTTCTATGGTATATTGTATTGTCCTCTTGTGTGTAATTTTTTGTTGTAGCACATGTTGACCACTACTAGTACTACTACCCATACCATTTCCACCAAAGGTAGTGCCTATTGCACTAAGCCCTCCACCATGGGCATGTCCTAGTTGTGATTGTGTCTGACCATGAGGATAAGGATTTGAACTTGAAGCTCTAACAAATTGACCTATATACCCTAGGTCTACTTTTTCACCTCCAAACCCAAGGCCAAATTTATCAACTAGTTTTCTATGCTCTACATATATTACCATCCAAGGGCCTTATCTTTGGGACCCCAAAGGACCACCTTCATAACCCATTTTTTTAGCTATGGCTACTCCTTTAGTAAATGCTTCTTTTGTGGCCTCACTTAAACCAAGTTTGAAATTGACATGGCTTTCTTCTTGCCTATCATCATCCCTTTCTTCATCTTCTTGTTCATTTAGATGCTCTAAATTCTATAATTTGCTAAAATCAAGATCTTCTTCGTTATCTCCATACTCTACAAGAGCTCTTGGATCACCTAGGTCCTTCCTCATAGACCAAAAGGCAATAATCTTTTATCATGACCAATTTTTTTTCTGTAACTTCCTTCTCCAGAGAATCTGGCATTTTTACTCTACTAGATGGTTTATGACCTTTTTCATAAAAATTGTTGTACCTCCTAATTGTCTTTCGATGCAATGCCATAATTTCTGCTAACAATTGTTCAAAAGAAATACCATTCTTAGTAGCACTTTTCTCCATTGCTACTTTGACCTCATCCCAAGAATCCTTGTTTCTCAAGTTTTCAAGAAAGGGTTTACTTTGATGTTGAATTCTACTTCTAGCATTCTTATTTAGCACAATCATTGATTTAATGGTGTCACATGGATCATACTGCCAGCGATAGATAGCATCAAAATCAAAAAAATTAAAAATATCATGTGCCACACTAAATTCTTTTCTCTCGAATGTCATCCCTCCACATGAAACAGGTAAAGAAGGAAATAAGGTCTTCTTCCCCTGACTAGTAAAGTGTCTTTCATCAGTACTATGCATCTGCCTTACATATTCCAAAGAAAAAACCCTTTATGTCACATGTATTGGAAGTTTGTATGGTTGTACTTCTGATCCATAAAATCTTAGCATAGTATATTCTTCCAATAAGTACCAATCAACCAATTGTGTTTCTTTTCCTAGTTGAATGCAGTCTCTATATGACATAGGCAATCTAGGCATTGGAGTATTTGTAATTTCTTGATGCAATGGAGCCAAAAGTAGCCTACAAAATGACTGTAGTTCCTTTGAGAATTGTGCCACCTTATAACATTGACCAATTCATATACTAGAGCCATTTTCTTTTGCTCGGGATTACTATTACCATAGGGATGAATCTGAAGCTTGTTGGTCTGAAACATTCCTTTGAACTTGAATAGAAAAAGATAGCACAAGTTGTGACCCTAAATGTCTTCGTGGAACCTCCTTTAATCATTAGAAATCGTTTATGCATGGATTCCACAATGTGGTCAATAAAATTATATTTGGCATGTGGAACACCATAATGGATATTATACACCATTTCAAGGAGGCATGCACCCACTTCCAAATTACTATCTAGTCTGAGGAAAAATGCTAGCATGGAAATAGTATCTTGAACCCATGGTTTAAAAATATCCAAATCATAAGGAGGCTTATGATCACCTTTCAATTTGTTTCTATCCTAAACTATTCTATTTGAAAGAATTTTTCTCCATTTCATCCGCTGCTTCATAATCACTAGCAAGCTTTTCTAGGTCAATGTGGACATTTCCAAATTCTTCGGTTGTAAACCCCAAGGCCAACACTTTTCCATGTTCTTCTACATTAATGGATAACAATTCTTCTTTGCTATCTTTATTAACAATTTCTCTTATGTTATCATCATAATTTTGGGAAAGGGAAAACCTCATGTAACATCATGCACCCTAATCTAGTTACCCACAGTGCACTGATACTATTAACTTGCATTTGCTTTGTAGCCTTATTCTCAAATGAAAATATAAGTTCTGAGGTACGCCTACCATAGGTTTCAGGATCATAAATATCATGGTATTCATCAGTGAAACTTGGGGTTTCAAGCAATTTTGCATAATGTATTTTTTTATCTAACATTTCTCTAGTGGTATTGGTGGTAGACATGCTGATACAATCAACAATATGAAATTTGTGAATTCCCTATTTGTCTGTAATTTTTGTAATTCTTAAGCCTCTTAACCCTAAACCTAAGCTTCAAAGTTTGACAAAATAAGATTTTAAGAAATGTCAACTTCAAGCGATGAAACATAACCACAAGAATTCTTTAACTTACCCAAATTTTGAATTTTGATTCTTGAAGTTGAAACTATGTTGAAGCTTGAAACTGGGTTACTGGAATGGCTTTGTTGGAAGTGGAAATGTGGAACCTAGAATAGGGTGGTGCACTACAATGAGCAAACTGAATGACATTGAAATGTCTACTCGTTACTTATGAACTACACAGTAGACAATTAGGTAGTACAATGTACGTGGCTGACAACATTTAAAACAAGCCATTAAAAATAATGATTTACTCTTGCATTGCCAACAAATTCTAAACCATTGATCTTTGTTAATCTAGCAATTATAGGGTGATTTTGGAGGTTTAAGTTCACAAGCATAGCACTCTGTGCATTTCATTCTGGAATGTAACTACAACCATACATCAAATGTTCATCGAACGGTTGAGTAATTTATGATATAAATAATAAATGTAAAACATGTTTTTTAAATTTGCTTGAAATTTTCTTTAAAGTTTAATGCACTAGGATTGACATCAAGGCCAAGGGGCTGGAAACTTAACATTTCAAAGGCCTAAATAAAATGAATTACAATGTCACATTAATAGCACAACCATTTATTTTATTACAACTAAATTACAATGTCACATTATTACATTAACATATTACAAATACAAATGTAAGTGCAAGCGCCAAGCTTCTGCAGCTCTTCTAGATCATTGGCAAAAAGTTGAAAATGTAAATGTAATACATGTATCTCTGAAAAAAATGGAACTTGCTGGGTCAACCATGAGCTCTGAAAATTAACACATGTGACTTGTCGAGTTAGCCATATGCTTTAAAAATAAATGCATGGGGAAAGGGGGGCCCGATCAAACTAGGGAAATGGGAGCTGTGAAGATACAAAATGTACTTAGCCCCTTTCAGAACCATATTGGTGCAGAAGATGAGGGATTGTAAAACTGCTCCCATGCAAAAGATGAGCACTAAAATTAAATGCATGGGAATTTCCTAGGCAACCATGCAAATGATGAGGGGTGGTAAAACTACTTCCATCTTCTACTTGTAGCCTCCATGCATTGAGATAGCACTTATGTCCATCAGAGCTCCTCATCCTGGTTCAAAACTTGTCTGAGAAGTCAGGTGAACCAAATCAACTTCTTTCTAATTCCACCCATTCTAAACTTGAAGGAAATTGGTTTTTTACTCTGTAACTACATAACTAGAGGCAAAAGAATTTAGAACATCCCCAATAATACCGTATCATCTTCTTCCTGAATCATTATTAAGTTATTAACCCTACAAAATGAAAACCCTTATGGCAATTAAACAAATGATTTTAGTTGTGCTCACTATCCTTATTTATTGTCCAAAAGTGCCGCCAAAAGTGCCACTACTAGCCTAGTACCTTGTACACCTCACACATGTCACTTGTGAGCTTTGAGGTTGTGTATAATTACTATTGACTACTTAGTAATAATTGTGATTTGTTCAAATAAAAAATCCAACTTAATCGGTACCTCAAGCTAGCTACATACAAATTTGCAAACTACAGCTCAAGCTGAGAAGTTGTCAATTGTTAAAATCGATAGTGCCAAGCAAGCTATCAATTGTCAAAATCACTAGATTATTGACATCATCATCTATGATTCTACAGTACATCATGTAGTTTTCAATATAAAGCTATCCAATCAATCACTCTGGCTATTCATATGGTATTAATCCACGCTGCTGACCAGTACCACAGCCAAATTGAGAATTTTAATAGAATAAATGAAAGGTAGAGTACTTCAATGCATTGAAAAGAGAGAATTAAATGTCTTGTTTTACCTTAATGATTATCAATGTCCTAGCTAATAAGTTAAAACAAATTTCTCTTACTTATGATCAAAACTATATGTTGATTTATGAAACCAATCATTAATAAAATCTCAACCATTGATTTCTAAAAACCTAAAAAATTCTTTGAATGGTCCTTCTTTTAAAACAAACTTTATGCATGTGCATAATTTAAAATGGGGACATCACTAGGTTGATGAGACTTGACCCTCAGGATTAAAGAGTTAAGATTTAAGGCTTTGTCATAATATATTTTGGTCTGACTTAAGAAATATTAAATGGTAAACAAGAGTGATGACCGACAGACCTAAATAATTAATAAAATTTCAACCATTGATTTATGAAAATCTAAAGTTTCTAGTGTAATTCTAGAGGTTTCAATTCACATATATAGTGCTTGAGAGATATACTTCCAGAATGCAACTACAGTCGTCCATCAAAAATTCATCGAACGGTCATGGTCCATAATGTTGCATGGTCGCTGAAAGTTGGAACCTTAGAACCAGAGTCTAAAGTTTCAAAGTTTTCAGAACCTCCGACCTATCGACTACAAAGACAATCTGACCAAGAAATACTTGCAACTAAGGTTAGGAAAATTTGCACTGACACTTCGCCAATACATTTTTTTTAGTTTGATATTACGTTTAAATCACCAAAAAAAAAATCTTAATCATTTGAAAATAGGTTTAATTCACCAATGAATTTTATTTTTTAGTTTGAAAAAAAGTTTTAATCGCCAACAAAAATATTTTTTCTTGTTTGAAAACAAGTTTAATTTGCCAATCAAAATATTTTATTGGTTTGAAAATAGATTTTAATCGCCAATCAAAAAAATTTAGTGGTTTTAAAATTTTTTGCATTTCACTAGGATTTTCCATAGACTTCTAGCGATTAGAAAAGATTCGCCAATGGACATTATTTTTTTTCACAAAAACTGAAAAAAATTGCCACTATAATTAATATTTTTATCGGGAAGTATACAAGATTCGCCAGGATTTTACATGTTCACTGAGGGGTGGGGGGGTTTCTTAAAGGGGTCATGGAAGAAGGAATGGTGAATGAACAACAATGTCACAACTCACCAAACCTTATTTGAATCTTAGATAACAAATCTACAAACTAGCATGAAGTGGCTTCGATGAATGTAGATCTTGATCATGAAACTTGATGTGAAATAATGCCTTTAATATGCTTGAATTGATCTTGAACACTACATCAACATATTAGCTCAAAATTCACACGCTTATAGAGAAGCCAATAATGCTGTGGCAGAATTTTTTACGAATGAAGGGGTTAAAAGTAAAAGATAGTGCACTTGGCTGAATATTAGTGATTTAGGTGCTAATGTTCGTGCCTTATTGAACTATGATTCATCACATGGGGAAGATGTGTGTCATCTCATTAATGATGATTGAACGGAGCAATTACATCACTATCATTAGATTGTATGGGACCAAGCCAATTTACTTATCCTGTAAGTTCGCTTGGCATGCTTTGTGGGCTCACTGGTTTGGCGGGACCATTTCGAGTCAAGATTTTGTATTTGCCTGCTTTACTGTGCTTGCTAAAATGGGAGGAGAAAGAAAAAGAGTTGAGCCAGATAGCTTTGAGATGCACACAAGAAACACTAAAGCATGGAACAAAGTCAAAAGCCAGGGTTTACTCCCTTTTCTGGAAAAAATCCATGGGTCTAGTCAGGAAGCTACATAGCATTTTGAGAGGAATTGGGAAAATGGGGAATTGACCCTTTTTGGTAGGAAAGTCTAGCTCAATGAAAATCTTATAGCTGAAGTGACCGGCATGTCCACTGAAAGACACAAATATTTTAGGGACAAGGTTTTCTCTGATGAAGTTGTGGTCAAATTTTTGAAGAAAGATAAGGAAAGATTGAAATTGGTGAAAATTTCTAACAGTTTCTTTGAGGTCGACAGCATTAAAGCTCTCTAGAGAAAAGTGCTTCATGTCATCATGGAGTATATAACTTTGGATGGTCGTTTCACTAGGGCCTACGACTATCACTTTTCCTTGCTCAACCATTTTTGCTATAAGATCAAGGTTTCTCTTCCCCACTATCTTCTCCGGTCTTTAAGAAAGAGTCTGGATGACCATAAGAAAAACCCAAAAAGATATCCTATTTTGCATACTGGTTTGATTAGGTTAATCGTTGAACATTTTCAAAATATGCCGGCCCCTGCTAAGTTGGTTGCTTCCTTGGAGTCTGAGGAGGATGATACTGAACCTAGATGTTCGAGGAATTTTCCCAATTTGAGCCTGGTGAGGATGGTCCTGAGTTCGCCCTCTGTTAAGGCTAGCAAGAAAACTCTAACCCATAATCCCCAGTTTGCTCAAAACTGCCCTGTGTCTAAGCCTGGAAGCTCTACTATCAAAAACCTTGTCTCTTATTCTGAAGACTCTCCTGAGTCTGAGGATTCTTGCGCTAACAATAATTCATCCTCTACCGTCTCGTCGCCAGATAAAGATGTTAGAATTGGATCCCCTGGAGCCTTCAACCCTGCAAAAAATTGCTTCAATATTGATAGGGAACCCTCTGTTGACTACTTGGGTATAGCTAGGATTAATGCGATGGACCATTTTAGAATGTAGAAATGGGTTTTTCATGAAATCAATGATTTGAAAATAAAAAATTGGGCCCTCCAGAGTAAAATGGAAGAAATGAGAGATAAGGTTTCTGCATTTAGCATGAAGAATGAAGAGCATAAAGATCACAGTGCTAGTAAAGTGATCCAGGACAATGTGGGAAAGGATAGAAGGATTGAAATAGATTTGGAAAAAATGAAAAATACTATGAAGATAATTGTTGAACAAAACAATAGGATGGCAAGACATAATGCCATCATTATCAATGCTATGACTAAAAATTTGGACGAAGCTCAATAGGGGTCCTTGGTGGTTGTCTTGGAAGAGGTGAAAGATAAAGACCAGGAAGAGGACATTGGGATTTCTAAGAGAACTAGGGCCAATCTGAAAAGGAAGGAACCTCCTATGCCGCAGATGATTCAAACATTCAAGAAAGGGGTTCAGGATATGCAAGACCTGGAGGCAGAGACCGAGTCTGTTCTGAAGACTCTGGGTTAGTTGCTACTGATTTTTTGGCTTGCGTCCCAACTGGTTTTTTGATCGACTTTCCTGATCTTTTGTGGTTGGCTGCTGCTTTTTCTGGTATTTTCCTTTTTAGCAGCCTATTTTTTCCACTAGACTTTTTTGTCCTCTTTCTTTTGTTGTAAACTTGGTGGTTTCGGGTCCCTGTAAAACCCATTTTTTCCTTTATCAAAAACATATTAGCTCAAACAAATTACATGATGCAATGCATCTTTGACATGAAAATAGAATCTTGATTAGTGCAAATAATTTTCTACAAATCTGCTCTTGAATGCCTTAAAAATACTCTTGAATGCTCTTTCAATACTCTTGTGAAACCTTACGATGCTTGAATCAAAATTGCTAGGTGAAACTAAGTGAAATAACATGGTATTTATACATATCTTAACATTAATTCCCGACACTCAAATATCACAAGCCACCATTGAATTATAGATTTGAAATCAGTAAAATACCGCAAAAAACATATTTATTAGAGGGGTCCTAGGTCTAAGTGAGGACTCATTCGCCATAGGGCGAATGGGTCCTAGGCCACTTAACTAGGAAAAACTTCAAACAATGTTAAACATTATGTAGAAATAAGGTCCTAGGCCTAAGTGAGCACCTATTCGCCCTATCAAAAATGGGTCCTAGGTCACTTACCTAGGACACACATCTTCCAAAGTTAAGTATTGTGCAATGGAATTTATGAATGCCAGGTTTTATCTCTCAGAGTTTGTACTTAATTAGCCTTGGATTTGAATTAAAGGGGCCAAGAAAATTAACTTAAATCAATTAATAAATCCCTAGATTAGTGTGAAAGTGTAAAGGTGCACCTTACAACACCCTAAATAAGGCACAATTAAGTCCATTTAATCTAAAAGGGATCTAAGCTTAATGTGAATATGAAAACATAAAGAATAAATAACTTGAACCTAAATCTTATAATGTAATTGAATAGGAGTTGAGCTCAAGTAGTTTCAAGTATTTGGAAGAGGATATCTAGAGCCTCCACCTCAACTTGAGAACATTCACC
Organism: Sequoia sempervirens; assembly: GCA_007258455.2. Lineage (NCBI taxonomy): Eukaryota > Viridiplantae > Streptophyta > Pinopsida > Cupressales > Cupressaceae > Sequoia > Sequoia sempervirens. The sequence continues at coordinate 206,889,935 of VDFB02105785.1, forward strand.
TAGAATTGAGAATAGCTAGAAAGCTCTCCTCTTAATTAAAGATATATTTTAATTTATTTACTAATATTGATGGTTATAAGATTGCAATAGTTTATGCCTATGGATAAAGAGATAGTGACATTAAGGAAAAATAATACATGGGATCTAGTACTTTTTCCCAACAAATGTAAACTCTTTAGATTTAAATGATCATTGAAAAAGAAAATAGGTTAACATGGTTGTAATGAAAAATACAATGTGATATTAGTTGTAAAAGGTTTTACTAAGTTGTTAGAATTGATTATAATGATATTTTCTATCTAGTTAAAAAGATGACATCTCTTAAGTTTATATTATCACTTGAAGTAGAATGTGATCTTGAGGTTGAATATATGAATGTGAAAACAAGTTTAATTCATGGTGATCTAAAGAAATATATTTATCTATCATAACCATAACACTACATTGAAAAACTAAAAAGTATTTTGACTTTTAAATTGATTTTTTTTTGGTACGATCTAAAGCAATCTCCTAAAATGCCTTTCTATGAAATTTAAGATTTATAAGTTCCAAATTAAATCATTGATGCCAAATAATTATTATCTACAACAAAGAAATAAATTATACCCATGCCAAATAACCATGGGGAATGAAATGATAGAATTAAATTTTGTGTCATTCCATCCATTTTTTATACGAATATCGTCATTACACTCATTCTGCCCACCTTTCTAAAAGCCAATGTGATAATTTTTTGGTTAGAGATTGAAATTGTGAACAGTAAATGAAAGCTACGAGTACTTCTCACAGTTCCGTGTACTACACTTCCCAGAAATTCTGAAATACTGATTACGTACGCTACTAACAGTCTTTTCAGTGTTCTGCCTACCTCCCATAATTCGGTGGAAGCTTACATTTTGGAAATCCATATTCAAAGACTGTTGATGAAAGTGGCGTTTTGGCTACATTTGCTCCGAGATTTACGCTTAGATGAAATTGGTCAATAATGGACTTGACTAAAGAAATTTGGACCCTTTTTAGCCACCAACAAGAACGTTCCAAACCACTTAACAGTAGAGAAATATGTGGGGACGGCCTCTCTAAAAAATAAGACAGTTCTCAACTACATCTAAAACTCTAGGAAGTAAATAATATATAAAATGGTAATGTTGAATTTCTGTGGAAATAACTGCTAGTTAATTTTTCAAATGTTTCCGAATTTCAACAGCAATAGCGGTCGTGATGCTTTTTGAAACTAGAAGAGAAATATATGGAAACAGTAATTTGAAAATGAAGGGTGGTTATAATTAGAATGTATTTTATTGTAATTTTAGTAGTTTTTTTATTAGTTTTAGAAAAAAAATAAAAAATAATAATTTATTGTATATATGGTTAATTTATGTAATATTTCATGTTTTAATCTATCTTTGATTAACTTTGATTTGTTCCCTCAAAAATGATGTAAGTGGATTTCATTAATATATTGATATATTAGCTAACCAACTCAACACAACGGTTCATGATATGCTTCTTTATATATCTACAATTTTGAATGATATATTTGTTATATATAATGATTTTATGATAATTGACGATGATGAATAGGAAGGTGTTCTTATTGAAGTTTTTGCAAAACAACAAAAAATATAGGAAGACATTAAAGCACTTGGACTAGAACTATTGACAACATTGGTAAGAATCAGGCACACTAATCATGACGTGGAGAAAGATTATGCAAGGAAGCACAAAGTTGTTGAATTGATCCTTAACTCACAAGCATGGAGGTATGTGTAGCTAGAATTGTAGACAATAGTGTTGGAATGGATAAAAGACAAACTCCTAAGCACAATCTTGACTTTTGATTGTATTATAGTTATTAGAAACAAAGTGAATCATTAACAAGCATCAATAGGTAAGAACATTTAAAATATAAATCTATGTTCACAAAGTTGGATTAGATAATGTACAAGGAGAAACAATAGATAATAACCAAGTGCTTTAAATGCAGCAACAATTTCAAGCAATGGTTGATCAATATAACATGTTAGTGTGTAAAATATTGAGTAAATAATAAAGGAGGCTACTATCTTGTAGAAATCCTTAATAGTATATAGGTAGAAATTTTTTAAATTGTTTTTTCTTAAAGAAGGAATATATACAATAACTCTTAAGAAGTTGCAACATGTGTTCCCTTTCATAGGACAATAGAACTTTGATACTCATTGAAAAACTTTTCCAACTTTTACTTTTTTGGGGTTTTTGTGATTTTCTTATTGAGTTTATAAGATTAAACATAGTTTTATTTTAGTATGTTGTTGTAATCAAAGATGTATTTATATTATTTTCAATATATCCCCATGATTTGTACAAAATAGATAGCTAACTAGCATACCTAGTGTGTAATTAACTAGTTGATAATTGTATTGTAAATTACAATTGAATCATGCATGCAAAGTTAGTTCTTTAATCAAATTAAATCTCACATACAATATTTTCATGTGATTTTTTTGTTTACTCATAATACCTATAAATTCATGCTATTGTAATGATTAAATTAGGTTTTACTTCTTAACATTTGTATAAAAAATGATTTCATAGAAATAATCAGGAGAGTGTAAAAAATAAAACCTAATTTCATCCTTATATTGTAGTAAATTCAAAAACAGAATATGTATCCAATATTTCTCAAGAAGTCACAACAACTATGTTCCTAGAGAAGATACCAAAGATAGATCATGTCAAATAAAAAGCTCTTAAATTTTTACTTTTTGCCGAGTTTTTGTGTAATTTTTATTGTGTCTAAATCATTAAATAAAATTTTGCACTATAACATTATTTGGTATGAAATATGTTGTACTATAATTTGCGTAAAATAAAATAGCTAACTAGAATAGTTCATTTGCAACATAGAACTTTAGTTATAGAAAAGTATAATTGAATCTCATGTACAAATTTCATGTGAACATGATTTCTATTTAAGTAAAACATTGATAAAAACTTTGCAATTGGAATGATAATAGCAGGTTTTACTTCTAAATTTTACAAATAGAATTTTTTTGACAAAAATAATAAAAAAATCTAAATAATTAAAGAAAGTTGTAGAATATGAAAAAGATAATAATAGAGGGTGTTACTTCTACACATCCCTAACAATGTATACTTTAGATGGCATAATTTTTTTAAAGAGAAAGTATATCCCATATCTCTCAACAAATTACAATAATTTTGTCACTAGAAAAGATAATAGAAGATTGATCTTCTTTATTTTTTGTTCATTTTACTTTTTTCTTTTTGTAGGTTTTTTTCTAGTTTTTAGTTAATTGTTTAAAGTATTAAATAAAATACTATAAATATAAGGTGTAAATTTTGTGATGGTATTGAACCCTAATGTATTATAGTGTTTTTATGCTAAGACATAAAAAAATCTATGAGAAATTTTATCATTAATCAAGTAGACAAAGCAAAAAAATGATTAATAAAAATAAAATATTACTATTATAAATTTTAGTGGCATATATACCAAAAACTATGAGAGAAGAAAAATGCATAAGATGCATAGCCTAAAAACCAAGAAATATGAAAGAAATTAAGAACATTATATGACAAGATTGAGTAATTTCCCTAAATACAAAACACAGACAATAATGATAGGGAAAAACATAAATTTGATTAAAGATCATAAAACAATATATGACTTCATAGAACATATGTAAAATAGTCCAATAAATATTATAAAAAAATTAATAAAAGAATTAAATAGTTTATTAAATATTAAAACATATTCAAATAAAAATCTTTAATATAATAAGCTCAATATACTTAATTATTTAAAAATACAATCAAAATTTAAATAACGTAATACACTTCTTTAAAAAAAATCATAATTATAAAATATAATATAAAAACTTCTTTTAAGTTCGAAAGATATTATTGTGCAACCACATAAATTCTTCATTTAAAATAGTTTTGTTTCAACAAAAAGTTTCCTAAAAATTTTAATTATTTTTTTATAAGAGAGGACAGTGTATGCCATTAAATTAAAGGACAAAAACTTTTACTCCTATGAAGCATCAAATTCTCAATCTTTGTGTTTCTCTTGAGTTTGTTACTTTCACTCATATTCCTAAAGAGTGGAATGGTGTTGCTGATTGTTTGGCTAAATGGGCTTCTGATCATATTCATGATTGGAATTTGGTTGATCGGGGTCAATTACCCCCTGATTTGTCTCAACAGTTGGACCATTTGGTAGAGCTTGATAAGGCTATGTAATGATTTAACTCTGTAATTTCCTCTTGTTTTAATAAATTTTTACCCCTCTTTTATGTGTTAACACTCTCGTTCCTCCTGCCCTTTAACAAGCCATTTAATTCTTCCATGTGCGACAGTTGTTTTGGTCAGAGATGGCGATTGTGAACAAACACGGAAAGCTACAAATTCTGAAATACAGATTGCATACGCTACTAAAACAGTCTTTTCAGTTTTGTACGTATCTCCCATAATTCTGAAGTGACTTTGAAATTTGATTTTTGCATATTCAAAGATTGCCGGCGGCTTTGGCTACTTTTACTCCGAGACTTGAGCTGAGATTGACATCAACGTCAAAAATGGACTTGTCTATGGAAATTTGGACTCCTTTCCTGAAAACAATAAGATGTTCCAAAACACTTCACATTGGAAAACTTGTATGGACGGCCTTTTTCAAACACAAAATAAAGACAGTTGTCAACTACATCTAAAATTCTAACATGTTCTTTTTTATAGGTGTAATATTTTATTTTTCATAATATAGTCGTTTATTCATAAAAAGAATTCAGTAATATACAAATTGTAATGATGATGCTTTGTGGTCATAATTAAGTTTTCAAATAAAAAAAATTAGTAATATACAAATTGTAATGATGGCAGTTTGTGGTCATAATTAATTTTTCAAATAAAAAAAATTCAGTAATATACAAATTGTAATGATGATGTTTTGTACTCATAATTAATTTTTCAAATATTTATGAATTTCAACAGTGGTAGTTGTGATGATTTTTAAAATTAGTAGATAAATCTATGAAATGGGTTCTTTGAAAATGAAAGGTTGTTCTAATTACAATGCATTCTATTGTAAAGGTGAAAAGTGACAAATTTATGACAATTTTTGGTTTCAAATAAAACGAGTTAGTTAATATTTTAATTTAGTTTTATTAAATATGATTCTATATATTTTAAGTATTTGAATCTAATTTTTATCTTCTTTCTTTTCTCTGGAATCAATTATCTTGTTATTACTTAAAATTCGTTGATGATCAAAATTATAAATTTAACATCTAAATTATAAAAAAATAAATTTAATGTTATGTTCAAGTCAATTAAATTCCAACTAGTTGTCACTTATTGTATTAAGTATCACATCTTTAAATTTCCAAGTTATGATGTTGTATAAATGGACAAAAAACATAAGCTATTTAATAATATGGAGAGATTAAAGAAGTCAATTGTGCATCATATAACAATTAGAAAATCATGCAGAATAGAATAGTATCACTATTTACATTTACACAAAGAAATATAAGAATTTACATTCTACTTGACATGTCTAATGAGATGAAAACTTGCTCTTCTTTTAACTCTTTACTCTTTTCCCTTATCCATTTTTATCCACCTTTAGTTACCCATTTCTACCATTATTTAATTATAAGAAATGAAACTATTTAATATATTTTAAAATAATGAAATTTAGTCTATGTTTTTGATTTACATGGATATTAATCCTAATTGAATGGATGATTACAAGTTGGAAAGATGGTAGGTGAAGGATCTCTAGCTCATGGGAGATTCTTAATTCTAGTTGTAGATTTATGTTAGTATATTGTTAATGGTCATAAATTATTTTGAATTTGTTACTATTTGTTAAAAAATTATATTTCCTATAGACCAAAACATTTGTTTTATTTATCGGATGCAAGCCAACATAAATATATCTCTTATCTTTAGCTTGTCATTACAAAATTTATAGTATTTATGTATGTACATATGTATATGTATACGTATGTATGTGTTTATTTATGTATGTATATATGTATGCATGTATATACATATGTACGTATATGTCCTATAAACTTATTGGTTTTAACTCTTTGTCCTAAAAAAACATAAGTTCTATAGAAATAAAGATAACAATATAGTAAAAACCATAATTTTGAGAAAATACACAATAAATAAAAACTTAACATTGATATTGGTAAATGGGCTAGGGAAAATAGCTAAGTGAATTCTAAAATATATTATGGGAAAAAATTAGAATTAGTGCAATATGTAGAGTGGATGTTGAAAATCATATGAATTTTTTCTATACATTATCTTATTCAACTTTGAAGTAAGTCTTATACAATGCTTAATGCTTAGACATCACCAACTTGGTGATCTCCATGTCTTTATTATTCTAGACAATTACACATCTGATATCCATACGTGCTAGTGTTTTGTCATGAATGTTTTGTCATGAATTTGGTGAGCTTGTAGTGATAGTTTTAATTCTAGAAGCTAGTTAGTATGACTCTATTAGATGCCAAATTAATTAACTTTTTTGTCATTTTTAGATCCATTTTATTAGAGGTCATGTTTTAATTTTATCATAACTCATAGGATGAGGAATATATAAAAGATCAAAATTATTTTATAGGATTATCCTTTACGGAAAAGTAAATCACCTTCTTTTGAATAATATTCTAGTGTATTCCTTTTGATGAGCATTTTTGTTTTTTTTCACATGGTAGTAGAATGAGAGTAGATGTGGCTCCATTTATGAATATGAGAGCATAATGAAAACTAGTTTTTATTGAATTTGCTATGGAGTGGGTGGCATGGGTGTGGTGGGCCAATTTAGGAGCTTGAGTGTGTTGAACTCATCAAAGAATGAAGAGGATTCTTTAATAAATGGATTAAATTTATGAAGTTTTGAAATATTGAAGTCATTGAGAGGAAATGTTTCACAACTATTTGTTTTGTTTGGTAAGAAATAAAGAGAGAGTTGTTATTGATGTTGGTTGGATAGACCTACAAAATATGATGAAGAAGAAATCATCCTACTCTTTGAGTGACCATTAGATGTGTTCAAATCATCAAAGAACATTTAATAGGTTCTAATAGGAAATATAGGTTCTTTGACATACCTATATTTAGGTGTTGGAGGAGGGAGGTTTTTTGAAGTTTGAAAAGGGGAAAATTTGTTCTCATTTAATAGTTAGCTAGATGTTTAGTTGTAGGGACAACATCTAATATAACTGCACATCCAATATCAATATGTGTGATGGTGCCTATCATGAATTTGGACAAGCCTTAAGAATTTTAGTTTTAGTTCTAGAAGTTTCTTGATGTAGGACTCTAATAGGTGTCAAATTAATTAATTTTTTTTCATGCTTAGATGTATTTTTATAGGAGGTTGTTGTGAGTTTGGTGTGCTTATACAAAACTATAAATTGTAATAATTCTTTATTGAAAAGTATAGTTTTTTTCTCTTAATAATATTCTATTGTATCTTTTATATTATACATTTTTGTAATTTTTCTATTATACCCACACATATTTTTGTAGTCTTGAATTTGACAAATATTATCTAAGTCCTTCACTGACTATCTTTAATTCACAATTTCATTTTTACATTATTAAATTTTATTTAGTATTTTTTTAAGATTTTCCCCTCACTCCTATATTCTTTTAACATTATATCCCTCATTTTCTAAATAAATTTTGATCTTCCACAAACATTAATACATAAATTGAATTAAATGATCTTCCACAAACATTGCTATATAAATTAAATTATTATAACAAAAAATAAATAGAAATCCGTGATATCATTATTTGTAATTACAATATGAAATATTTCTTTTTAACTTGAGCCTTATGACTTCATTCAAGTTATTCATTGTTCATTAGGATAGTTTGAAACCAAAATATTATTAACTTTTTAAAAAATAACATCTTAAGTTAAGATTTTTCATAGGTTTTATTCATATACATAGTTAATATTATAGAAAGCAAAATAATAAAAGTAGTGATATTCAACATAAAATTGAAGACAAACCAATAAAAAGTTGAAAACATTTTGTAAACCATAATCGAATGTTTGTTTATTAAAAACTTTAGCTAGGCTGTATTCAGTACTGTAATAAATCGCTTCATAGCTAGAATGCCTTGCATTATTAGATCTACGGTATGAGGATTTTTAAATCCATTGATTATTTAATCTATGGATAATTGAAAAGATAGCATTGTTCAAATACAATACTGCCAGTAGCATATATATGTTCTAGTAGGGTGCAGGGGCAACTCCAGCAAGGGAAAAGCTCTTCACGGTTGGCCCAGGTGCAATAGTCTCGAACATCATTCGCCGGCTTCTTGTTTTGTGAGCCTCGCATAGGTGAGGTAAATATATTCCTGCAATCCTTATTCTTGTTATCATGAGTCTGAATAAATAATATTGATATTCTGAGAAGGAATGAATGACAAATAATGGGGCACTTACCTTCTCCTGCAGCGAGATTGAGGTAGAGATTGACAATGTTGGGGCAACTGTTTTGGCACTTGTCTGAGCACAATTTAGAGGTGAAATGAGAATATTCGGAAAGACCGTCGGTGGACATGCCAACGCTCATCCTCTGCAACCCACAGCTTTGCAGACATTCCTCACTCTCAATCCATTCCGTCATCTTCTCCGCCATTATGCCAGACGACTGGAATACGCTTGCACATGCACCACTCATGAGTCAATGAAACCATACATGCAGCTACGTTAACATGAAAGAAAAAGAAGAGAAAACGATTGGAGTATTGTAAGATAATGTATTGCCTGGCATTGGTATTCTACTGATGCTTCGTGTGTGGAGGCGACGAAGGAGTATTTCTTCTCGAGCACACACCGAGCTCCAGACGACGAGACGGAGAAAGCACACATCTCTACTGGCAGCTTCTCACATTCCACACCACCTTCGCCTGCATAAAATCATTACGCCTTTTAAACCTGAACTAGACATTAAAACCAGTAGATCGACCAGACATTTCTTAATAGCCTTAAATCCCTGTAGGGCCGATTTCACAAATAGATAGATCTAAAAAAATTTGGATCTAAATAATACTAGAGATAGCCTGCCATCATGAATATTTTCAAGATAATAGGTATTCATATGAATACGAACAAAAACTCTGAGAAGCATTATTTCATCTGACAACGTTTAGAAACAAAAAAGTGCGTACCCATCACCAGAACGCTTTGCAAGCTGAAAAGCGCTAAAAGAATGGCGAATGCAAATCTCAAATCAAAAGCCATCTGTCCCCTTGTTGCCTTGCCCAAGAAACCCAAAAAAAGCAAGAAAACGAAGAAGTGGAGGGACAAGAGTTGCAGATATATTTTGATGAGTTGTGAAGAACAAAGGTAACAAGCTGCATTTATAGACGCTCATTGCTCGACACAGACGAAGAAAATTGAATCCATTCCTAACTTGGAAGTTTCTGCTCATTGTTTACACTAACGCTGTCTACAAAATTGGGTGGATGTAGAAAAGAAAACCTAGCTAGAAAGTTTGTAGGAAGCTTGATGTTGAACGGAAGACTTCGCTTCTAGGTCGGCCTATATTTGCACGACGCGTGGTTTGGTACATGTAAAAGTCGTTGTAACTCGTCTTATAATTCAAGGATTACAGTTGACCAGAAGAGTGCACATGAGTTTGTCTGCCATTTGTATTGAATCACGATCATAGGAGAGGGAGTTCTCTAGTAACACATTCAAAGAAAATACACTAGAGAATATATATATATATATATAAATAAGTATAATTATTAAAAAATATATTTATAATTATAAATTGTACGAGAAAGTGAATATTGTATGATACATATGGACTCAATTTATCTTATACGGTTGGATTTATTAATGTCATTTAACAATTATTATGGATTCTAGAAATCTAAAGTGTGAAGAATTAAAATTATATGCTTTCCTAGTCAAGTATTATAAGTTCACATTGTTACAAACATTCAAAATTGTTCATGATCAAGACGTTATTATCACTTAAAATTTATAATTTATTTATTATTTATAAATGATTAAGGGGATAGAAACGTAATTATTTTCATCCAAAAAATAGTACATGTCTCCTTTCCAAGTTTATTTTTAAAAATTAGAAATTTACAAATGTTATTAAACAATTATCCTCAATCCACCCTTCTTAGTTATAAGAGTCTCCTCCTCAAGTTTACCCTCAAATAACTAGAGATTTAACTCCTATCATAATAACATTTCTATCTATCCTTCTTAGTTATAATAATCATTTATACATGTGTAGGTGGTATTATAGTAATGTACCCTCCTTAGTTGTAATAATTGTGTACATGAAGTGTTTTCTTAATTATTCTTCAATCCATATTAATTCTATAAATTCTTATATAGTAACTACATTTTATTTTCTTTCCTTTTCTTAAACTATGGGTTTTTACTAAGGGGTTGCAAGAAAAAATAATAATAGAGATACAAACAAGACTTAAATGAAAACTATTGAGTAAACAACCCATATAACATTTATATACTTGAAGATGAAAATTATTGAGTTATTTGGGTAATGATGACATTTCCGAGCTCTATAATATCATTGTAGAAAATACATACATTGACCTCAAATCTCTGGATCCCTTATGTGTTTGGGATTTTATTTAGGGGCAACCCCTTTTTCATGGCATAACTTCATTTGGAAACATATGCTTGACATAGGGATTTCCAAATAATCTCTCATGTCTTGTTTAGCATTTATCATTTGCTACTCTAAAGTAATTTCTCACGGCATCATGTTTAGAAATTTCTTTAAAGTGGGGGCATACATTGGCATTATCATTTTGACATTTTTGGCTATACCTTTATGTTTCATAGTGTGGTCTTCTTACTTCATGTGACGTGTCTTCTTCTTGGTGGTGTCATTAGGTTTGATGTCCACTAAGAGTGCAAAATTTCTTGACATACAACATTCCTCTTAGTGGTGATGCTACACATTGCATTCCCTAAGTTATGAAGCTCTTATCCTAGACTTTTTCTCTCTTGGAGACATTAGGTGCAATGTTCCTTTAGAGGAAACCTTACATGAACTCAAAAAAACCCGTTTGAACATGTCTTATCCTATTTTCATTTTTTTCATAAGTGTTTAGCATAATGCAACTTTTTAACCTTGTGAAGTTCAAATTTACAACCCTTTTTCATGGCCACCAAGCATAACACACCTTGCTCGCCAGTGGAGCCATTTGTTTTATAAGTGTTTAGCATAATGAAACTTGATAAGCATTATGAAGCTCAAAGTTCATATTTTTTGGTGACTTATTCAATTTATTAGAGGTATAAATTTGGTATGGTATGGGAGCCTCATAATATTCTCTCATTTTCTACTCTTGGGGCCTCACCTAGTGGACAATGGATTTCACTAGCCCATGTGAACGTGCATTATTGTTTGCATAGTGGATAGTGAGTTCCACTTGTAAATGTTTTTGGCTGAGGCTTGATCCATAGTGAGTTGGAAAAATAGTCGAGGCTTGATCCACACCTTTTTCCTCTTTACTTTCTTTAAGTATTTTGCATTGTATGATTGAGTATCTTATCATTGTTGCATATATATGCTTAACATAGGCATGTGTCTCCTTGTTCCTTTGTTGGTTTTTCCATAAGATCTTAGATATTGGGGGCTTAATCATCCTCCTTGACCTTTGTCATCTTATCTTTCCACCAATTGTACAATTAGACCTCTCTTGATTGTTTACTTTAGTGTGAGTTTGACACAATTTCATCTTCTCACTAATGTGGGGGCTAAATGTAGTGTAGAAAAATGTATCCCTTTACATTTTCACACTTTCCTGATTAAAGTGGACTTAATAATACCTTAATTTAGTGTGAAAAATGTATCCCTTTATATTTTCACACTTGTTTTGGCTTTCTTAATTAAATTGGACTTAATTATGCATTAATAAGCCCCTTTATTCATCTACAAGACTAATAAATTATATTTTTCAAAAGGAAAACTTGACAAAAATGAATGCCAATACATAACACTTTGCCTTGAGCAATGTGTGTTCCAAGAATAGGGACCTAAGACCAATTCACCCATGGGTGAATGGGTCCTCCCTAGATCTTTGGACCTAAATTTAAATTATGTTTTTGGTGGTAGTTTAACATCTCCAAATCCATATTTCAATGTTGGCTTGTGATATTTGAATTTTAGGAAATTAATGATACATACCTTTAAATACAAGGTTATTTCACTAAGTTTCACCTAGCATTTTGATGAGAGCATTCCTAGAGCTAAAGTTGATGATCAAGAGCATTCAAAAGCAAATATATTTGAGATTTATTGCAAAAATCAAGATCTATTCATCATGTCAAAGTCTTCTTGCATCATGCATGTTTTTTTAGCTAATATTGTGATGTAGGTTTCAAGATCAAGTTCAAGCATTTAAAGAATTATTCAAGCATCAAGAATCACATCCAATTAAACCATTTCATGCAAGTTGTAGACCTCCCAGGATCTCCATTTCTAAGGTTTCATTCAGGGGTTTGTTAGTAGTAACATAGGATTTTTCATTGTTCATTCCCTATTTCATGCTTTATTTCATTTCAAATTTTGATTACCAAATCATCCGCTCTTGTGTGCATTTTAGAGATTTAGGTTAAAGAAGAATTGAAGACCTTTTGAAGAGAAAGATTGGACAGATTGTCAAAATTGTCAAAGTTATTGTCAAATCATGGAATCTAACCTACATATCTGATTTCTGGCTTTCAAACATTAAAACCTAGACAAGTCATAAGCTATAGATTAGTATCAAAGGCTCCTGAAAGTTGCAAAATATCCAAACAAAAGATTGATTCACCAATGGGTGAATGAGTCCTAGTTTGCCTTCAAAAACTAACTTTTGGAGACTAGGAAACACCTTTCTGCCCTTCTTAGATATGCAATCTAGTTTTTGTTTATGCTAATATTAAGTTTAATATTATTGTTTCAAGTTTGAATTGTCATAATTTGGTTGATTTACTATTTTTTAGTTTTTCTCCCAAAAGTATTGTTTGATCTTGACCCCCATCCTCAAAGCATAAGGAAATATAAAGATTCTCACATTGAGTTGATTCACCTGAGGATTGTTAATAAATTCTTTGTGGGAATCTCATTTGCTAATGAAATAAAGGGAAATAGGTGCATCATACCCCTTTTGTTATCATATTTGATACCTTCACCCCATTTTTCGTTTGTTTCAAATATGATAACAAAAGGGGTATGATGCACCTATTTACCTTTATTTCATTAGGAAATGAGATCCCCACAAAGAATATATATATATGTATATATATGTATGTATATGTATATGCATATATATGTGTGTGTGTATATATATATATATATATATATATATATATATATATATATATATATATATATATATATATATATATATGCACCTATTTTCCTTTATTTCATTAGGAAATGAGATACCCATAAAGAATATATCTATGTCTATGGACATAATTTAGCTGATAGGCTATTATAGGTGGGAATTCCACCAGAAAAGTCTTACTGTCTGATGCCGGTGGACTATTCCGGTGAAACTCTCGGGCATACGATGTACATTCCACTACTGAATTAATCGCAACCACTTCATTAATTATGCCAGCTATTGTGTCAACTTCGTAGCCTCTATTTTTCTGTCATATCTCAACAAGCATTAAATACAAATATTAGAATGGATTCAAATGGATATTCAGTAACTCCTCCAACTTGTCCCTGTCAAATCATTTGTAAGTTTCACATGGATTGTGGGTAGTTTAGAAAATGCTTTTTTTAGCCGATAGTTAGCCGATAGGTGGGAAATCCACCAGCGTATGTACAGTCCACTGCGAAGTCACCAAGCATGGCCATTCCTCCTTCGCGTCAGCAGGTATGGGTCTAAAGCCGCTCGCACCGTTTACACATTCCTAGGCTCTCCGTGCATAGCCATGCATTTAAGAAGTGACCAAATTCGGTGGAGGTAATAAATTTCAACTAGGTTTTTTGTCCAGCTTCTCTGGTTTCGACTTCTGCTTTCTACCTTATGATTTCTGCTGCCTGAAAAGTAGAGGCCGGCAACCAATGACACATAATGGAGCACCACTAGGTGCAAGTCAGAATCCTGGGTTTGGAAGGTTTCGTAGAGCCATTAGCAGAGCGGGTTTGAGGTAGAACCTGAGGATGGATGAGCAAAGAACTTGGGGGCGATCGCATTTGCCACTTTATGGCTGTGAGGAGAGCCTTGACTAGGCTTTCTAAGTCTAGAATACTCTTGTACGAATCATCATTGCCCACAATAGAAATTAGGGCCTGTATTGCAAAGTGGGCTTTGGCTATGGTTTCCCACCAAGCTTGCATTGGGTTGTTGTTGGAGGCTACACAGGATCCACTCCTGCTTCTTGTGGTGGTGGCACTGGTGGTGGCATCGGCTGCTATTCCTATTGGTGATACTCTTCCTTCGCATCTGCTCATAAGGTACCAGATTCACCTCTATTTCGCCATGTTTTCTACCTTTCTCTCAATTAAGCAGTTACAAATCGAAAGAATAAATAGGACTTAGGGTAACTTTGCAGAGATAACAAGTTTTGAAAAATTTAACAACAAAAATGGATGAGGATTTTTCTTATGATAATATAAATAAATTGTTACAGGCGCATTCATGGACCAAATTGTTGCTTGTGGCCTCCAGATACTTCAAAGGCGGCCGCCTTCGTTGTCCTCATCGTCTATGCATTTTCTCAATCTACCCAAGGAAATAAGCCCATCAGAGACTCTGCATTAAAATAAGACGAAACCCTAAGTTTTATATGTTTACAACTTTAGTAAATAGAGCATATTTCTATGTTATTTTTAATTTATATAGGGTTGACTGGATTTGAACCTTGAACCCGCAACGAGACTTCATTTATTCATTGCCAAGCTTGCAGGAAATTATGTGTTTTAACTTCATTTACTATTTAATCGACTATTTTTTTATTATTACTGTAATTGAATGAGTTTGTTGTGATGAGACATGCTAAATTATGACTCCAATCAATCTAAATTGTCAAGAATTCCATAATGTCTGGCCCCTGTTCACTTTTCAGATTGTAATTTTTAGCTCAGTTTTCAACAACATTACAGTAGAATTTTATTTGAATGGCCTTCTCTATTTAAAAGTTGTGATGGTTTCGTATGTTCCTGATTCTGTAATTTAACGATAGAAAATGAGAAATTTTAGTTTCAAGTTCATCTCATCTATGAAAACTAGAGCGTGTTTTACAGAGTCAATGAAGAGAGATTGGAATGTTTGAACGATAAATTCAAAATTAAAAATAGAAACGCTTTAGCTATGACGTCTCATATCCCAAACCTAAACTACATGAGTGAGCTAGCACATCCAAATTTCATTTAACTAAGAATTTTTGGGGTTTATTTATTTCCTCCCAGCGGCATATATATTTCATCGTTGGTATGTTTATTTATTGTTGGCATATAAATAGTTAGGGTTATTGATTATGAAGATAGCTATATTAATCAATTTTGAATTTCTATGTAGGCAATATTCAAAATTCTTTTATGGGCTTATTCGTTATTTGCAGGCCGCATTAAGTGTTTGGCAGGGATTTCATGCAAATTTTCTTTTTGTTGTGGTCATCCATCATACCATCCTTTATTTTTTGTTGCCCATCCCACTACCAAGGTTGCTCTGCCCACAAGCACAGGTCCATCACCACCACCATATCCGAGGGATTTTATTTTTATTTTTTAGCTATATTGCAATTGGTATTCTTTGTTCACCATTTTTGGGTCAAAAAGTCACTATCTTCTTTAATTTTATAACGTTCAATCATTTTTCAGCTTCTTTAATATCTATATACCTACTCTGCCATCTGAATTTGAGTAAATGAGAAAATCAGTTATATTGATGATTACCAAATTCACTGCACGTTGTACCGCTTGACTTGGAAAATGAAGAAGGGTGCCCACAGATATGGATGAACACACATTCAATGATTAATGTATTGCTTAATATAAATTCACAAATGTAAATATGGTTGAACCATGTGAGCACAATTTTATTTCTATAAATTTATCTATTTTTAAAATAATTTTAATATGATTAAAACTATTAAATTTATTCAATAGTAAAATAGCTTAAATTAATTACCTTCAAAATTAATGTCAAGTTTTTTTAAATACAAGAGAATTACCTTTAAAGTTGATATCAAGTTTTTTAAAATACAAGAGAACTTATTTTATTATAGTAACTTTGAATGAAAGCTTTACTTATAAATAAAAATTGAGTTATGTTAAGTGTACTTATATGCAATATATTAAATTGATATTTTTATTTATAAAATTTAATTCTTTTAGTCATATTAAAACTATTTTAAAAATAAATAAATTTATAGAAATAAAGTTGTCCTCACATGATTAAGCCATATATACATTTGTGGATTTATGTTAAGAAATACATTAATCATTGAATGTGTGCTTATTGAAATCCTTCAAAGGGAAACTAAACAAGTTAATTTTTAAATTAAATTATCATGGATTTTAAATTTATTAATGTGTATCCTACTCTATTGGGATAATGAGATTATATTCAATCCTTTGAACAAATTATTCTCAGAGACATTATATAGTTATTTATGGGTGTTAGGTTTCAAGATAGTGTTCAATTAAGATTAGGGTCCAATTATGGTTCAAGGTTAGGGTTAGAATTCAATTATAGTTAGTGTTCAATTAGGGTTAGGTTTAAGGTTCAGTTGATGTTCAATTACCTTTAGGGTTAGGGTTGGGGTTAGAATTCACCTAAGATTAGGGTTAAAATTACAATTAAGATAAGAGTTAAGATTTAATTAGGATTTAATTGCTGTTATGGTTAGGGTTTAAATTCAATTAGGGTTATGGTTTAACTGGGGTTAGGATTATTATTCAATTATAATAAGGGTTAAAGTTAGGTTAGAGTTGGGGTTTAATAAAGGTTGGGGTTAGGGTTTAATTCTAAACCTAACCCTAACCCTAACCTTACAACTAATCTTACTATTAACTCTAACCCAACCCTAAGCCTAATTTATCTCTAATCCTAACCCTAAACCTAATCATACTACTAACGCTATCCCACCCTAATCCTAACCCTAACCATAATCATGACCCTAATGCTCACCCTAACCCTAACCCTAACCCTAATAATTTTGTCTTCCATGTCACTGAGATTGCTACTGGCATATATATATATTAATAATAATATATATAAAAAAACGTCGAGAGATATCCTTCTTGAGGCATCTATTGCACTTTTATGTGAGTAATTGATTTAAAAATAAAGTTAGGGCTCAATTAGGTTTATATAATAAATATTTGGGTTAGGGTTCTAGGATAAAGCTTGGGATTATTATTTTCCCTGCCCTTCAATATATTGCTAGGTTATATCCTGCTATCGGCATAACCATTGCACCTCATTAGGGTGCAAGCGCTAGTATACCTATCCTTAGATCACATTATTTTTTTGGAGATCAAATTCATGATGGGAAGATAAGGAAAATTTTCTTGATAAATATTATACTAGCGATAGCAAGGAATCATTGGGAAATACTACTCACCCACAACTTTATTAAGGTATATTTTTGTCTTAATACAATTTGGGTAGTTTTTGAATTAAACAACTAGCCTAAGGATGGATCAATGTGGGGTCTTAATATAGCAATGAAAATGAAAATAAAGACATCGCAAAATTTGTATGGTTATTAATGGATGGTCTATTTTAAAACATCGTAAAAATTGTAGCTTTTCTATTAAACATCTCGAATCTAGCTTGTGACCTTCATAATGAGTGGGCTTTACAAGTTTCTAAAGGTCTCTCATTACTAGTGTATCAAAGGATATGAAAGGATGGAGTGTAAAAAGATAGTTCTCCTTTTGAGATTGTGTATTCTTTTCTATTTTTTAATATATGGTAGTTGTCTCTTTGGTAATACTTATATATAAACATATAAAAATTGTCTCTTTGGTAGTTTTCATCTTTTGAAATATAGGTATGAAATATAAAATTGGGAAGAAAAGAGATATGTAATCTTAATTTTTAAAACAACAATGAGGTTCTTTTGAAAAAATAACTATATATAGAGATATATTTACAAAAAATATAAAATAAATTTATTTAAAAAAATGATTTTGGAAGGGTAGTCAAGACTAGTCATGATGTTCATGTGGAGTCTATGGGGTGTGGAGTCAACCCCCAAGCCTGTAATAATGGTATAAGCCACAACTTGTAGAGTGGGGGCGTGGGTCCTTCTGATATAGTAGAGAGGGGAGGAGATGACTAGAATTTTTTTATTGAGGTTCCACTAAACTTGCTATAATTTATTTATTTTCCTTTTATTCTATTTTGAATTACAATAATACTAAAAAAAAATACTTTTTTCTTTTTTTTTTTGACATAGAATAATAATGAAAAGAGAGAAATTAATCAACATAATACACTTACTATAACTATTAAATAGATCCCAAAAGGAATTACTTCCATATTTTAAGGCTTTCTAAAAGTCAAAATATATTTGTATTTCCTTTTGTAGAAGTCCATATAACCTTAAGTTGTAAATAAATCTTTCCATTTTGAAACCCTGCATGAAATAAAAATGTAATATCACCTTAATGATGAAGATAAAAACACAAATCTCCGAACTATCCATACTTGCAAAAGAAAAAATAGAGAATAATATGTATGTATGTATTTATTTCAAGAAATAAAAAATCATGCTACAAAAACAAAAAAGGGAAGAAAGGGATAAACCCTTGAGAGATCCATATACTTTTTCTTCCTCGCAACAGATTTATTAAAAATGAAAGAACGTTGTGCAAAACATTAAATAGCAACACAACGAAGAGTTTAGGGTAAAGAAGAATATTTATATGGTCCTTGTTGGGTTTTAGATTTAAAATATATTTTTAAAAATAATTATTTTTACCCTCAAATATAGTCAAAATATAGTCATTATTATTGTTAAGAAAAGTGATGTAAATTTTTATTTATGTTTAAATTGAACATGCCAAGTAATAGTTTAAATACTTTATTTAAATTAAAAATTTAAATTAGAAATAGGTTATTTTTATTTATTATCAATTAAATGGAGGTAAATGATATAATATATGTGAAGGGAAATATTGATTAGTTAACTTTATTATTTTATTTTTCTTGAATTATAGTGGAAGGAGTGACAATATCATAAAATCTAATTAATTTTATAAATGTGAGATTATTGTTATGAATAATAAAATTAAGTTACTGTATTGCATTCATTCTCACAAAATTTTAATTTAAATATTAGTTCAAATATTATTATGTAATTTATTTCTAAATAAGGTGATTAGATAATTAAATAATTCTATATGTTTAGTGAAAGTTTATTCTAAAATTAGATTATTATTTTTTGTTTAATAGATATCATTCATGTAAGTCAGTCCAAGGAAATTATAAGTTCTACATTCACCTAGGAAATTTAGAGGGGGAAAAGAACTTGTACATTTTCTATTGTAATGTCATGCCTAGTGACATTGACTCCTTATTAGTTGTCTTTTTTTCTATGGTGTTGTGATTAAGGTTCTACTACACTTGCTTACTTTGTTAGTAATTGTGCTTTGTTCAACATGTCTTCATTCTATTGTGCATGTAAAAATTTTCAATTTGCATTTTTACTATTATGAGTAGTCTAACACTTAGTATTATTAAATTATAAAAAATGGTTTATATGTGTTAATCATTTGTACATTTATGTATATGTGGGCCTTACAATACAAAAAAAAATTCTTATGAGTTGAGAAAAATATGTTTATTAACTAGCACATTTCACATGTAATTAAACAATTTATATTTTTTGTAAGTGATAATCAAATCATGTGTGTAAAGGTTTGATTATGATAAATTGGTGACATAGGAGCATCAAATGGTGTACGAAAATCTTGCATCACCCAAAAAAGTCATTTTTCCTTAATTTCTTTAATTTTTTTGAGTTTCATGATGGCATTTAAGGGTGTAAGACAGTAAGGAGTCAAAAATAGTGAAAAAGACCACTTACTATTTTTAGTAAGTTGGCCTAAAAAGGCTCATATGGACCTAAAAAATTTACCCCAAGGAGAAAAACTGAAAAAAAATTCTAATCATGAAATAACCATCTCAATACGTTGCATGGTTTCAGAGATATTAAAGTTTTCGTCTCAAAAAATTTCTCCAATGCAGCTTCAAATTCAGATATGAAGACTTTAGAGGCCCCAAAAGAGCTTGAAAGGTTGGCGAATCAACCTTTGGTGGGTTCAAGTGTTGTAGATCTGTTCAAGAGCTTTCCAATGTGTTGTAGCACTCAAGAGCAATTGCAAGCCAAAAAACCTTCACGAATGAACCAGAGAAGCATAAGAAGCTATTTCACCAGGAATGAAAACAAATGCATTGAGACATGATGATACATAATGTACAAAGTGCCTTAAAAAGGCATGAAAAATGGGTGACAGGTGAGAAACTTCCTAGTATGGGAAAGAACTACCTTGACTAACAAATGCACTATTAATCGTAAGTAGACTTAAGATGGCAAAAAATATTCATGCTAACACACCCCTTAAGTGGAACTTAGGGAAAATAAAAAAGAAAATTGAAGATGCAATATGGGTTGTAGCTACAAAACCATGTTAGGTACCCATTTACAATGCAAAAAAATAAAATCTCCCAAAATTGGAGAAAAGGAGAAAAAACCTATGGGAAAAAACCCCTCTCCAAAAGAGAGAAAAGAAAAAAAAATGATGCATGGATGGAGGACTCAATCACACCCCCCAAGGACTATATACATAATGTATATACAATCAGTGATCCCCCCATAGGAAGGAAAAAGAGAGATATTATATCCCCCCATAATGAAGAAGCTCCAATGCTAATGAAGTATGCATGAAAACAAAAGATGACCCAATGCCTACAAGAAAATCCTCTCCCCTTAAGAAGAAAAAATTCCACCAAAAGAAGCCACTCCATGTACAATTGAAAAGAGGGAGAAAGTCTCCAAATAGAAATCTCTGAAGAGTGAGGAGTCTCCAAGCATGAATAATCCACCACATAATCATGATAAAAACAATCAAGAAATGTGACAAATCAATTGAAGGCTCATCAATGTCAATCTCTAAAGACAATCTAAATGTATCAACAACCATGTTGAAAATGTCATAAAAGAGGATAGAAATCCCCTTGAGTATTTCTCCCAAATCTGCAAGATGAGACTCCACAAACAAATCAGAGATTCCTACCAAATACTTATCCAATAAAGCAAGATCTGAAAAAATATGACCAGCCTTCTGAAGAGAAGAATTCACATAAGCAGGAGGTGAAGGAGGAGGAATCTCAACACTAGTATCAAGAACACCAAGATTCAAGCGAAAAAACTTCTCCTCACAAACATGATTCACTCTTGATGGAAGGGTATGAACATTGGCCAAAGAAACATCATCATCGGGAATAAAATGCGAAAAATATTATAAGCGAGATGCACAAATCCACCACCCCTGTAGCAATGATATCTTTCTAAGTCTGTATGTTCTGAATGTATACATGATGAAAAATGAACTCAACTATCTTACCTTCTACACCATAAGTAATTAGATAAATTGAAAGAAGATTAGTGGTCAAGGAGGGTACATAAATAACATCATTAAAATGTCCTTCACCCATATCAGTACAACCTTTTCCAAAAACTTTCATGTAAGTATTGTTACCCATCAAAGTGTTAGGTTAAATACAAGGCTCAAAAGAAGAGAACATGTCCATAGAAGATGCCATATGCAATGATGCACTTGAATCAAGAAGCCATTGCCCACTTTTAGGAATAGTGGAAGCCAAGAATGCTTTACCTTTCATCCCATTAGAAAAACCTGCATTCCAAGTCTATGTTGGTTTGGATGATGATGAAAATGAATATGTGAAATAAGAAGGAGAATCTGATGAGGGCAGCAAGATGTTGTTCTTTTGAAGAAGGTTAATAAGCTCATCAATCTTCTTAGTATAACACCTATGCTCATCATGTCCAGATCTCTTACAATAAGCACATTTGATATTTTTATTTTGTGATGGTTCCTCTTTGGAAGAGGTTTTGGTCTCAATAGTAGGATCCTTAACTTTCTCATTAGACTTAGAATCCTTATTTTGTTTCTCATTCTTGCCACTTGAAGATTGAGCCATCAAGGCATGACTCTTAGGAAGAGCATCCATCTAGATCCACTTGGCTTTCTCTATAGCCAGTCGATCAAAAAACACCTCAAAGGAAGGAATCTTATGGTCTTCTCCCATGGCATCCATAGTAGAATAGAAGGTAGAGGCAAACACTAAAAAGGACCTCTCAGTTTTGACAAGATCAAGAATATGCACTCATCATCATTTTTGGCATGACCACAATCTTTCAGTTTTTACAAGATCAATTTTAAATGTGCAAGGTAATCCTAAATAGTGGGAAAGGAATATGGAGAGAGAGGTGAGATCAGCTTCAAGTTGCAAGATTTTGAACTGGTTTACTTTTCCATACAACTCAACAAGCTTATCGCATACTTCTTTAGGTGTCTTACACTCAGTAATGTGAAACAATAGATTATCAGACACATGGATACCTATGAGCTGTCTAGCCTCATCCATTTTGTTTCTATGAAAAAGATTCTCAAAATCCTTAGTGAACTTGGATTGTTTAGCATCCAACATTTTCCAAAGCCCCCAAGATTGCAACAATTGTGACATTTTGAGCTTCCATGTGTGGTAGTTGTGTGGGGTAAGTGCTTATATTTTTGGTTCTAACATGATGAACACAAAAGGAGAGTAATACACTACTTATACCCCCCCAAAATGAATAGAACCAACAATGTGCAATTCTCCAAAAGAAACTTTTGCCAAAAAAGACACCAGATTTGAGTACCTGTTGATGGTGTTTTTATGCACTTTTCAACACAAGCAGTGCATAGGTGCACTACCTCTCTTGAAAGACAATCTCCCACAATCGAATTGCAGAACACTATCCCAAGGTCTCTCGAATGTCAGGTCAAGACAGTGCTTAGATACCTCAGTAGTTTGATGTGATTTACTGGAATTACAAGGCGGTCTTATAGAAAATACAAAGCAAGGACACAAAGCAGGGAAGTTGGATCTTGAAATGGAGTTCTTAGGATGGGAAGTTGTTATGCACTGGCTATAGGGTCAAACAACAATCTTGGACTCCATTTAGTTGTTGCATTTGGCTTTACAATGTGCAATGAACCTTAGCATAGGTCAGTTACTAAAAAAAGGAAAAAAGGGCAAAGGGGAGGAAAAGTTCCTAAGTCTGAAGCTAGCTATGAATAGTGACAATGGAGTTCTTGCAATGGACAATTTCTCAAAACAATGTCCCACTTAACCAAGGATTTCACAGTATCATCAAAATTGTGCTATCTTCTAAGGGTTGCAGATGTTTCGTCCTTCATCCACCACATACATGCATGAATCAAAGATAAATGTTTGGAGTAGCTTTGAAATCGAGTCCAGGCTAACTTTGCACAACTATCTACCATCAGCAAACAACAAAAAATATGGACCAAGAAATCATCAACATGGCAAGAAATTTGCATGATCACCCAACAACATTCCTAAGATCTATCCAAGGAAATAAGACAGTTAACTAAACAACAATAAAATCTAAGTGAAACACCAAATATGGGAGACTGAATCAAGCAACATGGGAGAAACGAAGAAAATACACCAAGTCAATGCTTTTTTCTTATAAATTTCTGCAGCATGCCTTTACAACAACTCAACTCTCCCTTTGCAGATGAGAGGAGTGCCCTATTTATAGTTTTCCAAAAGTTGAATGCATGGCCAAGATTCATTCTCATTGTGTGGCCAAGATTCATTACAAAATAGGGTTTCACCTACCCCCAAATAGATCATAATTAAAAAATTACATTTTTCGTCCTTTCCCTATTTTGTCTTTTAGCTGATGGCACTGGAGCTCTTTCGTCATTTAGAAAATTGTTGTTTCCTTTGTTGTAGCTACTCTTCAGGAAAGTCTTCATCTTTGGCTGGGTTGTCCTCCTGCTCCTCAGAAGCTGTGTGTTCTATGTATTTGAGGATGACCACTTGGAGCTTGTCTATCTCGAGGATTTCACATCGCAACGCCTAATAGCTCCATTCCTTAGCATTTTCTTCCAGTCTTTTCCAATCTTCATCATACTTCGAGCCTTGGTCTCTGAATAGCTCTGATTGGTCGAAGGCGCGGGCAGCAAAACTCAGGAACTTCATTGTGATTTCTCCAGCTATCTCGTCCTTCATCTTCTCTTAGAAGTATGGTTTGATCTTCTCTAGATCCATTTGCATAGTGGGCATATCATAGCCCGTCATCATCTTAAGATATTGGGCGCATTTCGCCCAGATTTCCTCGATCCACTCAATGTCTGGATCCACCCTACTCATGATTTGCTCCAACTTCTCCTTCCGGTTGTCGAAGTCTCTACACCACACATCCACTAGCCAGTGGTCTTCTTTTTTAAGCTCTAGCTTCTCCTCCCACATGGCCTCAGCCATTTGAAGGATAGCTTTGATCCTTGGGAAGGTGGAGTCATAGGTTGCGGGGAAATTGGTGCAGAGCCTCTTTGTGCTCTCCAGAGATTGTATCAATTCTAAGAACTTGTTGGCTGTCTGCACAGCCCTACTGATTCCCATGTTTCCGACGTATGTGACTTGTCGGAACCAATCCTCGGTGGTTTTCTCCAAGTTCTTCCTTCTTTCCATTTTATCTATTTGCTCCTTGGAGAGCAACTATGGTGCGGCCGTGGAGGTGGTGGGCAAGTCGTCTACTGAGGACCATTATTGTATGTAGTCTGTTAATGTTCCAACCTGTGCCTTGAGCTCATCCTTGGAGACTTTGTCTTGCTTTATCAGGTGCACCACTGTGGCCACCGACTCCTCAAGGTGATCGACCTTCTGCTCTCTAGTTGCTGTCCCCAAGTCAATGGTGGAGATATTATAACTCACCCCTGCTTGGCCAATAGTAGGTGTTGCAATTTGTGCTGCTCGGGAGCCGAAAGCATCCATTGTTATCTTGGTTCAGACATTGGGCTTCTTCTCCTTCTTCATCGTGATCTAGGATCGAGCCAAGATGGCCTCCAACCTTGCCCTTGGGTCATTCAGCACTAGGGTCATCTTCTCAAGTTGCCTTTCCAACCATTCGGGCATAGCAGACTTATCCTTGGGTGAATCACGGCTACCCTCGCCCTTCTCAGTCAAAGGCAAGACTTCTGCTTCCTTTTCCTTGTGGGATTCTCCTTTCTTTTGGGCAACATCCTCCTCCTCTTCGTCGGAGTCATGAAAGAAAATGAGGCATTTGACAGGCAACTTGGTGGACGGCTGTCGGATGGGGCTTTCTTCTTTTGCTGCTTCTTCCTCTTTATTCTCCTCAATAGCCTCAGCTTCGGGGCCTTTGACGACATGGGCCCCAGCCTCGGTTAAGTCCTTTGTCTGTTGATCTTCTGGCGACCGCCCCTCCTCACCATGTGGGGACTCTTCTGCCTCTGCCCCAACGTCCTTTAGCTGCTACGCCACCTCCTCCTCAAGGTCCTCATTGAATGTCTGGATGATTTCCTTAGCACCTGGGCCACCCTCTTCATCTCCACTCTCTGAAGAGCTCGTCTTCTCCTCGTCATAGACCACCTTGTCGATGGTTCGGTGCTCATACTCAGGGTGCTCATGATACTCATCAGCCTCCTCCTTGATAGACTTCGAGGCTTCCTATTCTTGTTCCTCCAACTCTTTTGAGATTTTCATTGTGGCCTTCATAGCTGGTGGCCCTATCAGCGGTTGTGAAGGCTGAGCCGTTGCGAGGACTTGGGCGAGTGCTGCCTAGAGAGTTGGATCCATTAAGATCTGTGAGAGCTCAGGGGGGAGGTTTTGCATGTGTCTTGTAAGAGCCTCAGGCATAGTGGCAGCACGAATAGGCAATGTTATTGCTGCCAGAGGGAGTGATGTAATTGGAGACATGGTAGAAGAGGAAGGAGGAGTGGTCATGCCAGAAGAGGAATCAATGATAACTACCGACCCGGCTGGGGGTGAAGTGGAAAGATGGACAGAAATGTCCACTGCTGGCGGAGATGCAGCAACCATAGCCAGGGAGGCGGGTGGTGCAACAGGAGGGACAGGGAGAGCCAAGGGAGGTCGCAATTCTGTCGTACCCACTACTTGTTTAAGCCTCTTGGGAGATGAGCCTCCCTTTTCTTTCGTCACTTGCTCCTTGGAATCTAGAGACTACGCGGTCTCTGTTTCTTTCCTTTTCTTTGACCTAGTGACTAGAGGAGACTTGGAGGTCCCCCCATTTGACATGGTGGCCGCAACGTCCTCCGTGACACTCAGCTCGCTTTTGAGACCTTCATAGGTCAGGACCACCCCTTGTCGCTTCAGATGTGCCACCTACCCATCGATCCACTCCCTGTTACGAGTTAGAATCAGCTAGGTTATGGTGTCTAGGTCATCGACCTCCTGTTCATCCCAGTTGATTGATGGTATTGGTAGGTTGGCAACCGCAGGGTACCTCGGGTGCATGATTGTGGACTCATCTTCCTCGACTTGGTCTAGTATGGGGAACGGTTGCACTCTTCTTAGAAACTGTACGGTCATGTGCATGTAGTGCCTTGCACGTACCTCTTTGTCATCCTGGTAGTCGGCCCAGAAATATTCAATGTGATATTGGTGGGCATATGCTGGCCCCAATGCTTTCCTGACGTGGCCATGTGGGTCCATTTGCAGGCGAGTAGTGTACCAGTCAAAATGGTAGTCCTTCAGCTCCTTCTCAGAGTTGTTGGCACATTGGGACGTTTGCAGCCGATACATGCCCTAGCCGAGGGTCATGGGGTAGGAGATCCCTGCTATGTGTTTGATGCTGAAAATTGTCTGGATGTGTTGGAGCTATCGAGAAAGCTCCAGGAGGATGATCCTGTCATTGGGGTAGCGAGGCAATCTATTCGGCCTTTTAGTGAAACCCTAGGCCCGGAGGTACGTAAACTTTGGGAACTGGATGAACAGGAAAGCATATTGCTTTAGGAGTGCCCTGGCACTGTGGGAGACCCTCCTCTCGAAGTCTCTAGCGATCAACCTGATGATATGGCCAATGAAGGTGTCATTGACCCTGCAGTATTCTTTCTTGAAATTATGGTACTGGAGCTGCGGGTATTTGTCATAGGCTTTAAGTCCTCACTTCTGCCCCTGATCGAGTGCTACAAATAGCCTGATGTACTGCCTTTGATCTGCCAAGGAGTAGACGAGGTAGGAGATCATGTAGAACTTGGAGCTCTTTTTCACGTTGAAAAATTGCTCATGGAAGCAGTTGCTTATGATCCCTCCCCAGTAGAATGAAACCTTGGTTGTAACATCCTCATTTCCCCGTAGGATCTGTTCAATGAAATAGGCCATCCATTCCTGGAAGTAGGCCGCCGTTGGGAGACCCATAACCCTACTCAACATGGTCACCAGGTCGTGGTAGTCCTCATGGAAATCGCTACGGAAGAGTTCCTAGGGAACCTTCGCAGTGCTGCCCCATTTTTCCTTAAGCCAATGGAGGTTGATTGACTTCTTGCACCCTATTGGATTAGCATCCCACGCCGGATGACATTCTTCTAACGTGGGGACCTCTATCTGTTGGAACGTGGGAATGTGGAATGTCTTGGTGATCTCTTCTAGCGACATGGCTGCAAGGATGTTTCCTTCTTTATCCACAATTGTTCTAGTATTAGTTTGATAGGCTTCTCGACAAGCCATGACTAGTTCAGGTGCCACGAGAGAGGGAGGGAAACCGACGGCCTTGGCTATTCCACTCTGCCATATTAATCTAGCGTTCTTTGTTGTCAGGTTGACCCTGACCCTTTGAGTGAATTCATCTATATCTACCTGGCCAATATTAGTATCTAGAATTTCCTTCCAGTCTGTTAAGACCTTTGAGTGGAGTGGCTCACCCTGGAACTGATACTTCATTTGATCTTTGTCTTCCTTTCCCCAAGGGGTCCTTCCTGACTTCTTACCCTTGTCCCTCTCGGCGGATCCCCCTGAAGTTCCTGCACCCGATTCCATATATTCTGCAGGAAAGGGCAAAGTCAGTGCAATAGATTATCAAAAACATTCATGTTAGTCCATATCTTGAAAATATTTATTTCAAATAATCAATCAAGTATATCATAAATTTTATCTCTAAACGTTATTGATCTTCATTTCAGGGCATTTGGATTATCCGGGCCCGGAGGGCCGGACTTCCCTGGTAGGAATGTTGTCTTGAAGGGAAAACGCAATGGAAAGCTCTTGAAGACTCTCCTTGGAAAAATTTTAATGTTTCAAGAAGCTTAGGATGAAGAGGGCCAAAAATTGGCATGTGGGTCGAGGTTAGATTCCAAATTTGGACTTGTTAGGATCGATTTAAGGGGTCTCGGAGGTTTCAGGCTGGAGAGCCGCCAGGAGATAGCATTTGGTTACAGCGGACAACAGACAGAAATCCATAGACAGAAGTCTGAGGACCAAGGCCTAGAGGGCCAAAACGCGGCCGACATTACATCAATTCGTTTCCGAGGGCTCGAGCTGAGGACGATGGGATGGCAAGCGACTTTCGCTATTTGAGATGGCAAAAACATGACGGAAGTTTGGGAGGGGCAGTCCGGCACCCAAAGCCCGGCGGCATGCCTTTATGTTCTTTTGTTGCATGGCAATTGAGAGGGCGAAGCCCGGATGCCGGGATGGTAGTCGGCATTTTCTGTCTAGCGACGGCGACAAACGATAGGAGTTCTGGGATATGGGGCCTGGTGTGTTGATGGCTGCAAGGAGTTTCAGCAAGAACCCATGGCAGATGGAAGCTCGGGGCCCAGCGACTGGGCGGATGGGGTGAAGTTTTCGATGGCAGGAGAGCGATGGACTTCCGAGAATGAAAGTCCAGGAGTCGGGGCCCGGAGCCTGGAAGGCATTGATGACCTCGCCGAAAGATGCACAATGGGACCAACAGAAAGCTGAGCAGGGAAACCCGCCGTCTGGGGCCCGAAGGCAAAAATTATGGATCAATTTTGAATCGCCAGACATTTAATAAGTTGAAGCATCGGCGGAGCCCAGAGGGCGGGACGCCGGGAGACGTTTTCCATTTGAAGGCGAACCTCTGGCAAAACTCCAGGGTTCTGGGACTGGGATGACCAAAGGACACATGTTTAAGTTTCAAGTTTACGGCAGAGCCGAGATCGGGATCCGGCAGCCAGGGAGGCAGGGTGGTTTGGTAGTTTAGGCACGACGAAAGGCATACGAAAGCCCGAGCAAGGAAACCCGACGAACCGGGCCTGGAGAGGACGATTGCCGTTAGTGGATGTTTGAAGTCCCGAATTGGCAAGGAGGGCATCTTAGGTGGCTTGCTCGGTTTAATGCCACATGGGTTTGGTGCGCAATCTAGTATTCTACCCCTTTATGCCTTCTTCATGATTTGTTCATTTATTTAAATCTTTGAAAATCATGAAAAAGACGCATGGGAGGGCAACCAATGGCCTACCTTGAACACGCAGAGTGGGGAGATGTGGGATCCACCTACGTTGGTCAAAAAAATGCTGACGACGATGATCGTGACGTTGTTGAAGGTGGTGGGCTCCAGATGATAGCTTGTTCAATTTGCTCCAATCTTGTTTATGAAAATGACTTGGTCGGATTGGGCATTTTATACCCCAACCGCTATGAATGCCTGCATTAAATGCTCATACGGAAGCGAGAAAAGTTGGTGAATTTGAAGTCGGCGACGACGGCAGGAAAATTGGGGCCCCGAGGCCGAGGAGACACGACGTGACGGCTGTCATTTTGAAGATTCCTCGTTGTTTGAATAACGGCAACGGGGAGTGGTTCAGGGCCTGGAGGGTGGGACTCTGCCATGGATCCGCCGCCAGGGACGGTGGGACCGTCACAGAATTCCGGGAGGCCTGGCCCAGAAGACCCTGCGACAGACAGGAACACACGCGAATAGCAGATGGTGAAGAGCATGGCGGGACCCGGGGGGCGGGTTGCCGCACAAGGTTCATCGTCACGGACGATGAAACTGAAACGGAACCCCAGAGACGAACTTTCGGGGTTTGGGGCCTGGAGGGACAGGCGTCGCCCGAAATTTTTTAATAAGTTTCTAAACGGAGGGTGGCAAATCAGACCCCTAGGTTCGGAAGGACGCTCGGTGAACGCCGCCAGGAATGACATTTCCATAGGGGAAACTCGAAGAGGGAATCCCGGACTCCCGGGCCCAGAAGGGCCCGGGGTTGTTTAGGGCCAAAATGCCAGAGAGATTCCGCGAGGCTCCAGAATATAGCAAAAACCAAAAGCAGAGGCATGATCTATTTATGATGGAACTTTGGAGCAACATCGACCATCCAAAGCATAAAAAAGGAGGGGCACGTAAAATGAGGCAGCCCCAAAAATGACCTGACAAGGCGAAAGAAAAGAGGGTCCCCATTCCGAACGGGGCGTGTGTGCTAAGGGCACAACAAATGGCGACTCCGCTGGAGAATGCTCCTGAGTGTTCTAGGGATAAATATTCATTTAGAACCCATAATCTCTAGTTTCTCAGACCAGGAGTGGCTTCCAGAGATGAATCTGGGAGGACAAGATCCTTAATTGGATTAGCTTACAGGACATCTCAGAAGTGTGTGTAGTGAGTTCATTCATTTCTTTGGGATAGTAACTAGAGTTACCAATTCAACCGAGTGAGCTACATAAATCGCCTAACACCAAAAGTAGCCTGGACATTGCCCGGCTGCTAGTTAGGCGTCGATAGCCCTGATGGGGTTGTCGCTACAATCTCATAGATATTTCTCTACTACCGGCCGGGCGTCCATAGCCTCGGTAGAGTTATCTGAACACCCATACGGTCATTTATTTCTTTTTTTCAGTATTTTTTTTTCTCTTTTTGCTTTGATATTTCACTTCTCTTTTTCCATTTAGTTCGACCGATTAAGCATTGAAGCCTATAATGGGTTTGAGACTGTAGTGGTCACTGGAGCAGACTTGAGATTTTTCACTCATTAGGGTGTCATAACAACCATAGTACAGTCCTTCAAAAATTATTATGATGTGCTTTATGCGAGATCTAAGATGTGGGTAAGAAGATCCAGCTAAGGGTCAAGTTCTGAGCAGAGTTCAAACAAGGAAATCATTCACGGACAGGTTTCAAAGACTGATAATCGAGAGTGAATGTTTAGCCAAAAAACACAAAGAACAGACATCAAAGTGAACAGCTTGTCGGGCAAGCACGGCCACCGCAAAGGAGAGGGAAACAACTTTCGAAACAAAACTGCCCGGGGAGGGAAAACAAAAAGTGACACAAACAAAACACAAACAAGCAAGAAAGTAGCTACCCTAACCTATACACAAGTATTTACAATGAAGAGCTCGAAGGAGCTCAAGCCTGGAAGTAATGCTTCAGGTGCTGCCCGTTGACCGGCAACGGGACGTTCTCACTAGTTAAGGTCTTTAGGCGGAAGGCATTATCTCCCAAAATCTCAGCTATTTGAAAGGGGCCGAGCCAAAGCTTGTCAAATTTGTTGTATCCCCCTTTCTTTTCATGGGCCTTGTCCCAATGCAGGACCAAATCTGTAATTCTAAAGGCCTTAATCTTGGCTCAGCGGTCGAACCATCTCTTGACTACGCCCTGATGTTTGGCAAAATTTTCTATTGCATGGTTTCAGACTTCCTCTAAATGCAAGAGCTCGGCTAATGAAGCTTCCCTATGATCTTCTCCCTCATAAAAATCGTTGATGAATTGAAGAGTAGGCATCTTTAGATGGATGGGGAATATAGGCTCCAGGCCATAGACAAGGTGGAACGGGGAATCGCCAAGGGCAGCCTTGTAGTAGGTGCGATCAGCCCAAAGGGTGAAGTGGAGCTGGGTATGCCAGTCCTTGGGATTCCTATCTAGCAGCTTCTTGATCACAGTAATCAGGTTCTTATTCTTGGATTCGGCAAGGCCATTGCCCTGAGGGTATTAATTGGATGAGAATTTAAGGGCTATTCCATAGTCAAACGCCCAACTAGCAAATTTTAATAAGCAAATGCAGGTCCATTATCACATACCAAAACATATGGACAACCAAAGCGATTTAAAATGAAACTTTCTAGGAAATTAGTAACTACTTTAGTTGTGCACTCCTTAGATACTATTACTTCCGTCCATCTAGTACAATAATCAGTAGCGGTAAGAATGTACCTATGTCCTGCAGATGATGGAGGGCTTACCGGACCGATGAAGTCGAGACCCCATTGCGCAAAAGGCCTTACCTCCAACACTGGTTGCAGTGGAACAACGACATTCTTCTCCCTGGTGGTAGCAGTATGGCACGTGTGACAGGATCGAACATGGCAATGGGCATCCTTGAAGACAGTTGGCCAATAATACCCTGCTCTCAATATCTGATGTGTTGTAGAAGAACCCAAACCATGGCACGTGCAAAATTTATTGTGAAACTCTTTCAAGACCCGATCTGCTTCTTCCTTACCAAGGCATCTCAAATAAATGCTTTTATGATTCTTCTTGTAGAGAATGGAACCCTGTAACATGTAGCCATTACTTTTCAATCTCAAGGCCCACTTTTGGACTCCTTGTAGGTGTGGCGGGCACTTATGGTTCAGCAGATAATAGATGACATTCTGGTACCACTCTCTGGGGGAGACATCCTCAAGCTAGTACTACTACACAGTTAGTTCAAGTCCAGCTTCTACTACTATTTCAGCAATTGTGCAGGTGAGTGCCTTCCCTCTCACCAGTTTCATCGGTTGGATCTCCATATCATATTCTTATAGCAGGGTGACCCACTTAGCCCTTCGTTCACCCAATTCATTCTGCATGAGCAGCGTTTTTACTGTTGGGTCAGGGACAATGGCAAACACCTTGTTGCATAGAATGTAGTGTCAAAATTTCTTCACTACTCTGACGAGAGCGTATGCCTACTTTTCAATGTTGTGATAACATAATTCAACATCCTTGAGGGGAGCACTCATGAAGGTGATTGGATGCTCGTTTCCTCCATCATCCTTCTGGGTCAACATGCTAGCACAAGAATGCTCTGAAGTAAATGAGTAGATGTAAAATGGCTTCAGATAATCCGGGCTAACTAACACAGGTGCCTCAATAATAGCCCATTTGATTTCTTCAAAGGATTGTTTGGCATCAGGTGTCCATTCAATTTTCGCGTCTTGTTTGAGCATGGCATTGAGAGGTTTGACGATCTCCGTGAAACCTGTGATGAATTTCTGGACGAAGTTGATCTTTCCAAAGAAAGATTTTAATTCTTTCTTGCTGCCCGGGGGCTGAATTTTGAGTAAAGACTCGATGCGCTCAGGATCAATGGAGATTCCCTTTTCTAAGATGATATGCTCGAGCAACCTACCTTCAGTCACTCTGAAAAAACACTACTTGGGGTTGAGGGAAACCTCGAACTCTCTACATCTCTGAAATACTTTGCATAAGTCAGAGACGTGATCGCCCCACTTTTTAGAAAATACGGTCAAATCATCTATGTAGATGATTATGCACTTTCCTATTAGGTCCTTGAAGGTGATGTCCATGGTGCGTTGGAAAGTGGCACTGGCGTTGATGAGTCCAAAAGGAATTCTTTTGTATGCGAACGTTCCCCACTTAGTGGTAAACACCGTCTTATGACGATCCTCATATTGTACCATTACCTGGTTATACCAGGAGTATCTATCAAGGAAAGACATCATCTGGGAGCTGTTGACAATCTACAGCACCTCATCTAGCGAAGGTACTAGATAGTTGTCTTTCTCCGAAGCGCGATTCAGATTGCGAAAATCTACACAGTCTAATCTCTCCATTCTTTTTCCTGACCGGGACCAAGTTGGCCACCTATGTGGAGTGCCTGACTAGAAAAATGATTCTTGCTGAGAGCAACTTTTGTACTTCCTTATAAACAATAGGTTCTAGCAAGGAATTGATAGGGCGCTGCCGCTGGCGGAATGGCCTCACTTATGTCTTGAGAGGGATAGTGTGTGTAATGACAGAAATGTCATAAGTTTTCAAATCTTCGTAGCTCCATGCCACCATGTCATGGTACCTTCGCAATGCATCCGTGATTCCTCTTCTTTCCTCTGGTGTGCACACCTTGCCGATAAAAATATTCATGATCTCCTCAGTTGTCCCAAGGTTGTGTGCATCGCACTGGTTGCTTATGGCCTCCTTTTTCGTTTGCTAATCCTGATCTCTGATATGATCCAAGTCAAATATGCATTCCAACTAAACCATACCCCTGGGGATTGTGTTGGTTTTGAGGTTGATAACCCCCTCTATGTCCAGTTCAGCCTCCTGTCAATCAACTTCATCAATTATTTGAGCTGGGAAGACATCAGAACTTGTGATGAATTGAAGGATATGCCTGTCATCATTGAAGACTTGTATGTGAGTAACATTATCTGGGACTAATGGCGTGGATGTTAGCTCAACGGTGAATTTCTTGAGCCCAGACAAAGAGAGGGGTTGTAGAGTACTGGCTGCTTGAGCTAAGGCATCAACTGTGTGATTCTAAGCATGAGGGATCAATTGTATATTGAATGCATCTAAACCATCCAAGAGATCCCAAACCCTATGCCTATAGTTTGTGAGTCTTCAATCATGACAGGAATACAACTTCCTAACCTGCTTAACTACGAGTGCGGAATCCCCGAAAACTTGTAGCACTTTTACATTTTTCTCTAAGGCCATGAGAAGGCCAAGGACTAAGGCCTCATATTCCGCTACATTATTGGTGTAATAAAACTGCAATCAGTGGGCAGCGAGAAATATTTTACCTGTTGGGCTGATGAGTTCTAATCTAGCTCTAGCTCCTTGCCTGGACTTTGATCCATCAAATCGGAGCGTCCAGCATGCGGAGGATTCCTTATCTTCATATCTGGTTGAGCTTCCATTCCCTTTCGGCCAGACGGTTGGCCCTGCGATCTTAGGGGAGTTTTCTGGTTCAATGCAATGATCAACAGGTGGTTCTACTAGTGTCTCCTTCGGCGTTTCCACTTGAAGAGCAGCTGTTTTTCTAACACGTGCAACCGCTGCTTGACACAGGCAACAATCAAACTTGGAGTGTGCAGTATTGTAAATTCACTTGGGCTCCTAGGCTGAGCTGATCCCTTGTGCATTTTTCCATGAACTCGTGGAAGCCATTGAGTAATCCCCAGTCGCCATCCTTATCCGACTCATCATCTGCTTCTACCAAAGCTTTTGTGTCCAAGAGCATTCATGTAGAATCGACCGAGGGACTACACAACACTAACAACACTTCATTAGCATGTTCTTCCTGAAGCCCGATCTCATTTTGGTAGGCAAAAGGGCGGTAATTCTCTAAATCGGTCTCGGTGAACAACACCTCGCTAAGATTATTGTATTCTGTGATCATGTACTTCATACAGGGTTCACGGTCGGTACAGATTTGATTTGGCAGCCCCTTCCACGGCTGCCACATATGAGAAAGGTTTGTGGCGGTATATCCATTCAGTGCCTTGGTGAACTCCCTTCCCAAGATGATTCCATATGCATCGGGAATGTCGGTCACTTGGATATCAATGACCTATTGTATCCTTGGGTCTACGACAATCTGCATCGGGATACGATTTATTTCACCCACGATCTTGATCTCTGTTTTATCCAGTTGGGTCACCTTTCTCTTTGAAGGCGTGGGAGTGACACCGAGGGCCTTGCATACTGCCAAGGGCATGACATTAGCAGACACTCCTGAATCGAGCAGGTATTTGTGGAGGTTCTTCCCAAAGATCCTAATGGTGGTCGGGAAAGGGGGAGTTTCTGGTCTACCTTGGAGGATGCCCATAGGCGTGTCCATGTGAGCTATCTGACCTTTGTTCTTATCATTGTCCATATCCCTGGTTTTCCTAAACAGCTGGTCCTTGGAAAGCTACCTATTAGCCCTTTCTGGCTCCTTTTCAATTTGTCTACTTGCTGACTAATTCACGGGAACATCCTTCTATTTTTCGGTATTATCTTGTATTTCAGGTTTTTTCATAGGTTCTTCAAAGGTTATTCTCTTAGCTGGGGTTTCTTGTGTTGTACTAGAGGATAGAGTCTCGTTAAGGACCCTAAAGAAGGCATGCCTCATGACAGGAACTTTGAGTAATTCAAAGGATGTCAAGCTGATTTTTACCTTCTTAAACTCTTCTGCTACATATTCACCCATTTGCTCAATTTCTGAGCTAAAAGCTTGGCCTATGGCAGAACTAAGAGGTTGGGCCTTCGTTTTTCCAGATGGATTTCGGGATTGTCCTTGAGGCTGATTTTGTGACTGGTTTTGAGACTGGTTCTTGTTGAGGTATTGGGCAGGTATATGAGGAAGCCCAAGGTTATTGCTGGCGTTGGGATCAGGTGGAGTGGCAAAATTATTTGGTGGGGTAGAAGTTGTAAAGGGTCCACCCGCTTGTCTATTCTTAAGGAAGTAGGGACTCGACTGTTGATGAAACATGTGGACCTCATCCACAAATGGTTCTTCTTCATCTACCAAACCATTATCTACTGAATCAAAGAGCTGAGCCAAGGTTTGTTCATTACTTACCTCTTCCGCTTCTTCATCCTTAATAGGAGTAGGCTCGACTTCGGGCTCGTTGAGGTCACCTCGCAGGAATGGGGCTTGATTAACCACGAGACATGAGAAATCGTATGGCTCGGATGGGACGATGTCCCTGCAGTTGGCATTGTCGACCGCGTTTTGCACCTCCACCTAGAAGATTTCAGTAGCTGTCTAGAACTCGGGACAATCCAGCTCAGAATGCCTACTGGTTTTGTGAAGTCGACACCATCCAAACAAGGCTGCTTTGGCCAGATATGTCGCTGGATGTTTTGTCATTGCTCGCCGGTTGATCGAAAGGCATAGGGACTCCTCCATTGTTGGGCCTAGTGTTCCACGTGTGATTCTACCTCTGAGAAGGTCTCTTTTCTGCATTTTGATTGGCATTTTTCCCCCTCTCATAATTCTACCTAGATGAAGTGCCCACTTTCTGATTATCCCTGCTATCCCTATTGTCTTGATTGTCCCTGTTGAGATTGGCCTGGAAATTGCGCTGGGAGGCCTGCAACTAATTATTCTGATTCTTTAGGTGCGTCATTTCTATGGACATTTTCTTTATCATCTCAGTCAGCTCCTCTAGCTTTTCTTTCTCAGTTGCACTTCCAGGCGACAGCGCCGAATTTTTTAGAAAAGTGGGTGGGGCTGTCGGCAGATTCTGATAGGCTGGAGGGAAATCTGGTCTTGATAGGTACAGAGGCACCTGGGGCTGTTGAGAATACGTCAGCTGTTGTGGAGCAACCTGGGAATAGTTATACTGTTGCTGGGGTTGCAAATAGGAGGGCGTGGGAGGCACATAATTCAATGGCTTCCCTGGATGTGGCACCATAGGTAATTGGGGTACTTGGTTCATAAGGGGGGTTTGATGAGAAAACACCTGATTAAGCCCCTGAATCTGCATTGGGTGAGCTACTAGCCCTAAAGAAGACAGTGGGCCAGAGATATTCTACACTAAGTCCGCACTAGGAACAACGGCCTCCCCACAGGCGGTCACCAGGGTAGTGAGCGGCGGGCGCATCCTTTTCACCAAAGCTGACGTGAGGTTGTCTAGCACTGCATAATAGACTGGGAGAGCTGCCACATCATTATGGAGGTACGGGTCCTGAAGCCTTGTGTAAGCCCGATGGAAACGGTCATTGAAAGAGCTGATAGGTTCATTGACCTCCCTTCTGACGGACATGAATTGTTGGTAAAGCTTCGAGGGGCTGATGGGGATCTTGTATTTCTGTAAGAAGACATTCTTCATCAGGTTCCACGAGGTAATGGACCCCCTCGGCAAGTTGATATACCAATAGAAGGCCTCTTCACCTAATGAATGCGGAAAAAGGTGACATGCAACGTCCTCATGGTTAACCTGCATTTCAGTGATCGCCGTGTTAAATATTTTGATATGCTCCTTAGCTGTCCTTTGCAGATCGCGTGGATGTAATTTCAAATAAAAGCCTTATGGATTCTTGGGCATATCATTGTAGACAACAAAATGTATCGGCGAAGGGTTATGCTCTAACCAAGCCATGGAGGGTGGCGGAGGTGGTAATTGCTGTTGGAAAATGGGAATTTGAGGCTGTATTTGCAATACAATAGCAATATGGGACTCCCCTTGAGCTATGGCTACCTGGACTGTGCCTTGGGCCAGAAGGGCAGGGAGAGGAGCAATCCCCTAGCTGCCGAAGATAGGAGGTGCAAATGTGGTTTGAGATGGTTGGGTGGAAGATGGAGGCCAGCCAAATGAAGGTGAGGGTGGAATGGAGGTAGATGGGATGGAGGAAGAGGCAATGCTACTTCCTTCAGCTCGTTTCGCCCTCGTAGGGGGCTATAATTCTTCAAATTCTCCCTTGTTTGGCGTTGACCGTAGAACTCTCTGAAACGTTTTCAAGGAGAATGATCCTATTCGATCCAGCTTCACTTTATCCCTTAACTTGGTATTGTGAACATAGCCCTCCTTCTAGCACCAGTTCTATTGATGGTGTTTTTATGCACTTCTCAACACAGGCAGTGCATAGGTGCACTACCTCTCTTGAAAGAAAATCTCCCATAATCGAATTGCAGAACACTATCCCAAGGTCTCTTGGATGTCAGGTCAAGATAGTGCTTAGATACCTCAGTAGTTTGATGTGATTTGCTGGAATCACAAGGTGGTCTTACAGAAAATATAAAGCAAGGACACAAAGTAGGGAAGTTGGATCTTGAAATGGAGTTC
The DNA here is from genome assembly GCA_007258455.2 of Sequoia sempervirens. NCBI lineage: Eukaryota > Viridiplantae > Streptophyta > Pinopsida > Cupressales > Cupressaceae > Sequoia > Sequoia sempervirens. The sequence continues at coordinate 206,928,752 of VDFB02105785.1, forward strand.
TTAGAATGGGAAGTTGTTATGCACTGGCTGTAGGGTCAAACATCAATCTTGGACTCCATTTAGTTGTTGAATTTGGCTTTACAATGTGCAATGAACCTTAGCATAGGTCAGTTACTAAAAAAGAGAAAAAAGGGCAAAGGGGAGGAAAAGTTCCTAAGTCTGAAGCTAGCTACGAATAGTGACAATGAAGTTCCTGCAATGGACAATTTCTCAAAACAATGTCCCACTTAACCAGGGATTTCACAGTATCATGGAAATTGTGCTATCTTCTAAGGGCTGCAGATGTTTCGTCCTTCATCCACCACATATATGCATGAATCAAAGATAAATGTTTGGAGCAGCTTTAAAATCGAGTCTAGGCTAACTTTGCACAGCTATCTACCATCAGCAAACAATAAAAAGTATGGACCAAGAAATCATCAACATGGCAAGAAATTTGCATGATCACCCAACAACATTCCTAAGATCTATCCAAGGAAATAAGACAGTTAACTAAACAACAATAAAATCTAAGTGAAACACCGAATATGGGAGACTGAATCAAGCAACATGGGAGAAACTAAGAAAATACACCAAGTCAATGCTTTTTTCTTATAAATTTATGTAGCATGTCTTTACAACAACTCAACTCTCCCTTTGCAGATGAGAGGAGTGCCCTATTTATAGTTTTCCAAAAGTTGAATGCATGGCCAAGATTCATTCTCATTATGTGGCCAAGATTCATTACAAAATAGGGTTTCACCTACCCCCAAATAGATCACAATTAAAAAATTACATTTTCATCCTTTCCCTATTTTGTCTTCTAGCTGATGGCACTGTAGCTCTTTCGTCATTTAGAAAATTATTATTTCCTTTGCTATAGCTACACTTTAGGAAGGTCTTCATCTTTGGCTGGGTTGTCCTCCTGCTCCTCGGAAGCTGTGTGTTCTATGTATTTGAGGATGACCGCTTGGAGCTTGTCTATCTCAAGGATTTCACATCGCAACGCCTGATAGCTCCATTCCTTAGCATTTTTTTCTAGCCTTTTCCAATCTTCATCATACTTCGAGCCTTAGTCTCTGAACAGCTCTGATTGGTCGAAGGCGTGGGCAACAAAACTCAGGAAATCCGTTGTGATTTCTCTAGCTGTCATGTCCTTCATCTTCTCTTGGAAGTATGGTTTGATCTTCTCTAGATCCATTTGCACAGTGGGAATATCATAGCCCATCATTAGCTTAAGATATTGGGTGCATTCCGCTCGGATTTCCTTGATCCACTCAATGTCTGGATCCACCCTGCTCAGGATTTGCTCCAACCTCTCCTTCCGGTTGTCGAAGTCTCTGCACCACACATCCACTAGGTAGTGATCTTTTTTAAGCTCTAGCTTCTCCTCCCACGTGGCCTCGGGCATTTTAAGGATAGCTTCGATCCTTGGGAAGGTGGAGTCGTAGGTTGCGAGGAAATTGGTGCAAAACCTCTTCGTGCTCTCCAGAGATTGTATCAAGTCTAAGAACTTGTTGGCTGTCCGCACAACCCTAATGATAAAGCAGGTCGTCCATTAAGGACCATTATTGTATGTAGTCTATTAACGCTGCAACCTACGCCTTGAGCTCATTCTTGGAGACTTTGTCCTGCTTTATCAGGTGCACCACTGTGGCCACCGACTCCTCAAGGTGCTCGACCTTCTGCTCTCTGGTTACTGTCCCCAAGTCAATGGTGGAGATATTATAACTCACCCCTGCCTGGCCAATAGTAGGTGTTGCAATTTGTGCTGCTCGGGAGTCGGAAGCATCCATTGTTATCTTGGATCAGACCTTGGGCTTCTTCTCCTTCTTCGTCATGATCTGGGATCGAGCCAAGATGGCCTCCAACCTTGCCCTTGAGTCCTTCAGCATTGGGGTCATCTTCTCAAGTTGCCTTTCCAACCATTCAGGTATAACAGACTTATCCTTGGGTGAATCACGGCTACCCTCGCCCTTCTCAGTCAAAGGAAAGACTTCTGCTTCCTTTTCCTTTTGGGATTCTCCTTTCTTTTGGGCAGTATCCTCCTCTTCGTCAGAGTCATGAACGAAAATGAGGCGTTTGACAGGCAACTTGGTGGACGGCTGTCGGATGGGGCTTTCTTCTTTTGCTGCTTCTTCCTCAGTCTTCTCCTCAGTAGCCTCGGCCTCGGGGCTTTTGACGATATGGGCCCCAACCTCGGTTAAGTCCTTTGTCTGTTGCTCTTCTGGCGGCTGCCCCTCCTCACCATGTGGGGACTCTTCTGCCTCTGCCTCAACATCCTTTAACTTCTGCGCCACCTCCTCCTCAAGGTCCCCATCGAATGTCTGGATGATTTCCTTAGCATCTGAGCCACCCTCTTCATCTCCACTCTCTAAAGAGCCTATCTCCTCCTCCTCATAGACCACCTTGTTGATGGTTCGGTGCTCGTACTCAGGCTGCTCGTGATACTCATCAGCCTCCTCCTTGATAGAGTTCGAGGCTTCCTGTTCTCCTTCCTCCAACACTTTTGAGATTTACATTGTGGCCTCCATAGCTGGTGGCCCTGTCGGCGGTTGTGAAGGCTTAACCATTGCGAGGACTTGGGTGAGTGTTGCCTGGAGATTTGGATCCATTAAGATCTATGAGAGCTCAAGGGGGAGGTTTTGCATGTGTCTTGTAAGAGCCTCAGGCATAGTGGCAGCAAGAATAGGCGATGTTATTGCTGCCAAAGGGAGTGATGTAATTGGAGACATGGTAGCAGAGGAAGGAGGAGTGGTCATGACAAAAAATGAATCAATGATAACTACCAACTCGGCCGGGGGTGAAGGGGCAAGATGGACAGAAATGTCCACTGCCAGCGGAGATGCAGCGACCATAGCCAGGGAGGCGGGCGGTGCAACAGGAGGGGCAAGGAGAGCCAAGGGAGGCTGCAATTCTGTCATACCCACTACTTGTTTAAGCCTCTTGGGAGATGAGCTTCCCATTTCTTTCTTTGCTTGCTCCTTGGGATATGGAGACTGCGCGGTCTCTGTTTCTTTCCTTTTCTATGACCTAATGACTGGAGGAGACTTGGAGATCCTACCGGTTGACGTGGTGGCAACAACGTCCTCCGTGGCACTCGAATCGCTTTTGAGCCCTTCATAGGTCAAGACCATCCCTTGTCGCTTCAGATGTGCAACCTGCCCATCGATCCACTCCCTGGTACGAGTTAGAATCAGCTGGGTTATGGTGTCTAGGCCATCGACCTCCTATTCATCCCAGTCGATTGATGGTATTGGCAAGTTGGCAACCACAGGGTACCTCGGGTGCATGATTGTGGACTCGTCTTCCTCGACTTGGTCCAGTACCAGAAAAAATTGCACTCTTCTCAGGAACTGCATAGTCATGCGCATGTAGTGCTTTGCGCGCACTTCTTTGTCGTGGTGGCAGTCAGCCCAGAAATCTTCAATGTGATATTGGTGGGCATATGCTGGCCCCAGTGCTTTCCTGACGTGGCCATGTGGGTCCATTCGTGGGCGAGCAGTGTACCGTCGAAATGGTAGTCCTTCAGCTCCTTCTCAGAGTTGCTGGCACATTGGGACGTCTGCAACCGATACATGCCCTTGCCAAGGGTCATGGGGTAGGAGATCCCCGCTATGTGTTTATTGCTAAAAATTGTCTGGATGTGTTGGAGCTATCGAGAAAGCTCCAGGAGGATGATCCTGTCATTGGGGTAGCAAGGCAATCTATTCAGCCTATCAGTGAAACCCTGGGCCTGGAGGTACGTAAACTTTGGGAACTGGATGAACAGGAAAGCATATTGCTTTAGGAGTGCCTTAGCACTATGGGAGACCCTCCTCTCAAAGTCTCTAGCGATCAACCTGATGATATGGCCAATGAAGGCGTCATTGACCTTGCAGTATTCTTTCTTGAAATTGCAGTACTCAAGCTGCGGGTATTTGTCATAGGCTTTAAGTCCTCGCTTCTGCCCCTGATCGGGTGCTACAAATAGCCCGCTGTACTGCCTTTCATCTACCAGGGAGTAGATGAGGTATGAGGTCATGTAGAACTTGGAGCTCTTTTTCACGTTGAAAAACTGCTCGTGGAAGCAGCTGCTTATGATCCCTCCCCAGTAGAATGAAACCTTGGTTGTAACATCCTCATTTCCCTGCAGGATCTGCTCAATGAAATAGGCCATCCATTCCTAGAAGTATGCGGCCATTGGGAGACCTATAACCCTGCTCAACATGGTCACCAGGTTGTGGTAGTCATCGTGGAAATTGCTACAGAAGAATTCCTGGGGAACCTTCGTAGCGCTGCCCCATTTTTCCTTAAGCCAATGGAGGTTGATTGACTTCTTGCACCCTGTTGGATTAGCATCCTACACCACCTAACATTCTTCTAATGTGCGGACCTCCATCTGTTGGAACGTGGGAATGTGGAATGTCTTGGTGATCCCTTCTGGCGACATGTCTGCAAGAATGTTTCCTTCTTTATCCATAATTGTTCTAGTATTAGTTTGATAGGCTTCTCGGCAAGCCATGACTAGTTCGGGTGCCATGAGAGGGAGGGAAACCGGCAGCCTTGGCTATTCCACTCTGCCGTATTAATCTGGCGTTCTTTGTTGTCAGTTGACCCTGACCCTTTGAGTGAATTAATCTATATCTACTTGGCCAATATTAGTATCTGAAATTTCCTTCTAGTCCGTTGAGACCTTTGAGTGGAGCGGCTTGCCCTAGAACTGATACTTCATTTGATCTTTGTCTTCCTTACCCTGAGGGGTCCTTCTTGACTTCTTACCCTTGTCCCTCTCGGCAGATCGCCCTGAAGTTCCTGCACCTGATTCCATATATTCTGTAGGCAAGGGCAAAGTCAGTGCAATATATTATCAAAAGCATTCATGTTAGTCCATATCTTGAAAACAACATCTACTTCAAATAATCAATCAAGTATATCATAAATTTTATCTCTAGACGTTATTGATCTTTGATTCAGGGCATTTGGATTATTCGGGCCCGGAGGGCCAGACTTCCCTAGCATGAATGCTGTCTAGAAGGGAAAATGCAACGGAAAGCTCCCAGAGACCCTCCTTGGGAAAATTTTAATGTTTCAAGAAGCTTAGGATGAAGAGGGCCAAAAATTAGCATGTGGGTTGAGGTTAGATTCCAGATTTGGACTTGTTAGGATCGATTTAAGGGGCCTAAGAGGTTTCAGGCCGGAGAGCCGCCAGGAAATAGCATTTGGTGACGGCGAACAGCAGACAAAAATCCACCGGCGGAAGTCCGAGGACCGGGGCCCGGAGGGCCAAAAGGCGGCCGACATTACGTCATTTCGTTTCTGAGGGCTCGTGCCGAGGACGCCGGGATGGTGAGCGACTTTCGCTGTTTGAGAAGGCGAACACATGACGAAAGTTCGGGAGGGGCATTTCGGTACCCAAAGCCCGGCGACATGCCTTTTTGTTCTTTTGTTGTGCGGGAATCGACGGGGGAGCCCGGATGCCAGGATGGCAGTTGGCATTTTCCTTCTAGTGACGACGACAGAAGATAGGAGTTCCGGGATATGGGGCTTAGCGTGTTGACGGCCGCGAGGAGTTTCAGCAAGAACCCATGACAACTGGAAGCTCGGGGCCCGGCGACCGGGCGGACGAGGTGAAATTTTTGATGGCAGGAGAGCGACAGACTTCCGAGAACAGAAATCTAGGAGTCGGGGCCCGGGAAGCGCGTCGGACGTGGATGCAAAAATGTAGGAAAACGACAGAGCGGAAGGTGGGGCCGGGAGGCCGGAAGGAATTGATGACCTCACTGAAAGACGCGCAATGGGACCAATGAAAAATTGAGCAGGGAAACCCACCGTCCGGGGCTCGAAGGAAAAAATGATGGATCAATTTTGAATCGCCAGACGTTTAATAAGCTGAAGCATTGGCGGAGCCCGAAGGGCGGGATGCCGGGCGACGTTCGCCGTTTGAAGAAGGCGAACCTCTGGCGGAACTCTAGAGATGGAACTTCGGGGTTCCAGGCTTGGGACGACCAAAGGATGCATGTTTAAGTTTCAAGTTTATGGTGGAGCGGAGATTGGGATCCAGCAGCCGGAGAGGCAGGGTGGTTTGGCAGTTCAGGCGTGACGAAAGACAAACGAAAGCCCGAGCAAGGAAACCCGACGAACCGGGCTCGCAGAGGAGGATTGCCATCGGCGGATGTTTGAAGTTGTGAAATTGGACAGCAAAGGAAGGTTTCAGGCCCGGGGTGGACGTTTTCCCTGTGCAAAGAACGGCTGCAGCAGGGAGAAGTCCCAAATTGGTAAGGAGGGCATCTTAGGTGGTTTGCTTGATTTTCTGCCACATGGGTTTGGTGTGCAATCTAGTATTCTACCCCTTTATGCCTTCTTCATGATTTGTTCATTTATTTAAATCTTTGAAAATCATGAAAAAGACACACGGGAGGGCAACCGATGGCCTACCTCGAACACGCGGAGTGGGGAGATGTGGGATCCACCTACGTTGGTCAGAAAGATGCTGACGATGATGATCGTGACATTATCGAAGGCGGTGGGCTCCAGATGATAGCTTGTTCAATTCGCTCCAATCCTGTTTGTGAAAATGACTTGGCCGGATTGAGCATTTTATACCCCAACCGCCATGAATGCCTACATTAAATGCTCGTACGACTGTGAGAAAAGTTGGTGAATTTGAAGTCGGCGACAGCGGCGAGAAAACCGGGGCCTGGAGGCTGGGGAGATGCGACGCGACGGTCACCATTTTGAAGATTCCTCGTTGTTTGAACGATGGTGGTGGGGAGTGGTTCGGGGCCCGGAGGGCAGGACTCTGCCAGGGATCCGCCGCCAGGGATGGTGGGACCGTGACAAAATTCTGGGAGGCCGGGCCCGGAAGACCCTGCGGCAGATAGGAACACACGCGAATAGCGAACGGCGAAGAGCATGGCGGGACTTGGGGGGCCGGTTGCCGCACGAAGTTTGCCATCGCGGATGGTAAACCAAAACGGAACCCCAGAGATGGACTTCCGGGGTTCGGGGCCCGGAGGGACGGGCGCTGCCCGAAATTTTTTAACAAGTTTCTAGACGGAGGGCGGCGGGTCGGACCCCGAGGTCCAGAAGGATGCTCGGCGAACGCCGCCAGGAATGGAATTTCCATAGGGGAAACTCGAAGAGGGAATCCCGGACTCCCGGGCCCAGAAGGGCCCAGGGCTGTTTAGGGCCAAAATGCTAGAGAGATTCTATGAGGTTCCAGAATGCAGCAAAAACCAAAAGCGGAGGCATGATCGATTTGTGATGGAACTTTGGAGCAACATTGACCATCTGAAGCATCAAAAAAGAGGGGCACACAAAATGAGGCGGCCCCAAAAATGTCCCAACAAGGGGAAAGAAAAGACGGTCCCCGTTTCGAACGGGGCATGTGTGCTAAGGGCACAACAGTACCTCTTTCACAAATTGCTACAAAATATATCCACAATCTTGCCACCAATAACTCCATGCCACCTCTACAAGTTACTCCAGAAAAAATGAGCAATCAAGTCACCACCAAACTTTCCACATGAGCCTTAACTCACACAACAATGAAGCAAAAAAGTGGGTATTTAAATGGCTAAAACATTCACACATAGCCAATGTGGGATTATTGTTTGTGACCAAGTAAAACAACAATGAATTTTTGATGCCCAACAAAAGATGGAAACCCTACTTAGGGGAAAATCTTTAGGAAAAAATTACCAAATTTGTTTCGAACAAATTAAATTCCACTTCAAACAAAAAATTGGACCTCTTATTAGAAAAAAACATGCTACAAGAAGTTTTAGAGAATTTGAGTGGCCACTACTGAGGTTATTGCACTGTTGAACAAAGATTTATACCTCCACAAAATAAAAATGTAGCCAAAAGATGATTGCAACTTTGCACAACTTGTTCAAATCATTGCCTCAAAGATTATTAAGGCTTCTTATCAGAAAAATACACGTTTCCAGAGGGTTTTGACAACCTGCAAATAAAAACTCATTCCTCAGATGAATCATTCCTCTAAAGAGCACAATGCTAGATGGTTTGAGACTTCAATCGACCTCCACAATGGTCCATAGATAAAAATCACTACAAAAAAAAAACTTTCAAAATGTGAATGCCCCCTCAAGTCATCCTCTTCTTCTTAGCAAAAATAGATAGACAACAATGAAATCGATGGAAAATATTTTCAATAGTAGATACCTATGTCCCAAATTTCACACATAGGTCTCCTCAAGGACTGAATTTTGTGAGGCCAAACATTTCAATCACCAAGGTTTTGTTCCATGTTGCACCAAATGGAACAAAGAAAAATGCCTTCCCAAAATGTAGCCTCTAGACAAAACACACCAAGCCTCCAAAAAAAATGTTCAAAGTAGATCTCCAAATGCAACCAAATTGACTTCCAAAAAAAATTAATGCCTAGAATCAACAAGAGGAATTTTTTCCTTCAAAGCACAAAAATTCTTGATTCTCACCTGGAAAATACTCTCATGGAAGGTGGTTGTATTAGATATACTCTGATATCATGTTGGAGCACCCAAGAGCAACTAGAAGCCAAAAAAACCTTCACAAATGAACGAGAGAAGCATAAGAAGCTATTTCACTAGGAATGAAAACAAATGCATTGAGACATGATGATACATAATGTACAAAATGCCTTAAAAAGGCATGAAAAATGGGTGACAGGTGAGAAACTCTCCAATATGAGAAAAAACTACCCTAAATAACAAACACACTATTAACCCTAAGTAAACTCAAGATGGTGAAAAATATTCATGCTAATACAATGATATACAATAATAGAAAACCATGGCTTTGTGAAGTTTCCCCTCTAAAAATTGAATTTCATTAAAATTTCTTCCAAGGCCAAAAATCAAATAGCGACACTTTTGGTGCCAAAACAAAAGGGAAAGTTGAACATTCTAGAACATTCAAGGGTTTTTATTGGGGTAAAATAATAAGGGTTAAATGGGGGGGTTGTAGGGTGCCTCCATTAGTGCAGATTGTGGCTTTGAATAATATATTTTGTTTTCAAAGTTGATTTTATTGTAATTTAATCAAGCCCATGAGGCTATAGGATGTAAGTTTTGAATTTTTAATTTCATTTTCTAGAAAATAATTGAAAGGAGTTATTATTTTGTTTCACATCTTCTATATTTGTATATTTTGTGCTGATTTGTGTGGTTTTTGGGTGGTGCGTCTCTCATCAAGTGGTATCAGAGAAATAGTTCTTGAGCCTATAATAGAGCGAAAAATGTGAGGCAGTTGCATCAGAACTTGTGAGTGTGGGTTGAGTTCAACATGCCTCCTAGATTTTCCTAGCATGGCAAAGGTAGAGCCCAAGGAGGTGGAGGAAGAGATCCACCTAGAGATGAAATCAAATCCCTTAGAAGTCAATTAGAAACCTTGCAGCAAGAGGTTCAAAGAAGAGATGTGTAGTGAGAAAGAGATGACGATGAAGATGAAACAAAAGAGGAAATGGAAGATGAAGAGTAGGATCCAATGGATCCTAAAGAAAGAAGATTGTTGGATGTGATCTCAAGCATTGGGAAGAGACCTAAAATGGAGGTTTCAACTTTCAGTGGAAGCTAAATTCTAAAGAATTGATTGATTGCATCAATGAAAAGGAAGAATTTTTTGAGTTTGAGTAGATTGAATATCCTCGCAAACTGAGGTTTACAAAGACAATATTGAAAGGTCATGCCAATATATGGCAGAAAGAGGTCTAGTTAAAAAGAGGAAGACAAGGGAAAGATAAAATTTCTAGATGGGACAAAATGGTGTCAAAATTGAAGAAACAACTTATTCTAGTTGATTATGAGCTGGAGTTTATCAAGAAGATGCAAAACTTGAGGCAAGGAACAAGGACAGTGGAAGAATTTACATAGGAATTTCACAAGGTCCTTATTCAGATAGGACATTTTGAGGTGAATAAAGAGAAAGTTGCTCATTATATTAATGGGTTGAAGCCAAGCATAGAAGAAGAATTGGAACTAGTAAGAATGACCACCATTGAGAACACTTATCAGTTTTCTCTAAAGGTTGAAGAATGTCTAAATAGGAGGTTTGAGAACAAACAAAGAGGTGGGAGCTATGGTTGAAAGACTTGTGGATGGTCTTATGGAGGTCAAAATAAAGATTAAAAGAAGGATGAAGGATCTAGTAGCAACCAAAAACTAGAAAGGAGATAACACCTACAGTCCTTGTGATCAAAATAATGGAGACCAAAGAGGAAGAGGAATATCTAGATGAGGATCGAGAAGATGAGGCTTTTATGGAACCTATTTCTAGTGTGAAGAAGAAGGACATAGATCCTATGAGTTTCCTCAACATCAAGGAAGGAAAAATAGAAGACCTATGGGTAATGCATGAGTTGCACATGTAGATGAAGATGTTGAGTCATCCCATTTTGAGGATGCAGAAAGAGAAGAGGTTCTTGTTAATAGAAGAGCCTTGCTGAATGAGAATACGGAACCAACTCAAAGGAAGAATTTGTTTCACACCAAATGTAAGTGTGAAATTAAAATTTATAATGTTATTATTGATGGAGGTAGTACTAATAACCTTGTTTCAGAGGAAATGGTTAGTAAGTTATGGTTGGAGAGAAGAATGCATCTGAACCCATACCAGATTGCTTCATTGTAGAAAGACCATAAAGCCTTGGTAAATGAACAATTTCTAGTAAATTTCAAGATTGGAAATTACCATGATGAGGTATTATGTGATATTATGCCTATGGTTGTTTTTCATATGTTGTTATACAGATCGTAGCAGTTTGATTGGAGAGCAATACATGATGGACATGCCAAAACCTATTCTTTGACAAAGGATGGGGTTCATCATAAGTTGAAGTCCTTGAAAGAGGTAGAGGAAAAATGTATGTAGTAATGCAATAATTTTTTTGGTTGATGGAAGAAAGTTCCTAGAAGGTATGATGCATGAGCATATGTGTTTTGTGTTGATTCCTACAATTGATAAAGAAGATACTACTAAGGTACCTGTAGATGTTTCAGATTTGTTGAATGAGTTTCAAGCTATTATTTTTGATAACATACCTAAAATTTTTCCTGTAGTAAGAAAGATTAGTCATCAGATGGATTTGATTCCTGGAGCCAATTTTTTGAATAAGGTAGCTCATTATATGACTCTAGCAGAGAGTGAATAGTTGAACAAACAAGTGCAAGAGTTATTATAGAAGGGATTGATCAAAGAGAGTTTGAGTCCATGTGTGGTACCTATAGTACTAGCATCAAAGAAGGATGGGGAATGGTGGATGTGTATAGATTATAGAGCCATCAACAAGATCACCATAAACTATAGATTTCCCTTGTTGAGAATGAATGATATTATGGATTGTTTGAGTGGAGTTGAGTACTTCATGAAGATAGTTTTGAATAGTTGATATCACCAGATGTAGATTAGAGAAGGAGATGTATGGAAGACAACCTTTAAAACAAAGGAGGGCTTGTATGATTGGTTAGTCATGCCTTTTGGGCTAACCAACACGCCGATCACATTTATGTGACTTATGACTAAGGTATTGAAAGAATTTTAAATAAAATTTGTTATTGTTTATTTGGATGATATTTTGATTTTTAGTAAGACATTGGAGGAGCACTTGATGCATATCCAAATATTTTTTGAGAAGCTAATGGATGAAAAACTATTGATTAATTTGAATAAATGTAGTTTTGTGAAGAGAGAGTTGGTGTATCTAAGTTTTGTTTTCTTAGTAGAGGGTCTTAAAATGGATCCAAATAAGGTTTGAGCTATCATTGAATGTCCTAACTCGAGGCATGTTACAGAGGTAAGATCATTTCATGGTCTTGCAAGTTTTTACAGAAATTTTATTAAGAATTTCAGTAGTATTTGTGCACCTCTAACTAAAGTGATGAGAGGGGATAGAAAAGAGTTTAAGTGGATGATAGGAGCAGCCAATTTTTTTTTTATGTTGAAGAATAAAGTTATAGAGCAACCTGTTTTGGCACTTCCAAATTTCAATAAGGTCTTACAGGTAGATCGTGATGCTAGTGGTACTTCCATAGGAGTTGTTTTGAGTCAAGAAGCTTAACCTATTTCCTATTTTAGTGAGAAGTTAAATGATTCTAAGAAGAAATATTATGTCTATGATCAAAGGTTTTATGTTATAGTTCATGCTTTGAAGAAATGGAGACACTATTTGTTTCCAAAATAATTTGTTTTATATACTGATCACTAGTCTTTACAATATCTCAATAGTCAAGGAAAGTTAAATCAAATGCACTTAAAATGAGTTGATTTTTTGTAGAGTTATACTTTTGTGTTGAAGCACAGGAGTGAAAGGTTAAACAGAGTAGTAGATTCCTTAAGTAGAAGGAAAAATTTATTAATAGAGTTGAATATAGAGGTTTTTGGGTTCAATGAACTCAAAATTTTGTATCCTCAAGATCTAGACTTTGCAGAAGCTTGGAAGGCTTGTTTGGAACCTCTTACTTTGGATAGGAAAAGATGGTTGGATTTCTTAATCAAATATGGGAAGTTTTTTAGAGGAAACTAGTTGTGCATTCCAAGGAGTTTTATGAGAGAGAGTCTAATCAAGGAGAAGCATAGTGGAGGATTGGTTGGACATTTCAGTTGATATAAGACCATTGCTCTTGCAAGTGAGAATTATTATTGACCATAGTTGCAACAAGATGTAAAGAAGTTTGTACAAAGTTGTAGAGTATGTCAAATGGTGAAAGGAACAAGTCAAAATATTAGATTGTATCATCCACTACCTATGCCTAAGAGGCCATGGGAGGATAATAGCATGGATTTTGTTCTTGGCTTGCCAAGGACATAGAGAGGGCATGATTCCATATATGTCGTGGTGGATAGATTTTCAAAGATGTCACATTTCATTACACGTCATAAGGCCAGTGATGATGTTCATGTTGCAAAATTATATTTTAGAGAGGTGGTGAGACTACATGGTCTACCAAAGAGTATAGTTTCAAATAGAAATACCAAATTTGTTGGTTATTTCTACAAGACATTATGGAAGAAGTTGAAGACAGATTTGAAGTTGATTTTTGCACACCATCCACAAATTGATGGAAAAAAAAAGGTGGTGAATAGGATTTTGGGTAACCTGCTAAGATGCTTAGTAGGAGATAAGCCCAAGGGATGGGATTTGATTATACCACAAGAAAAAATTTCTTAGAATAATTCTGTCAACAAGAGCATTGGTAAATCACCATTTTTTATTGTGTATGGGAGTAGTCTAAGAACTCCTTATGAATTGAGAAAGATGAATAAAAGGGAGAGGAGTAGTGTTGAGGTTGAAAATTTTTCTAAGCACCTAAATAATTTGCATGAAGAAGTGAAGAAACATATCAATGAGATGAACTAATAATATAAGGCCAAGGAAGATTAAAAAAGGGGGCATAAGGAGTTCGAGGTAGGAGATGAAGTCATGGTTCATTTGTAAAAGGAGAGGTTTCTAGATGGTACATACAAAAAGTTAAAGATGAAAAAGTTTAGAGCATGTAACATCTTGAAGAAGTATGATTCAGGAAATGCATGAGGTGGAGTTTCCTGATGAAATTCATATTTCACCTATTTTTAACTTTTTAGATTTAATAGAATATCATGAAGGGGGAATTAATTAAGAAACAATAGAAGCATATTGGAATATTCTAGCACCTACTTTAGAAAAGTAGGAAATAGAATAAATTATGGATAGTCATGTGGGTAGAAGCACAAGAAACAAGAAATATGCAGAGTACTTGGTGAAGTGGAGAGGAAGGTTTGTTGAAGATTCATCATGGTTGTATGAGGTTGAGGTTAACCATCTTGGTTTTCCTCTAACTCTTGAGAAGTGATAGGGTCAATTTTCAAATTACCCTAGGTGTCTAATGTAGGAGCATCCAATAGTGTAGGGTAATCTTGCATCACCCCAAAATTTTTTTTTCCTTAACTTCTTTAGTTGTTTTGAATTCCATTATGGCACTTAAGGGTTGTAACACAGTCAGGAGTCAAAAATAGAAAACAATGATTACGTACTATTTTTAGTAAGTCAGCCTAATGAGCTCATATGGACCTAAAAATTTACCCCAAGGAGTAGAACCAAAAAAATATTTTCAGTCGTGAAAGAATCATCTCAATACCCTATGTGGCTTGGGAGATATTAAAGTTTTCATCCTAAAAAATTTCTCCAATACAACTTCAAATTCAAATATGAATACTTTAGAGGTCCACAAATAGCTTGAATGGTTGGCGAAATGACCTTCAATGGGTTCAAGAATTGTAGATCTCTTTGAGATATTTCCAACGATATGCAATAACAGCAAATTAGACAACTAAATCAAAAGTTATGGCCCCATGAAGTTTCCCCTCTAAAAAGTGAATTTCATTAAAATTTCTTCCTAGGCCTAAAATCAAACGATGGGACTTTTGGTGCCAAAACATAAGGGAAAGTTGAACATTCTAGAAAATTTACGGAGATTATTGGTGTAAAATATAAAAAGGGTTAAGTGGGGGGATTGTAGGGTGGCTCCATTAGTGCAGATCATGGCTCTGAATAATAGATATTTTTTTTATAGTTGATTTTGTTGTAATGAATCAAGTCCATGAGGCTATAGCATGTAAGTTTTGAATATGTAATTTCACTTTTTTGAAAATAATTGAAAGTGAGTTATTCTTCAGTTTCACATCTTGTGTGTTGGTATCTATTGTGGTGATTTCTATGGGTTTTGGGCGGTGTGGCCCTCGTCAATTGGGAAGGGACCAAACATATTACAAAACAATAATAGAGGCTTAGTAGAAGGATCTCACAAGTGGTGAGACAACTTTAAAGATATAAATAAATAAAATACAAGACCAAAGAAAAGCACAAAAAAGTTATAGGACTAGTCAACAACCAACACACACACAATACCAATTAGTGGCCTCTAAGAACTTAGAGATGAGCCTTAATTCCATTACATTCCTTGGAAAGGTATTGGAGTTTTTCCTCAATGGAAAAAGCCTTCTGGATATTTTTTCCAATGTTGTCTTAGTGGTAGGAGGAACACTCTCCACATTTTTCCCCTTTCTTTTTGGAACTAGTTAGAGGGTCCTTCAATTGTTTATCCCTCGCATGCTTGGCTTGAAAACTCTTCATATCACATTGGAACACCTAAATGGTAACTGTGGACAGCTTCCTTGCTATACTCAATTATGTCCTACAAACTGAGAATAATTTTATATTGGTTGTTGTGAAGATTAGAAACCTGATTCCTTAATCTTATACTCTCCTCAATGGACCCAATTGTAGTTTTGTATCTTTGTAACCTCTTTTTCTAGGTTGGCCCAATTATTAAAGTTATTGGCCATACCTCTTAGCAAATCCCAATGGTTTTTATCTTCCACGTCACCCAACAAATCTATAGACTTGTTTAGAATGAAAGATTCCAAGTGAACAAAGTAGTGTAAGTGAAAACTCAATATCATGTTAAAATTTATTTTGTGTGTCCTCTATGTTGCTAAAAATAACTTTTAAAACCTTGCAATTATAATTATTAAAGTATTTTTTAATTCTTAACTTTAACATAGAAAGAACTTTTTTATAGAATGAAACAAAGAATGGAAATGAGTGCACAAAGTTACAATGAAATATTGATTCATCACCATAATATGTTAGCTAATGGTGATGTGTAGAATATAGAGGATAATAATCACTAAGGATATTGCTTTTGACATCCCTAAGAATATAGAATTCAAATTGTATAATTTTTTTAAAGAGAGTGTATTGAATAGCTCTCATTAAATCACAAAAACTGTGTCCTTAAATAATATAATAGAAGAATGATCCTTTGTAAGATTTCTTTTTTCTTCTTATTGGTTTATGTTGGTGTTGACCAATTATAAAATATTGCAATTGTAATTATCAAAGTGGGTTACATTTCTTAACTTTGATTTAAACAGAAGGTTTCATAAAAATAATCCAATAATGTAAATGACAGTAGGAAGTCATAATATGATGTTTAGATGAATAAATACAATCATAAAGTTCATATTTGTCAACACTCATTTTACTCAAATCTTTGGCTAATGCATTTGAATTTTCTTTACTATTTCGTTTATACATTAAAAATACATAAGGTTATAAGGAGGGTATTGAACCATAAGAAAACTTTCTTGAGAATGATGCCTCTATGGTAGTGCACAAAGGAAACTCTAATAAATATTTTTCCATAGTCAATTAAGAAAGTCAATAAATGATTAATAGGCATAAATACTATATCATAAAATTTTATTTAGAGAAAAACAATATTTATGACTCATCACATACATAACAAGAAAGATTGAATTAATGAAAAAAGATTATAAAATGATGGAAAAAAATGCCCTTAAGTATAAGAGGTAAACAACAATGATAAAAAGAAAAATGAATTTGATTAAAAGTCATAAGAATAATGGAGAATATTGTAGAAAATATATGATGCAAGAAAAAAGAGGATAAAATGATCTAATAATTTTTTTGAACAAATAAATAAAAATATCTTAAATAAATATTAATTTATAAATTATTAAAATATAATCAAATAATAATAAAGATATTTAATTATACATATTCAATAAATAATTATAGAGGAAACTACAGTTCTAAAAATTTATTTTAAATTATGAATAAAATAATAACTTAATTTGTAGGATAGAGAAATTTAAAACAACACTTAAATTTTAGATGTGGGAAATTTTTTTTTGATATAATTATGTAACCAGAAGTTTTCCATTTAAAATTAATTTTCTTTTAGCAAAAAGTTCTTTAACCATTTCACATGATCTTAGTTAAGAAAACAACAATTGTCACTAAATTCCATGATAGAAATTCCTAATCTTACCAAGACTCAAGAAATTTAAATAAAGATTTTTATTTATTTTTGTTAACGATAGAGATACCCCTATGACCCCATCCATCCAGAATGAAGAATAATTTAACTGAAAAACAAGATTGTTTCAATATGAATATCGTCACCACACTTGTTCTGCATGCCTTTCTAAAATCCATTTGATTCTCCAATTTGACACAATATTGTGGTCAGAGATGGTAAATGTGAATAATAAAGGAAAGCTACAAATAATTTCCACAAATTCCGTGCACTAGATTTCCCAGAAACACTGGAATAATTTCCACAAATTCCGTGCACTAGATTTCCACATACGCCACTAATAGTCCTTTCAGTTTTGTACGTATCTCCCATAGTTCTGAATGATGGTAAATTGATGTTGGAAAGGCATATTCAAAGATTGCTAGTGACATTAGCTATTTTTCCTCCGAGATTTAAGCCGCGAGGGAAATCGACGTAAAAAATGGACTTGTGTTAAAGGAAATTTGCACTTTCTCTGACAACAATAATTCAAAATCCAAAACTCTTAACATGTAAATAATTCAAAATAATATACAAAATGGTGATGATGACTATTTAGCTAATTTTTCGTTTTTGTTTTCCTGAATTTCAACATCAATTGTTAGAATGCTTTCTGAAATTAGAAGAGAAATATATGAAAGGAATAGCATGAAAATGAAAGGCGGTAATCGTTAGAATATATTCGTTTGTAAAGGAAAAGTGTATTTTCAATATTTTTCAAAATTAATACTATGAATGGATTAATACATTTTAGGGATTTAGATCTAATATTTTCATGTATTTTTTAGTTTTGAGCACTTGTTGTCTTAAAATTTGGTTCAAGATCAAACTTCAAATTTACTCTATAAATTATCAAAATGAAAATTAATACTAGACCTGGCCTACTGAATCTCAACTAGTTATTAATCTATTTTTTAAGAATGACATCATTAAATTTGTGTTCGATGCTGTTGTTAAAAACAGAAAAAAAAACTTATTTTATTTAATAATGGTTTGTGTTTTTCTTTTTTTTTGATAGAAGGATATTATCCATTAGATGTACTATTCCATTTTAGATATAGGGGATAATAACACATTTTGACACTAGTTTAATTGGGCTATCATCTATGAGTTGCATTGTTACTAAGGACATAGGTGCTTTCTAAGAATTTTTCTAATAACAAATTTTGACACTAGTGCAATCGGGCTATCATCTATGAGTTGCATTGTTATTTATGCTATAGGTGCTTCCTCAAAAATTTTCTAATAATACATTTTGAAACAAATGCAATTGGGATATCATCTATTAGTTGCATTGCTACTTAGGATACATGTGTTTTCTAAGAATATGTCTAATAACAAATTTTGACACTAGTGCAATTCGGTTATCATCTGAGTTGCATTGTTATTTGTGCTGTAGGTGCTTTCTAAGAATTTTTCAAATAATGCATTTTGACACTAGTGCAATTGGGCGATCATCTATGAGTTGCATTGTTACTTAGGCTATAGGTTCTTTCTAAGAAATGTTCTAAATTATATATCACACTAAGCTTGTAATTTGATTTACACTTTTCAAGATTCTACCACTACATTGTTATTTTTCAATTTTTTTAAAGCAAGAAAGTAAAACCATAGTATTTTATCTAGGAAATGAGGTAGAGCTTTTCATTTGGTAAAAAATCTTTAGATGGTATAAATAATTCTATTTATTTATATGATGTATGCTAGGTTTTATAATTTCATTTTGTAGACATGCAAATAACCCTAATCAACATTATGCATCTAAATCTAACTAATTAACGTCAAATTCTTTTGTTAATCAAATAAAGCAATTTATTCAATTAATTCACTAATGTGCATCATATTTGATTAAATAAATCAATTTATTTAATTAAAGTCCTACGAGTCCTCTTATCTGATTTAATAAACCAAATTATTTAAATCAAATGTCAAATCCCCTAAATTCCTCCAAGTTAATTAATTCTGGATTAATTAATCCCTAACCATCATTACCCAGCCTCTAGCTTTTGACTCAACTTGGGTCAAACCTAAACCCCTGACTAACCCACCCACTTGCACATGAAAATCAATTCTTTTAAAATTAACTAATTATCTCATTTTCCCTCACAAAGGCATATTCTAAGGGAATATTCCTTCATTAACTCCCTTTATTTGACTTTCTTTCCCAAACAATTTCCCTCCAAAATATCTCAACCATTTTCATTTAATAACTCTTACACATGCATTAATCTCTCTTACACCTCTCAAATCCTCAACCACATGCATTAACTATGCACATTCTCCAAAATGTACTCCAACTTCACCCATTGGATGTGTGATATAGTGTCACAATTTTTTTGGAATCTCCTTTAGTCCCACATCCCTCCCATCTTTCAATTCTTCAACATTTCAAGCTATAAATAGAAGACACAATCATCCACAACATCATCCACAATCTTAGCATTTGCACTATAGGCACTTTTATTTTAGCATCTTCATCAATTTTTTTTCATCATTTTGGAAGCTTATCAAGGGGGTGGGAAAGGGCATCCTTTTCACATCAAAGGAGCACCACTCCCACTATGGGATAAGGTATGATCTTTCTTTTATATGCTTTAATTATTTTTCTTTGGTATTTCATGGTTTTGTTTGCATATCTAGCATGATTAGGTATCTCATGGGAGTGCTTGATTTGCTTTGCTTCATTTGCTCACAACACTAATGTTTGTTTGTCTTTGAAGTAAGTGTAGATTTAGTGCTTACACATTTCTATCAAAATTTTTGGATAGTATAATCATTAAAGAGGCAACCTAAGACTATCTAATTTTTTTGAATCTAAAGTTTCAATCAATTAAACATTCTACATTAATTTTTGTAGGTTTATCTCTTTCTCACTTTGTGATATTTGAGATTTCATGTGTTTCACTAACTAATCTATAGTCTTCTCTAACCTTGTTTATTTGTACTTGTCTCAAAATCTCATTATGGATTTGTCGTTATTGTTTAACTAGGTACATTTATCATATGCCTTCCTCCCTCCATCCTTGTCCTCACACTCTTGAGAATGACCATCATAATAGGGAAGATAATTTTACAATGAGGGGCCCCTCAATGCAACTAACCATGAAAATATTCAATCAATCAGCAAACACGTGACCATATTTAAATAAAATATATTTTCTTATGATTTCACCCTCTTTGATATGAACCCTATCATAGACACCATGAGAGCCATTATTATGAAAAAATGATATTACCTTATTTTCTTATTGAAAGAAATGGCACACTTCATACATTGTCACACTATTGTTTTCCTTGACACCAATAAGCTTTTGGATAAGCTACTTTTCATCTATTACATATAAAAATTTATGTCTATGACTAAATCCAACATCCATATTTTATGTTTATTTTACCATTCATCTCTTTTCCTACCATATAGAATCTTCCTTTTATCACACCTAAGGATCTCTATCTAATCCTATTTCTAGTGACTACCATATCTCACCTTCTAATGTCATCTCCCCTTTATATACATAGTTTAAAATTCAACATCTTCCCTACCATTATGTTCACAACCATTTACCACTTATACCACTACTCCATGTAATGCTTCTATCATTATTTAATTAATTTCTTTTAAATATAAATACTATCAAACAATAATTTGCAAATTTTTTTGCATCTTCCCATTAGTTGATAACATGTCTAGTTTATACGCAATATCCTTTATTTATATATTGGAGATAATACTCTTCCACCATGGTTTATGGAACATAATTTTATAAAGTATAATAGAAAATGCTAACCATAAAGGTCCATGTATCCATTTTTAATAGTAATGATACTAACAAATTATTAGATGAGATTCCATTACATAAATTATTTCCTAGACCCTATAGTAAGATAACATTGTATTGGTTTTATTTATTTTTAACCATTCCTTTACCCACTTTGGTGATATTATTCAAATAATCTTACAAATTTTATAGGCTAATATTGGCCTGCAAGATAGCTTTACTAACCTTCCCCACTACCAAGAGTTCCCCAATGAAAATATTTTTGACTCTACCATCTTTTATCAAATTGTAGCATCGTAAAAAGTAACCCTTTTTCACATTTAGATTGAGAATGAATAATTAATGATAAAATTTACTTAATTGTTCCTTATTTAGGGCATTATAAAAAAATTCTTTACAATTTCACTCTAATATAGGGCTTTAATTAATTATTTGAGGTTAATTGAGCTTAATTCACAACTTAAATTCAAATCCAAGCATAATTTATTGCATTTTTTGAGGGATAAAACTTGACTCTCATTAATGATGTCTCACAACACTTAATTTGGTAAGGTTTGAGTTCTAGGATAGTGACCTATGTCCCATTTGTCACCTGGAAAATGGGTCCTTCCTAGGTCCTAGGACCCCCTTTGGACATATCATTTTCTATCCCCGAAGCATGTCCTAGTTGAGTGTGCTAGAACCCATTTTCTCTATGGCAAATGGGTTCTCCTTAACTTATGACAACCCCCTTGGGATGTGTTTTGGGTGAGATTCTAATAATTTTATATCCTAGATCTGATGGAGGCTTGTGTTATTTGAATTTTGGGATTTAATATTAAGTATAAATATAAGTTTATTTCACTATGTTTTCACCTAATATTTTTAAGAGAGCAACAAGATCTTCATAAGCAATAAATAGTACTTTTACAAGAGAATTATAAAGCATCCAAGAGGGCATTCAAGGAAAGATTATTGAAGTTTTATTGTAGCAATCAAATATTTCTTTCATCATTCCAAAGGTCATGCATGTTGTTGAGCTAATGTGATGTTGTAGCATTGAAGAACCAATTCAACCATACTCAAGGTGTTGTTTCATATCAAGTGTTGTGATTAAGATCTACACTCAATGAGGCCATTTCATGCTATGTTTCAGATTTGTTATCCAAGTTTCAATTGTGGATTGGTGAGTTGTGACATTGCATTGTCCATTCATCTTTCCTTTTATGCATTGTCTCAATTCAAGGTTTAATTACGAAAATTGGGTTTGACCAAGGAAAACCCCTATTCCACAACAATCAAATTTTTCTCCTCTCTGATGTGTGATTGAAGGTTTTAGGTTGAAGATCAAATGGAGAACAAAATTTTTCAAAGTTACAAAGTTGTAAATTTTTTTATCTTTCTTGCAAGATCATAGAAACTAAGCTACATAATTTATTTCCGAATTTTGGGAGGTAAACACCTTGGATTTTGGAGTGTGGACATTGAAGAATAGGATCTCAAAATTGATTTTCTAGAACCCTAACAAGGAACCATTCACCACTAGGAGAATGATTCCTCAGTGAGACCCGAAACAACACTTTTTCAAAAAGCTACACATCATTTTAGCATCTTAAAACCTTCCTTTTTACTATTATAATAGTTAGCTTTGTTTTTTGATTGTTAATTTCACATTATACCCCTCATAATTGAGTGAAACAAGTAGCACAAAAAGGTGTCCATTTGGTACCCCGTCTTGTTGATGCACCCCTTCTTTTTCGTTGTTTCATTTTGGTGAACCCAACTTGTTGAGCATTGTAGTTTTCTGATTTTGGAGTCTCTCCTTTCATCTTAGATTATATCTTGCATTCATTTGCACTCATTTGTATTGAATTAGATCTCATTTAGGGTTTCTTATTTTGCATTCAAATTTGCATCTCATCTAGGTTTTAGAATTGCATTGTTTGCATTCTTTAAATCTATAAAATACAAAAAAAAATAGTCATCTTGCATATCATTTAGATCCAATAAACTTTCATTTGAAAATAAAAATAAAATTATATATCAAACTAGGTCTCTTAGTCCATCATTTTGTCATATTTTTAAGTTGCATTTCATATTACATTTACAAAAAATGAAACCAGAAATTTATTGTAGCAGACCTAAATCTGAAAATAATTAGAAAAGGATTAAAAATCTTTAAAAATGAGCTTCAAAACCCTAATCTAGGACCCATTCACCCTAGGGCGAATGAGTCCCTGATTAGACCTAAATCTACATTTTTGGAAATTGATTGTTTTTGTTTTGTGCTTTTGTCTACTATTGTTAGATCTCTATTTCAGTTTGTTGAGTTTATGTTTCATTCATTTCATTAAATCTAGCTTAAATTGGATCATTTAGTGCATTGCTTTCAGAGTTGATTTTGTTGTAATGAATCAAGCCCATGAGGCTGTAGCATGTAAGTTTTGAATCTATAATTTTATTTTCTAGAAAATAATTGAAAGTGAGTTATTCTTCAATTTTGCATCTTCTATGTTGGTATCTATTGTGGTGATTTGTGTGGGTTTCAAGTGGTGTGGCCTTCATCAATTGGGAAGGGACCAAACACATTACAAACCAATCATAGAGGCTTAGTAGAAGGATCCCACAAGTGGTGAGACAACTTTAAAGATATATAAATAAAAGACAAGACCCAAAAAAGGTACAAAAAATGATATAGGACCAGTCAACAACCAACACACACACATGACCAATTAATGACCTCTAAGAAGTTAGAAGCGAGCCTTAATGACATTACATTCCTTGGAAAGATATTGGAGTTTTTCCACAATGGAAAAATCCTTCTAGTTATTTTTTCCAATGTTTTCTTAGTGGTAGGAGGTACACTCTCCATGTTCTTTCCCTTTTTCTTGGAACTAGTTAGAGGGTCCTCCAATTCTTCATCCATGGCACGCTTGGCTTGACAACTATTCATATCTCCTTGGAACACCTAAATGGTAACTGTGGATAATTTCCTTTCTATACTCAATGATCTCCTACAAATTGAGAATAATTTTATATTGGTTGTTGTGAAGATTAGAAACCTCATTCCTTAATCTCATACTCTCCTCAATGGACCCAATTATATTTTTTCTCTCTGTAACCTCTTTTTCTAGGCTGGCCTAATTGTTAAAGTTATTGCCATACCTCTTAGCAAATACCAATGGTTTTATCTTCCATTTCACCCAATGAATATATAGACTTGTTGAGAACAAAAGATTCCAAGTGAACAAAGTAGTATAAGTGAACACTCAATATCATGTTAAATTTTATTTTGTATGTCATCTATGTTGCTGAAAATCACTTTTAAAACTTTGCAATTATAATTATTAAAGTATTTTTTAATTCTTAACTTTAATTTAGAAAGAAATTTTTATAGAATGAAACAAATAATGAAAATAAGTGCATAAAGTCACAATGAAATATTGGTTCATCACCATAATATGTTAGCTAATGGTGATGTGTAGAATATAAAGGATAATAATCACTAAGGATCTTGCTTTTGACATCCCTAAGAATATAGAATTCAAATTGTATAATTTTTTTAAAGAGGGTATTCAGTAGCTCTCATTAAATCACAAAAAATGTGTCCCTAAATAATATAATATAAGATTGATTCTTTGTAAGATTTCTTTTTTCTTCTTATTGGTTTATGTTCGAGTAGAAAAATTATAAAATCTTGCAATTGTGATTATCAAAGTGGGCTATTTTTCTTAACTTTGATTTAAATAGAAGGTTTCATAAAAATAATCAAAGAATGTAAATGATAGTTGAAAGTCATAATATGATATTTAGATGAATAAATACAATCATAAAATTTATATTGTCAACACTTATTTTACTCAAATCTTTGGTGGATGCATTTGAATTTTTTCCTTTATACATTAAAAAATATATAAGGTTATAGTGAGGATATTGAACTCTAAGAAAACTTTCCTAAGAATGATGTCTCTATGGTAGTGCCAAAGGAAACTCTAATAAGTAGTTTTCCATAGTCGATTAAGAAAAGTCAAGAAATGATTAACAGGCATAAATACGATATTATAAAATTTTATTTAGAGAAAAACAATATTTATGACTCATCACATACATAACAAGAAAGATGGAATTAATGAAAAAAGATTATAAAATGACAAAAAAAAAATACACTTAAGTATAAGAGGTAAACAACAATAATAAGAAGAAAAATGAATTTGATTAAAAATCATAAGAATGATGGAGAATATCATAAAACATATATGATGCAAGAAAAAAGAGGATAAAATGATCTAATAATTTATTTGAACAAATAAATCAAAATATCTTAAATAATTTCCACAAATTTCGTGCACTAGACTTCCCAGAAATTCTAGGATGCTGATTACATACGGTACTAATAGTCTTTTCAGTTCTATACGTGTCTCCCATAGTTCTGAAATGACCAAAAATTGATGGTATATTGATGTTGGAAAGGCATATTCAAAGATTGCTAGCGACATATTTCTCCGAGATTTAAGCCGAGAGGGAAATTGACGTAGAAAATGGACTTGTCTTGTGGAAATTTGCACTCTCTCTGCCAACAATAAAATGTTCCAAAACACTTCACACTAGAGAGAGTTTTCATCTAAATCCAAAATTCTTAACATGTAAATGTTTCAAAACAATATACAAAATGGTGATGATGACTGTTTAGCTATTTTTTCATTTTTTCTTTCTGAATTTCAACATCAATTTTGAGAATGCTTTCTGAAATTATAAGAGAAGTCTATGGAAGGAATAGCATGAAAATGAAAGGTGGTAATTGTTAGAATGTATTCGTTTGTAAAGGAAAAGTGTATTTTCAATTTCTTTTTGATATGTTTTTTTCATTTGTTTAAAATTAGTGTGTAGATGATTTATTTTTTTATTCTAATTATTATTGAATTTGATTTTACACATTTTAGGGATTTGGATCTAATATTTCCACATTCTATTTAGTTTTGAGCACTTAATGTCTTTAATTTGGTTCAAGATCAAAGGTTCAAATTTATCTTGTAAATCATCAAATTCATAATTAATTCTAGACCCAAGCCCATTGAATCTCAACTAGCTATTACTCTATTTTTTAAGAATCACATCATTAAATTTATGTGCTATGGTGTTGTTAAAAAGAATAAAAAATCTTATTTTATTTAATAATGGTGTCTGCTTTTCATTAACTTTGATAGAAAGATATTATCCATTATATGTACTATTTCATTCTATATATAGAGAATAATAACACATTTTGACACTAGTGCAATTGGGATATCATCTATGAGTTGCATTGTTACTTAGGCTATAGGTGCTTTCTAAAGATTTTTTCTAAATTCTATATCACATTGTAATTTTGATTTACATTTTTCAAGATTTTATCACTATATTATTATTTTTATATTTTTTTGTTAGTATGAAAGTAAACCATATTTATCTAAGAAATAAATAGAACTTTTAATTTTGCAAAAGAATATTTAGATGGTAAACAAATATATATTTATTTATATGGTATGCTACCTTTCATAATTTAAATTCTATTTAAAAATTTAGGTAGTATAATTATTAAAGATGCAGCCTAAGCCTATTTCATTTTGGTGAACCTAAAGTTTCAATAAATTAAACATTCTACATTATTTTTTTTTATGTTTATCTCTTTAACACTTTGCGAGATTTGAAAGCTTATGAGTTTCACTAACTAGTCTATAATCTTCTCTCACCTTATGTTATTTGTACTTGTATCAAAATCTCTATGACTTTTAGTCATTTTTTTTATTAGGTACATTTATATCATTCCTTACTCCCTCCCACTTCCTCCCACTCTTGAAAATAACCATCATAATAGGAAATATAATTTAAGGATGAGGGGCCATTAATGCAACTACCCATGAGAATATTAAATCAATTAGCAAATATTTTGACCATATTTAAACAAAAAAAAAAAAAAAAAAATTCTAATGATTTCACTTTCCTTCCTATCAACCCTATTATAGACACCATGAGAGCTATCATTATCAAAAAAATTATATTACCTTATTTTCTTATTGGAAGTGGCACGCATCATACATCGTCACACCATTTGATTCTCCAATGTGCCACAATATTGTGGTCAGAGATGATAAATGTGAACAATAGAGGAAAGCTACAAATAATTTCCACAAATTCCGTGCACTAGACTTCCCATAAATTCTGTAATACTGTTTACATACGCTACTAATAGTCCTTTCAGTTTTGTACGTATCTCCCATAGTTCTGAAATGACCGAAAATTGATGGTAAACTGATGTTGGAAAGGCATATTCAAAGATTGCTAGTGACATTAGCTATTTTTCCTCCGAGATTTAAGCCGAGAGGGAAATCGACGTAAAAAATGGACTTGTGTTAAGGAAATTTGCACTCTTTCTCTGCCAACAATAATTCAAAATCCAAAACTCTTAACATGTAAATAATTCAAAATAATATACAAAATGGTGATGATGACTGTTTAGCTAATTTTTCATTTTTTTCTGAATTTCAACATCAATTGCAGTCAGGATGCTTTTTCAAATTAGAAGAGAAAACTATGAAAGGAATAGTATGAAAATGAAATTTGGTAATTGTTAGAATCTATTCGCTTGTAAAGGAAAAGTGTATTTTCAATATTTTTTTATATTTTTTTTATTTGTTTGAAATTAATGTATAGATGATTTATGTTTATGTTATAATTTACATTTTAATCTAATTATTATTGAATTTGATTTTATATCTTTTAGGGATTTAGATCTAATAGTCTCATGTCCTTTTTAGTTTTGAACACTTGCTGTCTTAATATTTTGTTCAAGATCAAAGCTTCAAATTTACCCTATAAATAATCAAAATCAAAATTAATACTAGACCCAGATCAACTGGCTATTGCACTATTTTAAAAAATTGCATCATTAAATTTATGTGCTATGGTTTAGTTAAAAAGAATTAAAAGTCTATTTAATTTAATAATGGTGTGTGCTTTTCATTTATTTTGATAGAAGGATATTATCTATTATATGTACTATTCTATTCTATTCATAGAGGATAATAACCCATTTTGACACTAGTGCAATTGGACTATCATGTACAAGTTGCATTTTTACTTAGGCTATGGGTTCTTTCTAAGAATTTTTCTATATTCTATATCACACTAGGCTTGTAATTTTGACTTACACTTTTCAATATTCTACCACTATATTATTAGTTTTTAAATTTTTTTGTTAGCATGAAAGATAACTCATAGTATTTTATCTAGGAAATAAATAGAGCTTTTAATTAGGTAAAAAATATTTATTTATTTTTAAAAAGAAGGGGTAAAAGATTATTGAAGTCAAAGATATATTACAAAGAAAAAGGCCACGAGCCCACTAAAAGGCCACCACCTAATCAACAAAAATAGTCCCCAAAGGAACATACCCAAAGAACTTGTTATATTTTCTTGTCTTCCATGATTAAATTTTTGAGGGCCAAAGAATAATCTTGGGACATAAGTGCCCAGTCACGAACATCCCACCCGCCCAAAATGCTCAAAGGCCCACTTCACCAAAATATTAGCCACTCTATTCCATTATCTTGGAATATGAAAAAGGAAACAAATTCCTGGGAACTACATAGGTTCACAATTTGTTTGACCACAACAACCAACTGGCAATTGGCACCACCAAATCTTTACTCATTTAGCATATCTACCAAAATATTGAATCTAACTCACAATTAATCATTTTTCCATCCTAGGGAACATCCTCTTTCAACAACATGAAGAATCATAAGAGCCTCCATTAGATTATTAGAATGATGACACTTATAAATAGGGATAAAAAACCACACCTCCATTACTATCGCTGTCAATACCACCAATCCTTGCATGCCCAAGACCCCCCTTTGAAGATCCATAAGTATTAATCTTCAAAATTCCTTGAGGAGGAGGATGCTAATGACCCTCTTGATGAATCTTCATCTTGACTTGGTGAGGACCTTTACCTGTAGACCCATAACCTTTTCCCACCAAATTTAAATTCTTGAAAAAAGCTAAAACATAGGATCCATACTAATTGAAAGGTCATAATTTTCTAAAATAGTCTTTTGGATCCTATTGAAGATCTTTCCCCATAAATGAACCACTCCCATCTCCACATCTTGAAATATCCTTTGATTTCTTTTTAACTCTAGTGTAGAAAATTATATACCTTTATAATTTGACACTATGTTTTGGCCCCTTAACTTATTGGACTTAATTAAGCTTCTAATTTACCAAAGTATGCATTCTAAAGCCTATTTTTTACCATTTTTTGAAGGAGGACAAGCATTGAGAAAAAGCATCCAATCATTAAATTATCCCTGACATTGAGTGTCGAAAAAATTTGGGCTATGGCCCAGTAACCCATGGGTGACTAGGGAAACTAGGTCCCCCATCTTAGTGAAGACCCCAATTCAAATATGTTGGTAGTATTTTAACATCCAAAATTAAAATATGAAGTGTTATCTTTTGGAATATATTTTTTGGGAAATTGGATAAACACCTATAAATACCTAGTTATTTTATCATTTGAAATCTAACAAGGTAGAGTTGAACTTCAACAACAAATTTTATGGTCAAGAGAAATTCAGGAGCAACATTTCAAGGTATTATTACAACAATTCAAGGTCCAACATCATGTCAAAGTTTACGTGTGTTCATTTTATTGCCTTGTGAAGGTTAACATTGTTGTAGGTCTCTAAACATTCAAGCAAATCTACCAAGAAAGATCCAAGACCTTGAAGTAATGTGCATGACTTCAGTACTTGAAGGAAGACACTGAAGGGTGGTGGATTGCAACATTTTGTTCATTTATAATTTCCTTTTTTTCCATTAAATTTTTATCATTTGCATTGCCATTATGGAAGTGGGAACACATACACAGGGTTTGACTGAGGCAAGACCCTATATGGCACAATATTTTCCATCTTTGTGAATCTGTAGGTTACATTTTTAAAGAGGATAGAAGAGATCCTGAAGAAAAAATTTCCATTGTTGTATTTGTTGGCATCAACCATGTCAAGTTAGGGAAACTCAATTATAGAATTTACTAATGTATTTCGATAGTGGGACATCTATAAATTATGAGTTCAGATCCAATGTGCTAGAGGACATAAAAAAAAATTCTAGACCCCCTATCAAAGATCCAATCACACAGAGGCAACCTTATCCTACTACAAAACTTAGATCCTACCTTTGGTGATAGGTACACATCAATCTACAACTTCTAGATCCCCCTATATATTATAATTTTAAGTTTATTTAGTTTTAGGAAATTACATTTAACATATTAGGTCATATAGTCTAATTAGATTAATCATTCCATATCATTTCTAACTCAATCCCAAGACTCAAAAATATGCAAATTTAGGTTTAATTGACTCACCTAGGAGGTTGAACGTCAATCTATGCACCTTGTTGATTTCCATCCTAATTAAATTGTAGAATGATGGAATGTACCCTAGGTTATGAGTTTTAAACATAGGGCTACACCACATTTTTTATGTTCCATTTTGGTGAACTTGGTATTTACTTCATAACTTTCTGATTTGGTAGTCTTTCAAAACTTACATCTATTTTTTGCATCATTATATTTTGCATTTGTCATTTAGGGTATGTGCAAGATCATGATGGGCCAAAAAGTGGCAATATGATGGGTATATATAGAGTATGTGGCTGACAACTTTTTTTTACCCAAAATTGATGAAACGAAAAGGGTTTTTAAAGGAGATTCTTATCTTTCCACCAATATAAATTATTCTTTATTTTGAATTTAATAAATAATTATTATTTATTTTCTATTTAAATTATGACTAAAGTTTTGATTGATAGGTTGATTGAAAAACATCTATAGCTTTCAAACAGTATGATGTTTTTTAATCCAAAACATCCATCACATTCTATGCTTCACATAATATAGGATTAAAAAAAGAAAAATTAAATTTCATGAAGTTTTGACCAAGTTAAGGTGGTTAGACACATGAGTTTTTATATTTTATAAAAGTTTTAATAAAAAAATCATAATTAATTATTTACTTGGAAAAAAATTACAAAAAAATATGCATCACATCAGGACAAGTGTCCTCTACCTATATCTAAAATATTATAAAAAATAATTATCATTTTATTGTGGTTAGGGTTGTCAGACAGACACCTATTTCTTATTTTTTCCTTGAAATTTAAGTACTACTACATTGAAATTTCAATTTTTCATGAAATATATTTTATTTTTTTGAAAATAAACCTAGTAGCTAGAAAATACATTCAATTTCCTACAAATTCTATTCTTAAGCATTTTTGAAATAATATAGATAACTTATTCAAATTTTTACGTCAAGTTGCCTAACTCTGATTTTACTGATTTTTTTGCCACTTAAGGGCCTATTTTTTCCATGATGATCTTGCACATACCCTTTAGGGTTGCATATTGTATCATAAAAATTTATAAAAAATTCAAAAATATTGCATTCATATTGCATCATAGTTTGCATTGCAAATTGTTTTGGTGATTTAGATTAGATTCTCATTTCTAAATTGCATTAAAAAAAGTGTCATTTTTTTCCAAAATTATCATACCCTTGCATTTGCATCTCATTGGAAAATTTTGAAAAACAAATCACTATAAAACTTGTTTTTAGATAGGAACAACAACCTTAAACATCAGTCTAAACATTCATATTTTAAATCTTCATAACAATGTTCAAAGACTCAATCACCATTTGGAAACCCATTCCTTATATAGGTGCCTAATCAAATTATTTCACACTATTATGTCTCTATTTGCTAAGTTTCACTATACTTGCATTCCTCTATTTTGGAGATAGTAATTGCATTTTTTTAGGAATTTTGTATCTAGTACATTTGGTGAAATAAAGTTCATTGTTTCGGATCAAAATTTTCATTCAAAAATTATTATTTTCAAGTCTCTACATCTTACAATTAGTAAAATTGTCACATTTTAGATTTGAAATTTGTATTAAATCTTGTTCAATTGTCTTCAACACTGCTATATATCTACATTGTGCTTTAAATTAGAATACATTAAGAACATTGTAAGAAATTATTCACTATTTTAACTATTTTCAAGTAGAATCAAAATCTATAATGTGGAAAATGCTTCATGGTTCTCAAGGATTAGAGATAATACATAGTCTAGCCCACATTATAGAAAATAATGTACCTATAATAGCTAGTTGCACTCAAGCTTTGGAGTATGATCAAAGCCAAGGAGGAAGGAATTTTTTGTCCCTACAACTATAGCCTCTATTCAAATATATACAAACCCAACTATTACTACAATGATGCAACCAAGCAATAGTATAGCTCCAACTTTGTGTATTTCTAGTGGGAATCCTCATAAGTTTGTGAACTCAAGCTTCATATCTCCAAACCCATTACCCCTCACAAACATGTAATTGAGTAGTCCACCTAACACATACACACTACCAACATATTCATGCCATTCCCAAAACATGACATGCAATGATTTTGTCATAAACCAACTCTTACAAAATATGGCATCCCTTTAACAAAAAATATCAACATTGAACCAAACTCAAAATGGAAAACCATCACAATATGTCAAGGAAAACCCATTATCATTGGAGATATTTAAAGCAAAAATTCCACAAAACATAGTGTAGACACTAAAAATTGTCCTAGGCCTATGACCTCTAAATTCTCCATTATTTCCTCTTTTTTCTTTGATAATTAAATAATTCTTAATTATTTAATTATTTTCTAAAGTCATAAGTCTTGTATTAGTTAAATAATTTTAATTAATTTAATTAATTCATTTATCCCTCCTTGATTAACTAACTAAAATTTATTTATTTAATTAGGTCACTAAGCAAGTCCCCTTCTTTCTAAAATTAAATAATTTTTTATTTATTTAATTTTTATCCACTTTCCACTATAATTAAAAAATATTTTAATTATTTAATTATTCATTAGCCCCTTTCTGTCCTAAATTAAATATATTTTAATTTATTTAATTGGTCCACTCTCTTGAATTTTGAATTAAATCATTATTTAATTCAAAAGGTCCTCTTTGTCACATTTTTCTATAATTAAATAATTCTTTTAAATTATTTAATTATTCATTCCCACCTAAATTAAATAATTTTATTATTTAATTTCATCTCACCTCTTTATTTGTGTCCATCCTTATCTATGCATGTCTCAATTAGCCTCCACCCTTGATTAAATTATTTATGATTTAATCTTGATTGTTAATCCTTATCATTTGCCCTAACCCTATTCCATACTACATCTTTCATTCTTGGCCATTGATTAATTGAAATCCAATCCTAGCACTTCATTCAAAATTGTCTTTTGTATAAAAGACCCTTGTCATTGTCATTTGATATCTACATCTAGCTAATCCATCTACAAGTCATCAAGTCTCTTGCATCTACAAGCTATCAAGTCAAGTGCATCTTAGTCAATTAGAATCTTCAATATTTTGCTTTGTCATCATCATTAGGCCTACTTGCATACTCAAAAATCTAAAGGCAATTATTCATATCAAGCAAAATGGAGAAGTGCAATGAAGATGAATAAATGGTGGTATGAAGACTCTTTGATAATATTGGTTTATGTTTTATGTCTTTATACTTATTTTTACTTCATTGCTTATTAGGGTTTGATTTGCATGCTTTATTTCTTAACCTTGATAATTTTAGCCATGATTACATTGGTGAACTCGATGTGAAAGGACAAATTTGAAAACTTTGTATGAAAAATTCGATTTTGTAGGTTATAGGCACAAATCGACGCAATCACTAGGTAAAGCAACGTAATCACTTTTGACACAGTGTCACAATTGGGACCTTGAATGATGCAATTGCTCCATATTAGGGCAGATCTCGACTTTATTTGATTTCTTGATTTTTTTGGAAAAATTTAGTTCTTTGGTTTTACATTTCAGTAGGTTAACCATAGTTTCATATCATACTAGTTGTTAGTCCTTTGGATTCAGTCACATTTTTGTTTATTTTGTAGGTTTAGGTTGAAACGATGCAATCGACTATTATTCACTACAATTGCTCCTTTGTTCACCAC
Organism: Sequoia sempervirens; assembly: GCA_007258455.2. Lineage (NCBI taxonomy): Eukaryota > Viridiplantae > Streptophyta > Pinopsida > Cupressales > Cupressaceae > Sequoia > Sequoia sempervirens. Next base: position 206,962,422 of record VDFB02105785.1, read on the forward strand.
ATCTGATATTGACCTTGAGATACAACTGATTTCCTAAACCATAATCAATATTTGAAATGATGTAGTCATTGTTCCTACAACATAATTGCTTATGGTTGTGAGCCGCAATTATTATTTCTGTGACGTAATTCCTTCTTACTTTGAAATTTAGGTTTTCAATCAAATTTTTTAGTTTAGATCTCTTGCATTTGGTGGCCTAGGGGTTTTCTGGTACTGACATATGATTTCCAACATGTGGCATAGGTGGAAAGGAGGCATCTCACTTCATTTTTCTAATTTATCTATCTTTTCCTCTTCATACATTTAATGGGATTGAAATTAACCTTTCATTTAAACATCATTTGGCTTAAAATTTACAATAATTTTCATCTTTTCACTCAATGGTTAAAAATAACTTTCATATTCACTCGTTGGTCTAAAATTAACCTTGCATCAAGTGGCTTTTTGACATATTGCTTTGAGGATTAAAAAGAAAAAACTATGTTTTCATTCTCTTGTGGTTGTAATTTTTCCTCTAGGTGTGTATGCTCTTCTCTCTCACTACTTGGTGATCTTTAGAATTAAAAGCATCTCTTGGAATTTGTGTAATCACCCACACATTTGGTTTTAGTATTTAAAACAAACATCATGTGAGTGCGAGAAAAAGGTGTTGTGTATGATATATCCTTACGCTTTGTGTGATCTTGGATATCAAAACATACTTTTCTTTCTTTTGTTACCCTTAGAGGGCCTAACTCGAAAAAGGGAATGATCCAAGCGGTACTTTGTTTCTGTCCGCTATATAAATATTCATGATTGTTGGGAAACCTTCAATCACCTAGTGTGGATGTTCTATATAGATGAGTGTCACTCTCAGTATCTGTGAGACACATCAAATTCCTTTCTAATGAAGGGATTGTGAGGCCTCTTTATTGAGCTAATATTGCGTCATGTATAAGAACTAGTATTACCCCAAAACACAGATTAAGAACCACTTGTTTTAGAGGCCAAAAACCTGTTTACTTGGTGCAGGAGGTCGAACCTCTGAAGCTGCGTTACATTATACCATTCATTATGGAGACTAAAATTCCCTTGGTTCACAAGATCTTAGGATCTTCAAGGGTAAGAGATTTTGGTGTGCCTATGCCCTATAAGGAGGAGCCAGTGTCAACAAGATCTCTAGCTATCTTCTTTTTTTTAGGTGTTTGGAGCAATCCAAGTAGGGACTTAGTAAGTAGTATCTCTTGTGAGCCTAGGTTGTGCATTGTCTACAAGTGTCTTCTTACACATTTAAACATTTTTCACACTTATACCAAACCAAAACAAGTGTTTTCAGACTGTTTGCTATGTTTTCCAAAATCAAACTTCCCAAAATCACCACAAAATTGGTCAAAATTTAGTCAAAACTAAGAAAGATACACTGTGAACCGCAACTAGCTGTCATTCGATGTAACTGTGACATTGCAAATTGTAACTACCATTTCCAAAATGATGCAACTGACTGTAATTCACTACACTAAGATCTAAAATTAAAAAATTACCTATCACTAAAATTTTTAGGGGAAACTAAGACAAATCCATTTTCTAATCAGTCCTAAGAATTTCCTAGTCCTTTGATCAAAAACTTGCAAGCTTCCTAACCTACCATTTATCATCCATTCATTCATCCATAATTATACCTTGCATTGACCATAGGGAAAACATTAAGAGATCCTTTAGTTTGTATTTACCTTTCTATAGGTCTCGACTTAGGAAACTTATCATACTTGAGACTAGTCCATAGTGTATAATTCATTTTTGTCTTGACTTCAACCTCTTTCCATCATCTTAGTCCTTTTTTCATTTAGGTTGGCCTTGTTCAACTCACAAGGTTAGTTTGAGGCCTCCTTTTTCAACTTGTCATGTTAGTCTTTTCCATCTTTGAGGTCTTGATAAATTAGGTTTTTAACCTTGGCTATCTTAGTTTTATTAAGTAACTTTACCTTGAACTTGACACAAGGTAATTAGTTTTCATACTCTTAGTCATCCTCTTAGGTCATATTACCACTCACACCTATCATCCTTTCACACTTGCATTACACTTGCATACCTTAGACATACTGAAGATATTGACTTCATTGTGACAATATTGACACTTTGACCATTGTCACTTTGATTATTTTTCTTGACACCATCTTTAGGCATCATTTATATGTTGAAAAATCTAGAAAAAAATAATAATTTTTGCATTACCATAGCTTGGATCTCATTGTGACACCGTCCTATTGACATGTTGACATATTTTCAATTTGAATCCATAACTTGGTATCATCCTTAGGCATATCCTACACTCTGAAAAATCCAAAAAAATATAGTTGCATAACCTTTGTCTTAGACATATCTTAGTCATACCTAGACATAATCCTTTCATAGTCACCTTAGACACCATACCATATCACTTTCACATTCATTTCCCTCTTGCAAGTCTTATATAGTCGAAACACGATTGCAAAGGAAACGAAAGGAAATAGCTTTTCCACAAGATGATGATTTTTTCAACCCCTTTGGCATGCCTTCCCAAGGGGCACCTATACCACAAAATTCATTCCCAAATCCATTCAAAAAAATTATCCTTAGAGACCAACAAGGAACTTTCACCATAGAAGAAGTAGAGGTTGTCACACAAGATTCTGAAGTAGCCTTGTTTTGTCGATGAAATTGTGGCATTAGACCCTCAATGTTTCCTAGTTAAAATTTTGTTAGAAGGACCCACATTATGTCATGGTTTTGATGTCAATACATTACAAGCAACACCTTCACCAAATAAAAGAACCAAGGACACAATATACCTACTTTTAGTGGCTTGATCCTACAAGTCAACACATCTATGCCATTAGGAGGATCCAGACAAGATGTAACCACAATCCATACCTCACCACTTGGTACCCAAAACATGACACAAGGTATGACACCAAACATGAAACAAGGCATAACACAAAAAATGATGCGAGGAATGACATTTAACATGACACAACCTACGTCACAACCCTTTTCTATGTCATTTACCATGGGGTCATCATCCTCTAATCCATTTGGCACAAGCACTTCAACTAAAAGACAAAAAATTGTCATCAATAAGACTCCCAAAATAAACGCTATACCAAACATGGGGCCTCTCAACATACCATTGTGTCACAGCAAGGTCCTACTCCTCATACACATGTGCAAAACAATACCCAAGGATCCATTCCTCAAAACACGTAATATGGAAACCAAGGCTCCTTCACACCTCATGGTAATCAAGGACCTTTCCTACAATATGGCAACCAAAATCCACATGGTTATATTCTTACAAGCTCATGGTATACACAATCCAATCCTCCCCATAACATTCACATTCCCACTTATAACCAAAACATTCACAACCAAGTACCACCTTACACATGTATGAAAAACCAAAATACATTGTATACACACACATACCCAACCAAAACCCATCTCATAATATTGGATTCCAAAATACCAACATGAGCTCTCAAAATACACAAGACCCATTATTGAATCAAGTCAATGTCCTAGCCACTCAAACACTTACCCTGCAACAACAATTGGAGAATAAGAAAGTGTCTAACAAGAATACTTACTTCACAAAATACTTATGTCCCTATCCATTTGACAAGAATTTGTACATGCCACCCTTCCTACATGACTATACCATGCCTAACTTACCTAAGTATAAAGGGAAGGGCAATCCTATTGAACACAAGAGATTTTTCCACATCTTGTATAGACATTGCATATGAACCAACATATCTAATGATAATTTTCCCATGAAGCCTTACAAGAATAACACTTGAATGGTTCTCACATCTACCAACTAGAATAATCTAACAAGGGGAGAATTGGAAAACAAATTTTTGGAACACGTTGCATTCAAAATTAACAATGAAATAACCATTGCTACCCTATTTCATACCACACAAGAGGATGGTGAAAATTTTGGAAACTTCTTCCAATGATGGAGGGGTTTGGCTAGTATATGTCCCCTCAAAATACCTGAGAAATAAAAAGTTGTCATGTTCATTGAAAACCTTTACTCAAACTTGAGACATGAGCTACAAATGCAATGTGGTACTTCATTTTTTGACCTATTGGATAAGGGAATTATCCTTGAGAATTCCCTTATTGACAAGGGAGAAATCAAGACTACCAACAAATATACGACCACCCAAAGCACACCAAATGACAAAGGAAAATATTGGGCTCCTGATAAAAATGTGAGCAATGATGGAGTTGTTGATGCTAAGACAATGTACACAGGCCCTACCATTACACTTAGGAGACCTAACACCTCTAACAACCACCAAGACCTCTTGATCAAATAGCAAATTCCATTCAAAATGCTCAAGAATAGAGAGTCGAAATGAAGTTCCCTACAAGACGTAAATATAATCCCCTTTCCCAGGGAACCTATCGAAATCTATCTTTCAACAACTTTTGCAACACAACATCATAAAACTTCCTAATGCAAAAGCATATGACCCTGGATAGTACAAACCATCATGGTGGGATGATAATGCATTTTGTGAATACCACCGAGGTAAACTTGGAATTACATTGCACAATGCTGACAATTAAAGAACATCATCCAAGACCTTGTTGAAAATAACACTATTGAAGTCAATGAAAGACAACAACAACAATCTTCTAATAGAGACCATAAAGTTTTCACTGATCCTTTACATGATCATGGAAAAGGAAAGGCCTCTATTTCTTGTAATAAGACCAATAATAATTCAGCCAATTACACAAATGCCAAATTTGACTATACCACCATAGTAAATGATATCTGCATGGTTGATGACCATGTCAATACCATTACTATTAAGAAACTACCAAAATGTGTTGTCAACACCCATCACAGCAAGGTGAATATTCAAGATCCTTGAAAGAAACAACAGCCACCAAAATTCCAATAAAACTTGCTTGACCAATCAGGGAAGACTCCCACACAGATCTCTATCCTAGAGTTGTTGTGTATATCACCTAATCACCTAGCCATTCTTGAAAAGGCCTTACAAGACACTACCATTCCCACTAACCTTGACATCAATCATTTCTAAGAGATGGTAGCCTACTTGACCAATTATCATCACACAACCTTTTCTAAACAAGACTATTCGACTGAAAGGATAAACCATAATGATCCACTACACCTTGAAGTCCTCATCCACAAACACAAAGTCAGATGAGTGGTGGTAGATGGTGGAGCTGGGTTAAACATTTGTACCTTAAAATTGGTTAAGATATTGGTATTTTTAGAAGCATGTGTAGACACCACTAAAATCATTATTATCAAGGCATATGATGATAAAGAACGATCCTCTAAAGGAGTCATTACACTACCTATTAGAGTTGGACCCGCAATCATAGATAGCAATTTTCAAGTCTTGGAACTTGACCTTCCTTAAAAACTTCTCTTAGGGCAACCATGGAGTCCATGAAATCCATACCATCAATGCCTTAAATTCTCACATGAAGGCACCAAAATCACAATCCCTGGTGATCTCGACCCTTTCGAATATTGTATGAATCTGAGAGGGACCACTCAATTCCAAGTTCCTATCAATAATGAGGCTTCATCCCCCACTTTGTCACAATACATTGATCCATATTTGTTGACTAATGCATCTAATTTATTCTCTGTACCATCAAACCCAAAGGTCCAAGTACAAGACATATGATGTTGTGAGTATCATATGGACAAGCTACAAATAAATGACAATGCTAATGCTGCTGCAAAGGATTTTACTTCCAACGATGATGCCAAGATAGTTTAAGAAGACACAAAAATAGATGGATGTGCCTGGGGTGAGACATTTTGGGATCCTGGTGACACTTTAGTCTTTACCATGTTCAAGATCATTCATCTCCTTTTCATGACCCTCTCTCCACCATTCGATCCTATAAATCACTATTCAGTCATTTTGACCATTCTCACCATTAAGGGTTAGGGTATGTTCCCCTACTGTTTCCTTTACTAAGTCATCTTTCCAAGTCATTAAGGATGCACAAGCCTACTTTGATGTTAATAGTACCAAAAAGGATAGTCCCAAAGACACCATTGCTAGCATTGCTAGTCTCTTTCATTCACCAAACTGTCATGTCACTCCACTCATCTCAGCCATTTCACTCATGTCCATCTGCATCATAGACATGGATCAAGAAGACATATTTCAAAATAAGGACAAGGGTAAAGAATAAAAAATATATATGTCCTTGTTAAAAGAAAACCAAGAATAAAAAGGCATGATGGAAAGAAAAGAATATCAAGAAAATTCCTCTAGCTAATACAAAAATCTATTGGACCAATAAAAAATACAAGTCAAGAATGAGAAAGAATGTCAGGACACATCCTCTAGCCAACATAATAAGCTATTGGATGAATCAAAAGTAAGAATAAAAAATGAAAAGCAGAAAGCATCGGTCTCCAAGTAGCCTCCTCCATCAAAAATCACTGGGGGCATCTATCAAAAGCTGAAGAAAAGTAAAGAACTTGTTGATCCAAGGTCTCCATCATTGTCACTTTTACTCATTCCATACACTTCATTCAATCCATCCATATTCACATATTTGTCTTATCATCCCACTTCCATTTGTGATGTCTTTCAATGTACCTCTGACAACAACCCCTTCATGTACTTTAGCTCATTGGTTTCCCAAACTCCTTTCTGACTAAAGCTTGATGGCCCACGTAGTGTGCACAATAGGGATCATACCATAGCCTCTTTCATTTTTCATATTTATCACCCATCATATTTTCCACTTGCACTCAACATCCAAATTAGGTCCTTTAATCCAACACAGTCATCCAAACAAGGTCCATACATCATCATGACTTACAAATTCTACATATAGCTTCTGAAAGTCTTGTCATAACCATAAAAAATACAAAAAAGTTAGAAAAATAAAAAAAAATGTTACCTTGATGAAAACTTGGAAAACATGTGTCTTGGTAACACCAAAAAATATAAAAAAATAAAGAAAATAGTAAAGAGAAATAATTTGTCCAATAGTGAAAACCACTTCGGTGGTGTTTTGGATAAGTATCATACTGGAAACCTAGCAAACAAGTGCCATGTGTGGTTGAATTTTCTTCGTCATCTATCATAATTCCAATATGACTTTTCCTTGTCATTCGCCTTTCCCATATCACCTATAATAATGATTGGTTGTCCTTTCCATAACTTGGAATGATTGACATCATGTGTCTTTTCACCTTTTCATTTTCCATTTCAACCCTAATAAATATATCTTATACTTAATTGGGGGAAAATACTTGACCTACATCATTGGATCTTACACTTACTTTCATAGGTCGCTTTCATCCAAGAAAGACAAAAAAAATAAAATATTCCCAAAAATCCAAAAAAAATCATAAAACCTTAGAAATACAAAAACTCAAAATACATGTTTAAAACAAAAAAAAAATCAAATAACTTGAAAAATTCCCATAAATAGAGTCAAATCCAGTCATGTCAGTCCATGTCATTGTCAAACTGCATTCCCTCTATGACTTAGCATAAGCAAGGCCATTTGTCGATGTGACTAGGTGAGGCATTAGATCAGTCCTTTAGTGTTTCTCGAATAAAATTTAAATTATGACTCAGCCTTTTGTCAATAAAACATCACACCAGTCAAACTTCACACCAGTCAAATTTATGTTTTATACAGGATGTGTCCTTCCTAAAACTAGACATTGTCATTTAGTCAAACTCAGTCATTTACCTTATATAGGTGGTCACATATTTAAAACTAGACTTGAGATCTTATATGATATGTTTCCCTCCTAAAACCAAGATTTTTCAAATAATCAACCCATCAATCACCTAGTCAATTAAACTTCAAACAATCAAATTTTGGCAAACACTTTGGATGGGTATTGACCTTGTGGTCTATTTTATCTTATATTTTCTTGATTTGTCTTTGAGTTAGGTTACTAGCTTCTCGAGGATGTCCCATGAAGGATTTAGAGGAGCGATGATGTCTCATGACTCTTTTCTTTGATTGCTATTTGTGGATTGCCTTAGCAAAAATATTGGGGCAATTTTTTCTGTAGTATGAGTTAGGACATTCCTTGTCTGCAGCAATCTGTTTTGCAAGTGGATGACCTTGCACACCTTGGTATATGTCATACCATGATGTTTGATGTCCATTTTTCATATTTTTATCACCCAATGATGATTAAATGCAAGGCCTATTATTTATTTAGCAAAATATTGAAATTCTTTCTTCTATACTAACATCCATATTTTCCACACTAACATTTCTTCTATCCTTCATCCTCTATACTTATTATCATCCATTTTGAGAGCACACTCATTTCTTTTTAACCTGCCTATCCTCTCAAGGGGTATACCACAACCCTCCTCATCATCCTCATCCTCTTTACACTAGGGAATTTTTTGAATTAAATTTCTTTAACACAACATGACAAACTACATTGTATCAAAGAGGGGAAAAATGTAGACACTAAAAATTGTCCTAAGCCTGCAACTTCTAAATTCTGCATTATTTCCTCTTTTGTCTTTCATAGTTAAATAATTCCTAATTATTTAATTATTTTCTAAAGTGACAAGTCTTCTATTAATTACATAATTTTAATTAATTTACTTAATTCATTTATCCCTCTCTGATTAATTAAATAAATTCTATTTATTTAATTATATCACTAAATAAGTCCCCTTCTTTCTAAAATTAAATAGATCTTTATTTATTTAATTTTTGTCCACTTTCCACTATAATTAAATAATTGTTTTAATTATTTAATTATTCATTAGCCCCTTCTACCCTAAATTAAATAAATTTTAATTTATTTAACTGGTCCACTCTCTTAAATTTTGAATTAAATCATTATTTAATTCAAAAGATCCTCTTTGTTACATTCTTCTATAATTCAAAAATTATTTTAAATTATTTAATTATTCATTGCCCACCTAACTCTCACCTCTTTATTTGTGTCCATCCTTATCCATCCATTCCCTAATTAACCTCCACTCTTGATTAAATTATTTATAATTTAATCTTGACTGTCAATCCTTATCACTTTCCCTAACCCTATTTCATACTACATCTTTAATTCTTTTCCATCGATTAATTGACATCCAATCCTAGCCCTTCATTCAAAATTGTCTTTTGTATAAAAGACCCTTTTCGTTGTCATTTGACATGTACATCTAGCTAATACATCTACAAGTTATCTACAAGTCATCTAGTCTCTTGCATCTACAAGATATCAAGTCAACTACATCTTAGTCAATTAGAATCTCAATATTTTGCTTTGTCATTGTAATTAGGCCTACTTGCATACTCAAAAATCTGAGGGAAATTATTCATATCAAGCAAAATGGAGAAGTGCAATGAAGATGAATCAATGGTGTTATGAAGACTCTTTGGTAATATTGCTTTATGCTTTATGTCTTTATGCTTATTTGTACTTCATTGTTTATTAGGGTTTGATTTATATGCATTGCTACCTAACCTTGATAATTTTGGCTCTGATTACACATAGAAATACTCCTCTTTGAGATATACAATGGTAAAGGAGATCCTAAAAACCATATATCATCATAGAAAACCTTATGTAGTGACTTTTTTTTTGAAGATAAGCTATTGGCTAAATTTTTCCCTAGGTAGCTAAAGGACATGGCCTTGCAATGGTTTTTTTAATTACTAAAAAACTCAATTCACTCATTTAATGAGCTTGTTGATGCTTTCCTCAACAATTTCAAAGTGTAAATTAGTCCCAAGATCAATATAAACGATTTAATTTGATGCAAACAAAAACAAGGTGAAAAAGTCATAGATTTCATTAGCCGCTATCAATTCATACTATCACAAGTTGATCTTAGAACTGATTAAATCAAAATAGTGTTCTACCTTTTGGGAGATGAAATTGGACCTATTTCACAATTTAATCATTGGGAAACCTAGATCCTTCAACAAAGTGACTCAATTGATGGATGGAATAAGGGTTTACTTGTGTGATTAGACGAGGATTCACCATTAAATGAATCTTCAAAGGTCGAGAGATGCAAATACTTATGAATAAAACCCTAGAAACTTGAAAGCATGAAATCAAATTAATAAATTGGAGTCAAACAAAAAGTTACCTGGAAGAATGATGGGATAAAAACAAGATCCACAACCATGAAAACCTTCCTTTTGAAGTGCACTGAGACTCATACACTAGGTAGGGTGTTTAGTCCTACTACAAGATCCTAGGAAAAATATGGAATCTTGTGGTGACTAATCATGATCTACAGAAAGATGGAAAAAGGGCTCTATTGGGACTCATACACCTAGTAGGGTGATTTAGTTCCATTACCATGGTTTGATTGATATTTTTTTAGCCTCTAGTGATCTTCTATAACTTCTTTCATGTCCAATCTTCAAGTCTAAAAGTCTAAATTCTGGCTTATAGGTGAGTTTCCATGAACATGACAACTTCTTGACAACTTTGATAACTTTTGTAGCTTTTTCTTCAATGGATCTTCACACTCCAGTTCACCTAGGTATGAAAACACACATCAAGAGAGAAAAATTTTGTTTTGTTAGGGAATATGGGATTGCCTTAGTCAAACCCTGTTTTGGTAATTAAACCTTGAAATGAAACAAAAAAGAATGAAGGCATGATCAATGAACAAATGCAATGTTGTAACTCATCAAAACCTTTAGATGAAGGTTGCAAAATTGTGTGAAATGGATTTAATGGATTTGGACCTTGACTCTTGATTGAATGCTTAAAGATTTGTCTTGTATGATTGGTTGAATCATGAAAACCTACATCACAATATTAGCTCACAAACACACATGATGCATGGAGACTTTGACATGATGCTTGAATGTTGAATGTGTAGAAATGAAAAATTAGCATTATGCATTCAATTAGGTCCATTCATCAAGTAAACCAAATTCACATCAATCCACTCATCAGGTAAATTAGGTTCATCATCCATTTAAATTAAATAAATTAACTTTGTTTGATTTAAGCCTATAATTACCTCATTTGATTAAATAAATCAATTTTAATCAAACCATAACATTTCATCTTTCATAAACCATCTTCTAATTTCATCTCATGAAAATTAATCCACCTTTATCTTGCATCATCCCTTTAATTAAATAAATCAAACATTTATTTAATTAAATCCCAAATGCATTTTCCATCCCTTTTGATTTAAATAACTCAAATATTCAAGTCAAATGGGTCAAAATCAACTAATCATCACCTAAGCTAATCTAATCCTGATTTACCTAATCTAATCACCCATCACATCCTCTAGCTTTTCCCACTTGCATCAATAAATCATTTTAATTCATTTATTAAAATCATCTTTTTCCTCAACATGGCATATTCCCTCAAATTTGAATTCAAAAACAAGTGGACATGTACATCCAACAAAGCATTTATGAGCTCTTACATGTCCCTTGCAAGTCAAACTCAACATTTAACTCTGAAATTCAAATTTGAATCTCCCCCTCTTTGTCACATTGACCAAAAATTGCAAATTCCTCAACCACTCACAAGTTGACAAGTGGCCTCTTTTCATTGGCCTTTTTTTAGTCCCACATCCTCCATGTTTGGAATTCTTATATCCTTCTATTCTATAAATAAAGATCATCTCCATTGGTTTACTCCTCCACAATCTTAGCATTTCATATCCACAAAGCTAATGCTATGGGCTGCATAATCATTTGTATTCTGCTTAATGCAAATTTATACCCAAAGGCTGCATTTTGTACTTGGATTTGCATGTGCTATATGCCTTGACAGTTCGACCTCATTTGATTTTTGATATGCATTCTGTCTAATAGTTTAGTTCTTTCCTTTTAATGTGTACCCTACTCCAAAGCTCTCATTTTGTAGGTAGCGAAGATGTTGGAAAATGTTTGAGAACTTGGTCGATAATAGCAAAGGTTGTTGAATACAGTTTTACACCCACCATTTGTTGTTATGTTGAAAGCCTTCCAAATTCCTTTTAGATGCATCCTCACACCTACCATTTGCATTTACTTCAAAAGATTTTTACCATTACTGCATGGATTTGTATCAACCCAATCGTATTTGCTCAAAAAGTGTCTAACAGTCCCCACACATTCTATCTAAACATTCACATACCCTATCTGTGCTTTCACATTTAACATACATTGTGCAACTAGATTAGCTTGTTGTGAGCGCATGGTTAGAATCTCCTCTTGGACACTCACTAACTGTGATTGGAATTTGGATAACTGATACTGCATATTACACCTGCACACTCATATACAGGGTCTCTTATCCTCACACTTTTCATTGAGAAGTTGGTGTCTCTTCATATGAGATTTACTGGTGTAGACGGTTCATATATCATTCTACCCACCTCAACTAGCATGCGACCTCTTACCAATTTTCCCTCACTTCAAAAATATGTCTACAGTGACAAAAAATAAGAGAATGTGTATAGTAATGGAGGAGATCCCAGTTGCCAATTCACATTGAAAATGCATAGTAATGATTAAAATGTTGATGAGCTCGCTTGGCCCATGGCACATATAAAGAAACTATTTCCACATATGTCAATCAAATCTAGCCACCCAAAAGGATGGTGCCTGTATGTCATGGATGACAAATAAAATTTGTGCTATGTAAACCTCTCACAAACCTCATCACTATTCATTTCTCAGCAGTTGATTACATTTTAATGGTGGCTCATTGTGGAGCTTTTGGAAAGGTTTACAAATCCATCATTTCAGTCATTGGGAGTAGTTGCATAGGCGGTTGGTCGGTCTACTTCATGAGCTGCTAGAGCTTCTTCCTGCAAACAAAAAAAAAAAACACTGGGAAATGACAGTTCAAGATTTCAGAACTCTTTTGTTTCATTTTTTCAAGCAACAACTTTAGATAGGATAGGCTGCATTCTTTAATATAGGAAATTGTCAAGCATTTTGTAGCACCTATTGGGTAAGTCAGGTATTTTCCACCACTAGAGAGACAGACACGCCATTAAGTATTTTGTCATGTCCGTATTTGTTGCTCGGCCTGCACATACTTATTGTTCTCTTCCATATACTTTGAATCTGTTATGCAAAAAATAAAATAAAATGCATTTAATAGAGCTTATGGGGCATTGATACAACCTTTGACATAGAAAACGTGTCCCATGAGTACGACATTGAAAAAGTATGACCCATCCTTTTCTACGCATTATCTGGAAAAATCCCTACAGTCACACATATAACACACCAAGCTAATTACTTCCTCATAGGTAAATCGTGACGCAATCCAATGTCTATATTTACTTCTTACAGATACATCTTTAAACAGTGACATATAATCTTGAATGACAATTTTTTATTTTTATTTAAATTTTTTGATTTAAAATGATTTCTATTGTTGACAACAATCTTGGGTATGTAGTCTGTATTACTCGCAATCTGGTGTCCCTAACACATTCATTTTCTCACAAGTAAAAGGTACATTTCTGACATAGATCTCTAATGACCATGCTTTCTTTATTTCAGATTTTGATTTGATTTAAAATGATCTTTATTGATGGCAGTTGCTTTGGATATGTGGTCTATATTATTTGGAGTATTGAAATAACAAAAATCTTCACCTCATAATGCTCATTGGAGGAATAGTTTGTTTGACTTAAACCATGCAATGTGGCTTCAATAAAACAAACAATACTAGATTTTGAGCATAAAATCTTACGTCTCCATTTTATTGTCTTGCTTTGTCTCTTGAATACAATTTTTTGGGGTTCATCAAATCTGACTATTTAGCTATAACCATTGATTGTTTTTTTTTTTACAAAGAATTTGCATAACAGGGGTAATTTCTTTGATGCATTGCTACATTGATTTCTTTAAAATATTATTTCTAATGGCTTTGTAATGTTTGCAGGATTATATCATGAAACAAAGGTGGTCTCTCTTCCACATGGGAATTAAGCGAAAGTAAGAAGATTTGAGTTGAACATTGAATTTAAACTTGAGAAAAGCATTTTTTAATGCTTAATGTAATAACTCAAAATATCCATTTCCTGCTCTCATTTTCTTTTTTAAGACAACTCACTTTCAATTCAGATTTAAAATTAATCATTGATTGATTTTTATTTTTTCAAAGTTGGATTAAAATTCAACACTAGAAACTAACTAGACATTATTTTTTGGGATAAAATTGAACAAACAAACTTCACATTTGATTTTTTGGTGCTTAAAATGAATTCATCATTGCTTTGAGGCTTAAAATGAACATGTGCTTTTTGTGTTTTGTAATCTCTTATACAAAATAATCTCATCTAAAAGGCGTATGCACTTCTCTCGCACTTCACATCGATCTTGAGAATCAAAAGTATTTTTGATGACATTAAGTTGCATAAAATATTGCCTCCACATTTTGATTTGGGTTTAAAAATTGAACAAAACACTTTGTGAGTGTGACTAAACTTATTGCATGTGTTCTCCCTTTGTTTCGAGGGCCTGCCTTGGGGAAAAAGTACTCACCCAAGGGAATGAATCAACTAGTAACACTCTAAAGCCAAGAGTATTTCCAACCAGGATATAAATGTGGGTATTGGAGTAAACACCAATATCACGTGGTTGATTCTGATGAGATGGATCCGAAAGGGGACTCTCATCATATGGGTCAATCTCCATGAATGGAAAGTCTAAAATAAAACCCTTGTTTGTAGTGGCCTATTAACTCATTCACCAAGTTTATCGAAGTGATGCATTGGAACTTAGATTCCAAGAAGTTACTTGCCATGCCCAATCTTGGTTAAAATATAGAGGTTAAGATTTCATTCTTAACATACCTTTATATTTTTTCCTTGGTTTCATGTAAAATCATCTCTTCTACCACGAAGGGCATGAGGCAAGCCCACCAAGAAAAACGTACCAATTGAGCTAGGGTGTTATATTGCTTGTGAGTCAGTTTGAAAACACAGTGCTTTAATCAAAAACATTGGAAAAGCAACATTCAAAATTAGCATCAAATCTCAAACCCTTTAAGAGAAGATAATATCCTTGAACAAATTCACATGTTATTGCTTTCCCTTGGGATTCATATCCTTAGAGGCTTCTAAACATTTGGATTTCATCTCAATTTGCTCTTACTAAGGTCAACAATAGGTAACTCTTGCCTCAAACTTCCTTGGTTTTCACATAATACACTTTGCAGGATAAGGGGAAAGTTGAGACATTGGCCATCTAGATTCAAAATCTAATCAAGAGTGTGTCCATGGTAAAAAGAATCCATTAAGAAAATATTGAATAAATTGGACCCCACACATGTTCTTGATATCTTTTGGTCATATGGTTTTCATGCAAACATTGGTCTTTTGGTTTTGAATTACTCTTAGAGAAAGACATGTTCTTTAGTATCTTGTTCTAGTAAACAAGTCCTTCCTAGGTTCATCTAGGATCAAAATCAAACACTTCATCCATCCAAACATTTATTATCTTCATCCCACAAACAACTTTAGAGCTTTGGAAACATCATTCTAGACTTGGGTAAATCATCAAAATCTAAACCACCTTGTTTAGTTAGGTGTATGGGAATGCACCCTTTCTCATACATTTAATTGAATTAGCAATCCTTTTGAACAAGTTCATCCTAAGATCACATCTAACATCTGGCTCTAGGAAAATTCATCGCCAGCAATTCACCCATGGAAAATTCATCGCTAACAATTCACCATGGGAAAATTCACCGCCATGAAAAATTTATCGTGAGAAAATTCATTGCCATGACAAATTCACCGCCAAATAAAATTCATCGCCAACAATTCACCGAGGCGGAAAATTAACCGCCATTAATGTTTTTTAATATACATTTCAAAAAAAATGATTTTTTTGAAAAGAATAATTTGATTTATGATAATAAAAAGTTAATCACGTTCTAGTATTAACTTTAGAGAATTTGATTTATGATAATAAAAATAAAAATATTTTTTAATATATTTTATTATAATAAAAATAAAAAATAAATTGATTAACTTAATTTTAATATCATAAATAAACACATGGAAAAATTTTATGATAATAAAAAAAAGTAAAAATTAATTTAATATAAATAAACACATGGAAAAATATATATTTTTAATATTTGTACAAAGAAACACATAAAAAAATAAAAAATTGTATATATAATAAAAAATATTCCATTGTTTCATTATACAATATTGTATAATATATTTTTTTATGTTTATTGTATAAAATAAAGGAACACACCAAAAGAAAATGCATATATAAATAAAGACATGGAAAAATAAAATAATATTTGAAGTATAAATTAAAGTAAATAATTTATTTTTCTTTTAACTTTTTATGAAAATTAGTGCATAATTTTCATATCAAAATAAACATAAAAAATATTTAAAAAATTAAATTGTATTGTAACAAGTGAAAAATATTTTTTAAAAAAATTCAAACTCTTCGAAATATATATTAAAAAAAATTAATGCGGTTAATTTTCCACTTTGGTGAATTGCTGGCGGTAAATTTTACTTGGCGGTGAATTTTCCCATGATGAATTTGTCATGACGGTGAATTTTCCCACGGTCAATTACTGGCAGTGAATTTTCCATTGGTGAATTGTTGGCGATGAATTTGTTGTATGCCCTAACATCTTAGGGTTTACAATTTCATTATCCAATCAAACCAATCAAAATCAAGCCCTAAGTCTAGCATCGATCCAAAGTTCCTAAAAGTTCAAACTCATATCATTCACCCCTTCAGGGTGCTATCATAATAGTGGTTTACAATTCCTGAGAGGAACGAATTTTAGCTGAAATCACATATTTTTAGAAAATATAATGATTTAAGCCTTTAAAAGTTCCATTTTAAGGATTCCAGTTGAAGAGGGTTTGATCAAATCACCTTAGATCAAACCCCCTTGGATAGAACCTCGCTAGTTTTAAACCATACCTATAAATGCGTCTCCTTTACACCTATCAAAATGCTGATAAAAATCACTTTTGATTTAGATTTTGGGGGATCAAATGAATTCATTTAAAATTTATTTCAAATGATTATGGTATTCCTTAGAACAAGCTATCCAATGAATATAATTTTAATATGTTTTGGTTTTGTTATGTATTTGTTTTTTAAGTTTTATTAAACATAGGTTTTCATCGAAAATGAATTTCTTTGTTCTTCACATGTGGAAAAATAGAAGATTATCAAAAAAAAAATTGAAAAATATGAGTGCACCAGATATTGAAGTCCTTAATCCAACAAAAAAATTAAATTAAAATTTGACATATACAAAAAAGTTACGCGCTATACAATGTGTGTCTGAATTTTAATTCGCTTTGACTTTGAAACTTGATTAAGGAAAAAATATTCAATAAAAACTATCTAACCACATGGAAGCACTAGATATCAGAGTTACAAATCTAAATTTGAAAGAATTAGAATTTTATCCTTCATGGAAAAATAGTTATGCGTTATAATATATGCCACTTTTTAAAAATGTTGTTTTCTGAAAAAAATCTATTTTTGTGGGAGATGGAAAAAGAAGTGCAATTTGATTCCAAAAATTTTGAAAAAAATATTTTTAGAATCTACAGACAAAATTTGATGAGACTCTAGTTTGCACCATCTCCAAATTTTGCACAAGAAGAACATGGAATAAAAACTTGATCCATACATCATAAGTAAACCAAGTCAATTGAACTTTCAAAGCCTTACAATGCCAATTGATTATCAAAACTCACACTTATAAAATCCATACATGGGATCATTACTTTCTAAAAATTTCAATGGCACAACAAGTGTGAGTATGCCCAAATCAAAGATTGGAACACATTTCCTGATGGTGGATCTAAATCCAAAACTATAAGTTTGTCAACTGAAAAATCAATGCATGAGACTTCAAACAAACAACATCATCCCACCAAATCCCTACATGCAAAATGAAAATGTACCAAATACAAGTTTTCCAAACATGAATCCATAAAATTTTGGGATAAATATGTTTGCAAATCATACGAATATTGTTCAAAATCCAAACAAGATGTTAACAACTCCAAGTCAAGGAAAAACCATGCAAAATAAAAGTTACCTAAATCAAGGCAATGTGATTCCCAACATCAGCAATGTTCAATTTCAACCTATCATGCCAAATCTGAACATCATCCCAAATCATAACATTGTCCAAAATCAATTTGTCCATGATCCCATTCAAAAACCACAAGTATGCACCCAAAATCTGCTTGAACAAAAACCAAATCAACTATATCAAGGGAGTCAAGATCGAAATCAAGATGAAATTTGGCGAGATCAAATTGCTACACTTACCAAAATAGTTGAGTCATTGCGCCAAGAGACATCTCCACCACCATTACCCATATCAACATCATTCCTTGGTTTAGGGCTTCCCCCTTTACCTACCACCAATCACCCCATCCAAATCAATCCACTTAACACCAATCAAGCCATCACATCAAATCATGTGAATATACCATTGACATCGCACCAAAAAATGATATCTAATCAAATGAAAACATCAATCCCGACAAATCAAAATATGGTCTCCCAAGGATCTATCACCTCAATCATTCCAACCATCCCTATCACTTCAATAATTTCAACCACCACTCTCACACCTATCACATCTCAACCCCTCACTACATTGATCGCTCCAAGTATATCTCAACCACTTTTCAATACATCCAACACAATTCCAAATCCGCCACCACTACCACCAAAACCAAACATAGCAAGACAATATGACATTGCACTAAAAGCTTACCAGGCCTACCAAAAGGCCATCCAACAATATCTAGCCACGTAACAAGCAAGACAAGCTCAACAAGTGCAACAAGCCTTGAAAGCTGCCCAAGCCTCTCAAGCTACCCAAAAAACACAAGCAAAAACACAAAAAATGACGACTGTTGAGAACAAGGATCAAGATAAATCCATCGATGAGCACCTTGAAGATGTTTCAACCCCATCCGATGGTCAACTCACAATACATCAAGAGCCACTTTTTAGTGATCTCTTTCAAGGAGTGTTAGAATTATTTGATCGCATTGGTCCATAAATTACAACCCATCAACCAATGATCATGTCAAAAATTTCCCTACACCGCCTTATGAGTTAGAGGACATATCTCAAGAATTTATCCCAAAGCATGATTAAAATCTTTCACCAGGGTATAGTAATGGTTCTTTCCAAAACATGTTGAGACCCTTTGACCTCATAGTTATAGATGTTGAAAGAATCCTCAACTCAACACTTGATCTAAGTCCACTCAAAGATCAAGAGGATATTGAGCCACTTCCCATTCCTAATGATGACATCCAAGAACCCTTTGTAAGCAATCCATCCTTTGAAATTGACCCATGTCAAGAACTTGATCCAAAGCATGATGAAAGCAACTTCGAAATCATTCAAGATCAATAATTTGTATCTCCAAGATACTGCAATGATCTAATGGACACTCTTCTATCTATAAAAGATGCACATACTCCTCCATCTATCCATGAGATGCTTTCTATGGATGGACACATAGATGATCTTCATTTAGAATAGGATCCCTTTATTCCTGACATTATTACACAAAAAGAGCAGGTTATTGATTCGTATAGTCAAACAGAGTTGTCAACATCAGGATTAGATAATACAGACTGAAGACATCATGTATGAAGATATCCAACATTATCCACTCAAGGAATCAAGTCAGATAGAACAAGATATCCAAGAGTCAGCAGAGCATCCAATCAAATGACATCATATGCAATGGTCATTTATTAGAGAATGCATTCTAAACAAGAGCTCTCTGCACAGGCAAAATCAAAGCATGAAGGTACTACTACCACCATAATGGGGGAAACTTTGTCTCAAGCAAACATCAACATAGGGAGCACAAAGAATCCTTATGATGAAACTAGTGTCAATACTACAACCAACCACGTCATGAATCTTCATCCACCCATCACCCCATCCATGAATTGGGACCAACATCAAAAGAAAGAATTAAATCAAAGTACAAAGAATGTTATCAAAGAAAAAGAAGCTACAAAGCATAATGGACAAATCAAATACAAATGGATACCAAAGAAAGAACATCCCTATCAAACTCCATCAGTCAAAGAAACTATGGGGGAAAATAAAAAAGGGAAAATTATCCATCAAAGATGTCCACAAAAGCAAAAGCAGGCTTTCCAAGTGACGTATAAAGCATATCAAGCAGTTGGTCCTAATTCCATGCACACTTTTGTATCCACCCACCATTGCTCATCTTTCCACATTTGGAGAGTCAAAGGTTCCAAACTGTCAACCAATCCATCTCCTATCCCTAAACACACTCCATCCACACCTCCACGCATGATATCCAATTCTCATATTGACCATGTATTGTCAATGACCCTTCATCATAAGGATTTAGAAGGCACTTTATCACGATGTACACACAAAGAAAGAGTTAACCCCGATATCAATAAAGCAGATCATGAATCTCAAAAGTTGTATTCAAGTGCACGTATCTTGGCAAAGAAGCTTATTCAAGTAGGATATCAATGGCACATTATGATAGGGGCATCTGCATCAAAACCACCTTGTGATTCAACATGAGCTTAAAATCTTTCAAAATAAAAATATAAAAAATCAAAAAATATGAAAATAAAATAAAAATCAGAAAAAGGATTGAAAACAGTAAAGAGAAAAAAATCGTCCTCCAATGAAAACCACTACGGTGGAACTTTGGGTAGGTACCATGATGAAAACTTGGCAAATAGGCATCATGTGTAGAATCGAGCATCTACGTGTGCTAGTTCAGATGAAAGCATCTCATCCCATCCATAATAAATCCAACATTCTATCCATCTCAGCCATAATAAATCCAGTCACCATGAGCCATTTATCCAATCCATGTGCATATGTCTGTATCCATAATCCAAGTTATCTTGATCCTGACAAAATTTTGGTTTACACTTTACACTTGCGTACGGTAAACATCTTGACATGGATCATTTTCATTGATCCTATCCTATCCAACGTTATCTGAGCCATGAAGCATTCTTTATCTAAACACCTTATCTTATCACAAGATAATCCTTGGCATCCTTTGCATGCTTAACGTATCCATACATCCATACACCTATCTGAGCATCCATCCATGGCATTCCATACATTGCTAGACACTGGGGGAAAATATTTAGATCTCGCTTCAGGAATAAATCTTGATCTATATCCTCCAACTTATGTGGTGATCCAAACATTTGAAAACGTAAAATCAAATTTGTCAAAGTATTTGTGATCTAGAATCCAAATAACTAGCCCATGGCATATTTTGACAAGAAAATATTCCTTATCAAGCTTCATCTTTCATTGAACATCAATCCGAGAAATCACTATCAGTTGCATCTAAGTTGCATTTCAAACATCACATCAAATCATTTGAACAAATTTTGTTCCAAATCAAGCTTCATCAATCATGATCAATCAAATCCAATCAGAAAATCATCATCTCAGGATATCCTTGTGTTTCTTAACACAATCCTTGCATTGTCGTGTATCCTTGAAAATGTTATCATCATCAATCTTGATCAATCAATCCTTGCATTGTTGTGCATCCTCAACAATGTTATCGTCATCAATCCTGATCAATCAATCCTTTCATTGTTGTGCATCCTCAACAATGTTATCATCATCAATCCTGATCAACACTATCCTTGCATTGTTGTACATCCTCAACAATGTTATCATCATCAATCCTAATCAATCAATCCTTGCATTGTTGTGCATCCTCAACAATGTTATCATCATCAATCCTGATCAATGAAATCTTGGCATTCTTGTGTATTCTCAACAATGTTATCATCATCATCATCAACCCAGTGATTCAATTAGTCAACCTTAGCTTGATCTTCAACAAAATCCCAAACAGAGCACTAATATCATATCCATATCCAAATTGTCAAAATCATGCGAAAAATCCAAAAAATCCAAAACATCGAAAAATCCAAAAACATTCATAAAAGTTAGAAAACGTCAAAAAACATGGAAATTCGAACTACGCCATCTCTGAGCTTAAACATAGGCAAGGATAATCTTTGATTAGCCCCTGAGACATCAAAATCCAAAAACATTCAAAAAACACAAAATCTAAAAAAAATCATAAAATCTCAGAAAACCCTAAAACATTCAAAAAAATCAAAAATCAAAACATTTGAAAATCTCGAAAAAATACAAAAAACAACCTCAAAACATTTCAAAACATCAAAAACATCCAAATATTTGAAAAAATCCATCTGTCCCATTTCAATTTCACTCGAAATAAGCAGTCATCCATAATAAACTGATCATCACCTTCATCCTTTGGCAAAACAAGCAGAAACAACCACAACAATCAGCAAAAGCAAGCTCCAATCGTAAAATCAAAAGCAAACAACAAATCTTCAAAACAATATCAAACTCTTGATCATTTTCAAACTTGTCAGTCAACCTTATATCAACAGCCTATCAATCAACTTATCAACCCATCATCATCCTATACAATGCATGTCCTAGGATATATCGTTCTGACAATGGGCATAATTTTGGATATCACCTTGGATTCTTATCCTATCAAAACACATCCCTTTGGCTAGAGATATGAAGAACATTGACTTTTTTGTGTACTTGATCTTTTCTTTTGATTTATGTTATTGCGCTCATTCCAAGGACCTCTCGATGATATCCGAATGAAGGATTTAGAGAGATAGGAATGGGGCAATAATCATTATCCTTTTGTCTATTGTGCTTGTTGGACATTCTTGTAAAATAACTTGGTGAATACTTGCTTTGTTAGGTACGTCCTAGCAAGGTTTTTGTATGTCAAGTGTGAACAAGAATACTCCTAGCTGCTTGTTGAGTCAAAGTCTATCACACTAGGTACAACGCCATCCTGGTTCTTTATACCTTTATGCATCATATCTATGTGTGTTATAAAACATAAGGTAAGTAGCCCTTTTAAAATCCCAATCCTTGATAAGCAAATCATCCATCTATAATCATCATTTCTCATCATCATCTTTCATAAAGTTGGCTTGTTGGATCCTCTTGTCATCATCTAATTTCTTCTTTTCCGCACTAACATCACGTCATGAATAGTTATTCATCATCACCAATGCATCCATCTTTCATCCATGAACCATCAACTTATTCGGCATATCATCCCACATGCATGTTCATCATCATAATATAGATTTATTAGTCTAAACATCTCATAAATTATCCATTGCATAATCACAACATATCACATCATCAATCTCATCCATCTCACATCATATCATCACTTAAGTTGTTTAAGATAATATACATTTGTTATTCTAAGCATCTTAAAACCATCTCATTTGCATCATCATCCATAACCATCCATCTTGAACCTCTTTATCGTGAGATCAACCTTCAAATAGAATATTTTCACTCGATCTCTCGAGGGGGCAATGTACTAGTATACTTCTTTCCACTGGGGCATCCGAAAAAATTATAAATTTTTTGAATTTTGATCGTGGCAAGTTTATTCTTTGAACCAATGCAACAAATACATTACTTCAAAGAGGGGCAAAATGTAGACATGCAAAATTAGCATTATGCATTCAATTAGGTCCATTCATCAAGTAAACCAAATTCACATCCATCCACTCATCAGGTAAATCAGGTTCATCATCCATTTAAATTAAATAAATTAACTTTATTTGATTTAAGCCTATCATTACCTCATTTGATTAAATAAATCAATTTTAATCAAACCATAACATTTCATCTTTCATAAGTTACCATCTTCTAATTTCATCTCATGCAAATTAATCCACCTTTATCTTGCATCATCCCTTTAATTAAATAAATCAAACATTTATTTAATTAAATCCCAAATGCATTTTCCATCCCTTTTGATTTAAATAAATCAAATATTCAAGTCAAATGGGTCAAAATCAACTAATCATCACCTAATCTAATCTAATCCTGATTTACCTAATCTAATCACATATCACATCCTCTAGCTTTTCCCACTTGCATCAATAAAGCATTTTTATTCATTTATTAAAATCATCATTTTCCTCAACATGGCATATTCCCTCAAATTTGAATTCAAAAACAAGTGGACATGTACATCCAACAAAGCATTTATGAGCTCTTACATGTCCCTCGCAAGTCAAACTCAACATTTAATTCTCAAAGTCAAATTTGAATCTCCCCCTCTTTGGCATATTGACCAAAACTTGCAAATTCCTCAACCACTCACAAGTTGACAAGTGGCCTCTTTTCATTGGCTTATTTTTAGTCCCACATCCTCCATGTTTGGAATTCTTATATCCTTCTCTTCTATAAATAAATATCATCTCCATTGGTTTACTCCTCCACAATCTTAGCATTTCATATCCACAAAGCTAATGCAAAGTCACTCTCTTCAATTGAGAACTGTTTTCCCCACCTCATATCATCCTCATAAGCATTTTTATATCACTTTTATCATGGAGCTTAGCAAAGGATTGGGA
Organism: Sequoia sempervirens; assembly: GCA_007258455.2. Taxonomy (NCBI): domain Eukaryota; kingdom Viridiplantae; phylum Streptophyta; class Pinopsida; order Cupressales; family Cupressaceae; genus Sequoia; species Sequoia sempervirens. Next base: position 206,986,913 of record VDFB02105785.1, read on the forward strand.
AAGGGCTTCTTTCCATAGAAGCACCAATCCACTATGACATAAAGTTTGATTCATGTTGTTTATATGCTCATTTAGTTTTTCTTGTTGTTTTAATATCTTATTTAGCATATCTAACATGATACAATATTTCATAGGGCTACTAGATTTGTTATGTTTTATTTGACTTCAATATTAATGCTTGTCAAAGACTGACATTATGCAGATTTGGCATCCACAGAATGTTGCTCCAAATGCTTGATGATTTTCTCTTGAATGCTCTCTTGATCATAAATTTTCTATAATGTTTGAATACATGAAAGCTTAGAAGACTTGAAAACTTTCTAGGAGAAATTATGGGAAATAACCTTGTATTTATACTTGTTTATGTCAAATTTCTTGAAATTACAACATTACAAGCTGACATCAGATCTAGGATAAAAAATTTTTTCCAAGAATTTGAATTAAAATAGGTCTGAGGTTAAAGCACAACTCATATGCCAGGTTGGGCGTATGAGTCCTAGTGGCTTAAACCTGGGACACATATTTTGAGAAGTGTTAAGTTCAATGTAACATTTGAAATCAAGCCCCGAGACCTAGGTGGGAACCATACACCCAAAGGGACATAAGAGTCCTAGATCCCTATATTTGGAACATAGCCAAAAACATTAAATTATGATTTCTCATTTGTTAAATATCAAGATTATCCTTAGAAAACTGCATTTAATTAGGCTTGTGGATGCAAAATAAGACCAATTAGGGCATAACTAAACCAAATTTTAATTAAAAGGGCCCAAAACTTAATGTGAACATGTAAGACATATTACACCACTAAATTAGGCATCACTTAGCTCATTTTATTCATTCCCAAATTAAACAAGGAAAAGGGATACTTTTCCATCACTACACTAAGTCTTCATGATGTGGAGAACCAAAGGATCTTCATTGACAACTTACAAGAAAACCTAAGAGAAAAATCCTATTGCAAAAGTCTCCATCCTTTTTAAGTTTGTGCACAACTCTTCATGATTATCATAATTCAATTAATAAGTATGAGGAATCTTTATCTAAATATACTAAGAATTCTAACCTTGTACATCAAAACAATTACCAACCATTTAAGAAACCAAATAAGAAAATTTTAAAGATAAGTCAATCCCAAACAAACAATGTTGAACAACAAGTTCCTACCATAAGTTCTACCCCTTACTAATTTTTCCCTAGGGATAGACAATTTATGCCATTACCCAATTCCCTCCATTCAATCATGTTGCAACTTCTAAAAAAGAGCCTAAGTCATTTGGCTTTGGTCAAACCTATCAACACAAAAAAACCCTTACCTCCAAATTACAACCCAGATGCCTTTTTCCAATATCACTAACAATGTGGACATGAAATAAAATGATGCATGCATCTTAGACATCAAGTACAAGACCTCATTGATTCTAATCATATCCATTTGGGTAGTGTTAATGAAAAAGGTAATCAATAAGTTCCTCCACCCAGCTAAAATTTGTAAATTTTGACCAATCCAATACCAAATCATTCAAAAAAAATTCTTCAAGCCACTGATTTTAAGAATGATGTGATGAATGTTGACATAACTAATTATTTATATCATAATTACAATAAGAAAGAATAAAATCTACAAGATATGGTTTGTCTCATAGATGTTCAATCTCGTAAGGGCCAAACTCCAACTTTATTACATGGCTGTAAGAGAGGGAGACCACTGCATGCAAGACCCCAAGTCACAAAGGGTCAAGATGCGAGAGGCTACCCTAAACTATCTCAGTTAAGTGTAATTCTTAGTTTCTAGGTCTAACACTGTGTCCTGGGAAACTCTCTATCCAAGGACAGAAGCACGATCTCTGGATGTTAGTGCAGTGCACTAGTGTCTCAAAAGTACGTTATCGTCCATACATCCATACAACAATAAAGACAAGGCCAAGCAAACAAAACTAGCTAATGACCTAGCTGACTAACTAAAGGGCCAAAATTTGATACAACTAGATAAATTAAATACTCTCTAATATGATAAAGAAAATATACAAGGGTGACAAAAATAAGGAGAATCTCACTGAGGGAATCATTCACCAGCTGGTTCTCCAAGAAGAACACACACCTACACACAAAAAGAGGGAAAATATTGTGTAGCTATATAGGGTCCTACCTTAGTTAGACCCCCGTTTAGGTCTTCCCACCTCCACAGACAACCAAGGAAAAGGAATAGTATAGTAAAGAGCAAATAAGCACTACAAAATAGTGTTATGCTACTCAACCAAGTGATAGAGGAGAGGAGAGGGAAGCTTACCACCTCCACCAAGAGAACTCAAGGTTGCTTGGGAGAGAAATGAGAGTACTCGAGCCTCTATTGCAATGGCATGGTCCCAAACGTGCTCTATCAAAGTGATGGAGTGTTGCTTTGCTGCAATGGAATGCTTGGAATTTTGCTAGAAGTGTTGGATTGAATGCTTGAAGTGGTGAAGAAGTGAGATCAATGCTTGGAAGAAGATGAAATGCTTGTTCAAGGAGTGGATTTGAAGAAGGGATGGAGAAAAATGGCCATATTCGAGTCGGTCGGCTGAAGGCGGCATTACAACTTCACCTCCAATGAGAAGAGTAATGCCTCTGCAGGTTCAGCCGTAGGAATCTGCAAGGATGTAAGCGGGTTGCGCAGAAGTTTGTGTGCTACGTGGGAATCCCTGACAAAAATGCCTCCACCGACACTCACAAACGATGCCAAGTGGGATGCAAGCAGCGGGCTTAGGTGGAATTAATCCTCTAAACTTGGTTTTCTAAGGTGGGTAAAGGAAAAAAGAGGAATTTTGATATGGGGTGCAAATTCACACCTATACATTTTTCCCCCACTTTAGCGAGCATGAATACTGATGAGTGCTTGGTAAAGTAGATCAAGAAGAGTGTAAGGCTAGAAATGTATATTTGAACCATCAAGGAAGTAGTGCTTGGTCTAGCGTACTTGAAGGTCAGGGCAAGCGAGGGGCTTGATAGTTGCTCATAACTATGAAGTTGAAGAAGAAAAGCGCCTTAAAAGTTCTTGAAGTCCTGTAAGAAAGGTGTCTCCCAAAAACTCTAGCATGGAGGAGACCCAAAGGAAGCACCCTATAGTCTCTCAGTCTTGTAGGGAAGGTATTTTTCACAAACTCAAGCAAGAAGAGTACCGAGAGAAGCACCCTATAGGCTCTCAATATATAGGGAAGGTATTCTCCACAAACTCAAGCATGAAGAACACCCAAAGAAGCATGCTACAGGCTCTTAGTCCTATAGGGAAGGTATTCTCTGTGAACTCAAGCATGAATAATATCGAAATAATTTCCCTATAGGTTTTTAGTCCTATAGGGAAGGTATTCTCCACGAACCCAAGCATGTAGAATTTACCAAAAGAAGCACCCTACAGGCTCTCAATCCTGCAGGGGAGCCACCCCCAAGATCTCTCACATGGAGGAAGCTCAAAGGAAAGTACCCTACAAGTTCTTTGTCTTGGAGGGAGGTATCCCCCAAGATCTCTCACATGGAGGAAACCTGAGAAAGAGGAATCCACAAAGTTAAGAAGCGACCACATAGGTGGAAAAGTGGACAATTGCACAAACTATCGATAGTTTTGAATTTTTTTGAAAGGGGTCCCTTGGGGACTCATCATGAATAGGGGGTCCACTCAAGGGATGGACATTCCAAAAGTAAATATTCTTCTTCCCTGAATCAATCCTCCATCAAGGAATTCGAAAGGAAGAATATGCCCCCACGCGAGGAGAAGATCAAAGTTGTTCCCGCTCTGGAGGAAAGTTCTCAAGTCCTTTCTTTACAAACCCATGATGAAGGAAACATGCTTCGTTAGGGTTCTATATTGAGAATGTGATTTCAGAGGAATATTTGCATGAATTTTAAAGAAAAGATCCATTTAGCAATGAATTCTTTTTTGGGAAAACCAAAATGTTAAAGAGAAGGCATACTCAAACATGAAAGGGACAACTCAAGAAAAGAAGAGAGAAAGATAAAAAGAAATCAAAAAAAGAAAAATAAAAACAAAGGGCACAAGGGGATTTGGTTTAGCGGGGTTAGATCTCTCTAAGCTCATAACAATAGTAGGTAACCATAATGCAAGGTGAAAGATCATCAATTCCCAACCAGATCATGAAGAATGCATGGAACAGAAAGTAAAAATAAAAAATAGAGGTCAACATGGAAGGGAAGCCTAAATGCCCCCAACACTTTGCATCATCCCCAATTTACTGAAAGACAAGCATAAACATGGAAGATTTATGATACAAATAGAAGAAGGTTTATGACACAAAATCCACACCTTTATCCAGGGACCAACAGGGGTGATGAGGGTCATCCAGGAACACATAGCATGAGTACTGGGGAACACATCACAAAACATACTTACACACACACAAGATCAAGAAGGGGCCTCCTCCTAACATTGATCAACCAAGAGGTCATTCGCTTCCTAATGTAAATCCTCATAAAGGGAAGGAGGATGAACTTGAAAAAGCGGGATGTTAAGAGGAGTGTCTGACCCTCCCGCAACAAGGGCCAAGGAAGAAGGCCCCTCAAGGTCCTCTCCACTGAGCTCTTGTGGAGTCAAAGTCAACGATTTCATAAAAATTGCCAACAAAGCCGAAACTTCTTCCATGGAGTTAAACATGCACCCCACAAGAGTGCCATGTATTACTTCAGTGGATGAGATGAGCTATGCTCGAGGTTAACTGCTAAGCTTGCCAAGTGACTCAGGAGCGGTGACGAACTCAGGGGAAGCCAGGATGAGTTTCGTCATTGGGATAAAACAAGTCAGCATAGGACCACCTTGTGAAGAAGGTGGGATCCTCTTACATCCTTCATTGCTAGAAGGACCACTCTTCACCTCTTTCTTTGTTGGAGGAGATGAACTCCCCATAGATGAAGCTAGGGGTGTAGAGGAAGAGGAAGAAAGAATTGCAATGGACACAACTGAGGTATTAATCATGTCCACAGGCTTCGAAAATGGCTGGATATCTAAAACAGACATTAGCAAAGGTAGCTCCACTGAAGGAGTGATGAAAACCTATACTCATTTAGGGTTACGTGCATTCATACTCACAATGAAAGCCAAGAGTAGTACATGACTAGACTGAAAGCGGGTAGAAAGGAGGAAGAAGAAACTGTAGGAGTCCTAAAGTAGGGGTGAGCATTTCTTCCTCTTTTCTTTGTGAGGTGGCCTAATCATCCAAGAGATCCTTTCACCAGCACTTGCATTCGTGCAGAAGGTAGTTCCTACAACTCTTGGAGCTAAAGGTCAGAGGCTACAAGGGAGCAGAGGGTTCCTGCTTAACCATGGGAACAACCACCATGGTTGTTTCTGGTGGAGGGACAGGTTCCTACACGAGAGCAAGGGGAACAAGCTGAAGAATGACAAGAGGAGTTGGCTTAAGAGCCTCAGTGGCAGGCCTCTTTTTGCTTACTGCCTTAGGAGCAGGAGCATTAGGAGGTCATGGGTCAAATTCTCTATGAGAACCTTTCTTTTTGTCATATAAATAATACCATGTTCTAGGGTATTCATTAGGGATGTCCCCAATCCTAATCTTGGGCCTGTGCCAAGAAGGAATCATCAGACTTAGTCGGTATCCACCGGGCTTACTCATCCAGTACTCTTCCCAAGAGGGAGGAGAGGATGAGGTAGTCCAGGGGAAGGTTACTTTCTCTTTACATTTACGAGAAGGAGAGGGAGCCGGCTGGTGCAGGAGCACCCAAGATCTTCAAGGAACACTTCAAGGGCCAAGAGGATGCAGGGGTCATGAAGACTTGTCAAGCATCTCAGAGCATCAATTATAACATCCTAAAGCCTATAATGGATTTTGAATTGGATAAAAATGTTAAAGGAGTCAAAAGTCCTAAGGGTCCTGATAAGGACCATAGGACTAAAATGCATTACAAATAGACCAATGGTGTCCTAAGATTCTAGATAGGTGTTTTTATGTTTTAATTCAGTCAAATAAGGTTGAATAATTCCATGTAATAGTTTAGAAGCTTTATAGTTGATAGGGGTTCAATAAATTTCATGTTGGAGAATTCAAATTTTCAAAATCCAACATTGGGCGGGAAAGTAGTTTTTTGATATTTTAATCACTTTAATGTAAACTAATCAATCCAAAATGGTTTGAGTAGTTGTGGGATAGGTATATAACCCTAAAGGAATCATTTTTATGGAGTTTGGGTTGTTGGTACAGATTTTGTATGGACTGCTATAGGAAAAAGCAAGAAAACAACAATTTTCTTGCATTTTTCTTGTGTTCATTTGATGAAAACTTGATTTCCATTGAATATATCTCTGGTTGGATGCTTTAGGAACCTGTATTTACATGTTTTAAGGCCTTTTTATGCTCTGATAAGCAACAGTAATCAATTCTTTGTATTTTATAACTGACTGTCCTCAAGAAAGTGCAAATTTTCATTGATTTTGAGGGTTTTTATGGATGATTGATCCATTTCAAGGTAGAATGGTGTTGTACCCTTTGAAATGGATCAATTTTAACATGTATAATACAAACCTAACAAACTAATATGCAGGAAGGAAGAATATCAAGGTGTACACCGAGTTGTCAAAGGGAAAAGTGCATGAAAATGGGGGCTAAGGTATAGCAGCAGGAGATCTGCCTTAATAAGGGGAAATTTTTTGAGTTTAGATTGATGTATTATATTGATCTAATGGTGAAAATTCAAAGAAAGGGATCTGGAAGTGTTTGGGAGGTGGGTAACTAAAAAGCCCTAGTTTTAAGGCAATTTATGGAGGGTTTTGTGTTTGAGAATATTAAGGGTGTCATAGAAGACTAAAAGCTTGAAAATCCTTGGTTTGGGAACATTTTAAGGGACTTTTGAAAGTTTCATAGTCAAGGGTTGAGTTTAGAGAAGGGTTTATTTGAAAAAGAGGGCTAATTAGGCCCTAAATTGGAGGAAACAACAGATTTTGATTGGTGTTCTCCAAAACAAGTGCCATCAAGAATCTAGTATGTTATGTATCATCACAAACCACATCTATTTCAATCATTATTTTGGAGGGTCCTTTGGGAACATTGAGTGGAAATTCAAGAATTCACCGCTGGAGGCCTAGTTGGGCTAGAAGCCTAGTCAAGGTGCAAAAAGAGAGTTTTGCTTAAGATAGAGGGTTGGGGCTTTGTAAACATTCAATACAAGTTTGTATGAGTCTATCAAAATTACTCCTAGGGTTTAGGTCCATAAGGAAGCATATAAGTTGTAAGTGAGCCATTGAGCCTTATTTCTATAAGGGTGTTTGAGAGTGCATTGTTGAGATTTTTGAAATCATTGTGTTGTTTTCCAAAACTTCCCATACCCTCTGCATCACTGGAATGGACTTATTTTTTCTTTCAAGGAAGGGAGAGGAGTCAATGTAGGATTCTTCTTCTCTTCTCAGGAAGAGGAGGCAACCAATTGTTTTATCACAGGAAGGGTCAAGTTTGGCTCCCCTTTGCCCCCAATTTTATACTTCACATACTTCTTGTAAAGTAGGTCCATTCTCGGATGGAGCGAACCAATCGGGGAGGGCCAAAAGTGATCCAAGGAATATCCACCATAGGACACCAAGGGTTGATATCCGATTTCATGTACTACATGCACGACACCTTCGTCAGAAAATTTTAAACACTTGTGGATAACAAAGGAAATACCATTCATGGAAGCTAGCCAAGGAATGCCCAACTTCACTCTAAATAGATAAAATTATGGGATAACATCGAAATCCATGTCAACAGTTCTAGGTTCAACCAGAATGGATAAGGTTATCAAGTTGTGGGGTTTAAGACTCATACCATCACGTGTATGAATGGTAGATTTTGTTTCCTCATATGTTTCCTTTTGCAATGAATTTAATACTAATGTTTCTTTAGTAATAACATTCACACCATGGCTCACATGGTTAATCAAGACTCATGTTGAACAATGTTACCATTGACATGAGCAAGAATGTAGAAGGGTGAAGGTTTGTTGTTTAAGGGTAGATCTTGTGATGTGAATGTAATGTCTAGCAAACAGGATGTGGGTGGAATCGTGGAAGTTAACATGACCATATTGACATAGGCCTTGAGTTGAGTGAAAAAATTAGTGGGATCGATAATCATGTTAGCATAATGTGATGGAAACAGGTCCATGTATATTTGCAGTACACTATTAGCTTTTGCCACTGATTTGTTAGTGTTTTGTTTATTCTGATCGAGACAAATGGTACCATCCTCAATGTGATCTTGTATCTCATGATGCAGATGCATACAACATTCAGTATCATTTCCATTAACATGATGGTATTGGAAATAAGTGCTCCCATCATACCAATTAGGTTAGGGTTCCTTAACAAGCTTAGGGGTCGATAAAGTTATGATCTTATTCTTCAACAACTTGTATAAGATGGAAGTATAAGATTCTAACAACTTCGTGAACTTCTGGTTGCATTTGAGACCATTGTCATCAACAATGGCTACTAGATTCACAACGACTTTCCCTTTCTCAAAGATTAATATGATATAATTTCCCTTAGAATGGGAGTGTGAAGAAGAACCCTCAAACTGGACAACCGTTTGTTGGTACTCTCGTAAAGTTGCACACAAGTGCACAAAAGAAGGGTATTTCATCAAGGTGAACTTCTCTTTCCAAGGCCTTTGTATGTTGCCTATGAAGACCTTCTGCAAGTCAGAATCGGGCAGCTAATATGAGATTTATGAAAGGAGTGCTTGGTAGTGCAATATGAAATCAGTAATCTTTTCATTATCTCCTTGTTTACATCGGACAAGATCTGAAAAGGTCATCTTAGGCCCGATGTTTTCTTGGAACTATCTAAGGAATTGATTAACAAGTTGGTCGAATGATAAAATAGAATTGTTAGGCAAGGAACAGTACCATTGAAGTGTCGTGTCCTTGAGAGATCGGGGAAACAATTTATCCATCAACGCATCATGATGGAATAAGTCGATGCATAGGGCATTAAAGGAAGACACGTGTGTCTGCGGATCTTCCTTACCACCGTACTTCTCAAACTTATGGATCTTCTTTCCTTGAGGGAAAGGACTGTTTCATTGCAACCAACAGCAGACTATGTCAGAAGAAGGGCTAGAAGATACATTGGGTAGAGGCTTGGGAAAGGCTCACCAACTGGCTCTGCATCTTACCCATATTTTGAAGAAGAGTGTTCAAAATGGGGTCATTAGAAGATAGAGGGCTAGAGGAACCTCCCCCAGAACCACTACCAATCCTACCTCCATAACTGCCATTAGTATGACTTCCGCTAGAGCCACCACTAGAGCCATTGCCGCCAATAGGGCCTTCACAAAAACCACCACCATGACCTCCACCAGAGCCACCTCCACCAGCACCACCTCTGCTACCGAATCCACCACCACTACCAAATCCTTAACCACTTAGCCTGCCAAAACCTCCACCACTAGAGCTGGTAGAAGGGCTAAAGCTAAAGCCTGAAGGGACTTTATTCACTTTGATAATTTTAGGTTGCTCAGAGGTAGAAGGGATACTGATAGAAGGGACTGTGTCGGCCATGTAAATGGAAGTGGGAGGCATCAATACCCCTAATTGTCCTTCACACTCTTTGAAAGCGACTCCTTGTGCAAAACAAGGGTTGCTTGAAGGAGCACATGCTTTGGCAAGAATGAGGAGACTAATTAAAAGCTCTATGCCTATTTGATCGTTACCCATCATATGTTTTAATTCAATAACAACCCAAGTGGCTCTAGCCATCTTTGGATTCTTTCCAAGTGGCTTTCTAGGTTGCCCAATCCTTTAGCAAGGGTAGACACATATTCTGGAGGGATCTCAACAACCTCATGCTCGTCCACTGATGATGGTGTAGGGGTTGTAGGGGGAGTGGGAATGTGATCAGTTTCATCAATGAATCCCATCTCATTCCTTTATAACCATTCCTCTATAGTTAAACTAATGGTGGGACCAAATAAAAGGCTTGTAGAGAGACCAATCTAGGCCTTCATCCTTTCCATTGGAAGGTTTCGTACACTTCTCCTAACGATATACCCAAAAATTTTGGATTCGGTTGTGATGCTCATAAACCTTCACAAAGCTCAAGAGCACACCAATCATGAAGTACCCAAGGGAAGTTTCAACACCAACAAATGAACATACGTTGGTTCACATTGGATTCACCAAAAATGTAAGAGAGGGGGACCACCGTGTGCAAGACCCTAGGTCATAGAGGGTCAAGATGTGAGAAGCTTCCTTCACTTAGCTCAGCTAAGTGTAATTTTCAGGAAACAAAAGGTGAGAGTAACAAGGACCATGGGGTCTCTCAGTTACTTTGCAAACCTGAAGTATAGGAAAAGGCTAGGTGAGTTGGTTTCTAGGTTTAACATTGCATCTTGGGAAGCTCTATGTCCGAGGATAGAAGCACAATTTCTAGACGTCAGCATAGCGCGCTGGCATCTCAAAAGTGTGTTGTCGTCTATACGGCCAGACAACAATAAAGATGAGGTCAAGCCAATAGAACTAGCTAACGGCCAAATTGACTAACTAAAGGGCCAGAATGATGCAACTAGATAAATTAAATACTCTCTAATATGATAAAGCAAATATGCAAGAGTGACAAAAATAAGGAGAATCTCACTAAGGGACTCATTAACCAACTGGTTCTCTGAGAAGCATGCACACCTACACACAGAAAGAGGGAAAATTTTGGGTGGTTGTATAGGTGCCTGCCTTAGTCAAACCCCCATTTAGGTGTTTCCACCTCCATAGACAACCAAGGAAATGAAATAAAGGAATAGTATAGTAAAGAGAAAATAATTACTACAAAACAATGTTACGCTACTCAACCAAGTGATAGAGGAGAGGAGAGGGAAGCTTACCATTACCAAGGGAACTCACGGCTACTTGGGGGAGAAATGAGAGTACTCGAGCCTCTATTGAAATTGTGTGGTCCCAAACGTGCTCTACCAAAGTGATATAGTGTTGCTTTGTTGTAATGGAATGCTTGGAATGCTACTAAAAGTGTTGGATTGAATGCTTGAAGTGGTGAAGAAGTGAGCCCAATCCTTGGAAGAAGATGAAATGTTTGTTCAATGAGTGGATTTGAAGAAGGGATGGATAAAAATGACCATATTCGGGTTGGTTGGCTGAAGGGGATGTTACAACTTCACCTCCAATGAGAAGAGTAACGCCTCTACAGGTTTAGCCATAGGAATATGCCAGGGATGCTAGTGTGTCGCATAAACGTTAGCGTGTCGCATGAACATCTGCACCTCGTGCGGGCATCCCCAATAGAAACGCCTCCACCAACACTCAAAAACGGTGCGAAGTGGGATGCAAGCAACGAGCTTAGGTGGAATTAAGCCTTTGAACTTGATTTTCTAAGGAGGGTAAAGGAAAAAAGGGGAATTTTCATAAGGGGTACAAATTCACTCCTATACAATGATATTCCCTTCACATATTGATGCTTCTATATATGCACATGATGGTCCTCTCTATTTAATGTAGGAGCATCCATTTGGGTGCATTTGTTTCCTTTTGCGAAAAGTTTGGTTTTGGGTTGATTGATATTTTTGTGTGTGAATAAGGTCAATTTGGACCATTTCAAACCATTTGGAGTCATATTGGATTAGTTTTGATGTTTAGATGCAAACTTGTCAAAAGTTGTCATTGATGTCACCTAAAAGTTGTAATTTTGGTTTGGGAAGTTATGAATTAGTTTCAGGTGGTATAAATGAATGTAATTGGTTAAATATGACATATTTTCACACCAAAAAGGTTGAAGAAGGAATGGAATGAAAAAAAACTCATTTTTTCACGTTTTCCTTAGCATTTTCCATGTGAAACAACCTGTAATCCATGTTGTATGGATTTTTATGGTTGAGTGCGACCCTACAAGTGATTGGGAAATGTAGAGAATGTATTTATATTTCAAATTCTTTTGATTTGGTGAATTTTCATTATGTTTTGTAAAAGTTATAGCAAAAGCAGTGCAAAAGAAGTGGATTTTTTATATTTTCAATTAGAGCAGTAAATTGTACAGACTTGTACAACCTGGTATGAATATGGTAGTTATTGGAGGATTTAGGGCTCTTATCTATGGTTCATATTATTTTGGTTTGGTCTCACTTGGAGTTAATTTGACCAAGTTATGATCAAAGTGGTGTTGACAATCTACTTTCAGACCTAAGGTTTCCAACAAGGGTAATAAATTCATAACTTTTATTTTAACCATGGAAAAGTTATTAAAATTGGTGAAAATACTCTTAAGGCCATTATAAAGATATATTTTAAATTAAATTTCACCAAACAAATGTATGTGAAAGTTATGCTAACCTATGTGTGTTCATTTTCATTAGAACAGTCATGAAACACTAGTTTGCTTCATGTTTGAACAAATTTATGCATAGTTTGGGTATAGTTGGATTCAGAATCAATGAAATATGTTGTGGAAGGTATGTTTAGAAAAAGTCTCTTAATTTTTAATATTTTTCTCTTTGTTGAGTGCCCATAAGGCCATGACAACAATGTTTCCAATGTGATCTAGAATGCATTTACTCATTGTTTGAAATGAATCGGTTTATGAAAGTTGTCAAGTGAATCAAGAGCATTTCTTTCTCTGCATCATTTTTGGTATCATAGCCAAAATATCTATGGAAGGGATGTTTTGAAATTTTTTGCATTGTTTTTGATAGGTTGAAGTGAAGAAGGTCTAGATGCAAAAAGACTAGGTTGTGATGAAAAGGAAAGAAAACCTAGGTGAGGTATCACAAGAAGAATCTAAGAAAAGAGAAGAGATATCAAGATGTAGTAGAAAAATAAAAAGGGGAAGATGAAGGTGGTATGTGCAGGATCATGATGGGCCAAAAATTGGTGATATGATGGGTATGTGTAGGGTATGTGGCTGACAACTTTTTTCTTACCCAAAATTGATGAAATGAAAAGGGTTTTTAAAGGAGATTCTCAAATTTCCACCAATATAAATTATGCTTTACTTTTAATTTAATAAATAATTATTATTCATTTTCTTTTTGAATTACGATGAAAGTCTTGATTGATAGGTTGATTGAAAAACATTTATAGCTTTCAAATAGTATCACATTTTTTGAATCTGAAACATGCATCACATTCTATGATTTGTATACTATAGGATTAAAAAAAAAAATTCCATGAAGTTTTGACCAAGTTAAGGTGGTCAGACATACGAGTTTTTTATATTTTTTAAAGTTGTAATAAAAAATTAATAATTAATTATTTACTTGGAAAAAAATTAGAAAAAAATATGCATCACATTGGGACATGAGTCCTCTACTTATATCTAAAATCTTATAAAAAATATTATCATTTTATTGTGGTTAGGGTGGTCAGACATACACCTACTTCTTATTTTTTCCTTGAAATTTAAGTGTTATTGCATTGAAATTTCAAAATTTCACCAAATAATTTTTTTTTCTTTTCTAAATAAACCTAGTAGTTTAGAAACTATGTTCAATTTTCTACATATTCTATTCTTACATATTTTTGAAATAATATAGATAACTTATTCAATTTTTTATGTCAAGTTACCTAACTCTGATTTTTTTGAATTTTTTGCCACTTAAGGGCCTATTTTTTCCATGATGATCCTACACATACCCATCAAAAAAATAAGCTAAGTTGCAGAGTTTGATAGGAAAATGAAAGAGTTTGAAAAACATATTAATCTTGTATTGCAACAGTATCTTGGGGAAGTATACCAAGAAAATTTTTGGCATTAGCCAATGAGAAAGAAGGTAAAGTGGCCCATAAAGATGATTATTTAGAGAAGAAGAAGGCAAAGGATGAGTGCTTAGAAAATTGAAGATGAAATAAAGTTTCATGAAGACTTCGAGAATGCTACATAAGAAGCAAATGAAGCATAAAAAAAGGAGGAGTTTGCAAGCAATGAAGTTAGGGAAGAAAGAAAATCCATGTAGTAGGCCATTGAACAAGTAAATGGTAGTACAAATATTGGTTTTGATCATGTATATGAAAAAGAGAATGTAGATATATAGGTTGACAGGGAGAAGAGAAAAGAGTGGTTGGTCAAGAACATGAAAGAGGTAGAGGAAAATGGTGTTGTGGGGAATAATGATGGGGAAACACTTCAAGAGAGGATAAGATATGAAGGAAAGGTAAAGAATAATGACCAAGAGATCATGATTGAACCATACAAGGATGTAAAGGTGATACTATAGCATGATAGTCCAAGACAACAAACTGAAAATTATGAAGAAAAGCCCACAAAGATTGAAAGATGTCCATGAGAACATTGGAAGAACCTTGAGAACACAAGAAAGGTTAAAGGTGTAGACCATGGAGAGAATGAAGAGGCAGAAGAAATGGATAGCAGCAATGAGGTGTATGATAGAGCAATAGAATCTTGGAGTCTTCAAGTACAGAAGTTGATAAGCAAGAGAAGATGCAAGAAGAAAGAGAGGAAGAAAAGAGTGCACACCAAGAAATAGGGAGTAAATCAAGCCATGAATAGAGAAGATCAAGAGGAGGTCCAAGGATAGTTAGGAATACAACACAATTGGAGGAAGAAAAAAATTTATTTGATCATCATTTGAGGTGGAACTTAAATTTCTTTTCCTCGAGAGTATGATGCAAGATTATCCATTTGGGTGCATTTGTTACCATTTGGGAAAATTTTGGTTTTGGGTTGATTGGGATTGTTTTGTGCCAATAAGGTTAATTTGAACCATTTAAGACAATTTGGGGTCATATTGGATTAGTTTTGATGTTTAGGTGGAAACTTGTCAAAAGTTGCAAAATGTTGTCATTGTTGTCACCTAAAAGTTGTAATTTTGGTTTGGGAAGTTAGGAATCATTTTTGGCTAGTATGAATGAATATAATTGGTTAAATATGACATATTTTATTTCCAAAAAGGTTGGATGAGGATTGAAATGAAAGAGAACTCATTTTTGCATGTTTTCCTTAGCATTTTCTATGTGAAACAACTTGTAATCCACATTGTATGACCTTGTACGGTTGAGTACGACCCTAAAACTTATATGGATGGAAAGATAATTTAATTTCATATTTTCTTACTTCTTACCAATCCTAAAATAAATTTTGTTTAATTTGTCTAATGAGGCAATCTTCTTAGCAACCCTGTTAAGAAACTAGGGTTTCCAATTTTGAGATAAAATCTATTTTTCTTGATTGGCATGGTGGAAAATGCTGAGATTTTCAATAAATATCTACTTTTACATATGATAATGGTTCTTAAGATCTTGGACTGATATCTTTTAGCCACAAGGAGTTATGCTAGATTGTGTATCTCATTTTACAAGAAAACAATCCTAAAACATTAGTTCCATGAGGGTTTAATGAAATCTATACATTATTTGTTCTTGAATGGGTGGTAAATCAATAAAATGTGTTGTAAGAGGACTGTACAGTCCAAGATTCTCATGTTTCATGTTATTTTCTTTGTTGAATTCCCATTAGGCTACTTGAACTATTCCAAAGTTGAACTACGATGCATCAACGCCATGGTTTGCAATGAGTCTTTGTATGAAATGTGTCAAAATAGTCAAATTAATCTAAGCTAGTCCTTTCTCTTCATCACTATATCATTGGACTGGAGTCATTGAAAAAGTACGCCTTTTGTATCTTACTGAGATCAACTCCCATCATTGATCTCAGTAAGATACAAAAGGAGAGAGATTATGTAGCCTCCCCATAGAAAACAGTAGAAATGTTGAAGATCCCCTCCATGATGAAGAAACTTTGTGTTGATCCTAGAATTCTGAAGAATATCCAATGTTTGTAAAAAAAATGCCTCCCTTTAGGGAGAAACAACCACTGATGCAAGAGAAACTCCAACTCTGAAACAAGAAAAGGGAGAGGAACAGTCAACATGAAAGCTGCCTTTAAAAACTGTCTCAGTGCCTTCACATAACCAAATGTCACATCATGATCAGGTGCAACCTCAACTGAAGAAGGTGGATCAACAAGACCATGTGGAAAGTTTGAAGCAATAATCTCCAAAGACATATATGGTGTGATAGCAGTGCATATACTATAATAAAAGGAAGGGATATACCCTCAAATGCATCATCCAAAGCAGAAATGTGAGATTCACAAAACAACTCTGCAAGACCTATCAAGTGACTATTGCACAAAGAATGGTCTAAAGGATCAAAGAAATCCTATTGTGCTTAAGAACCAACCTTTGAAGAAATAGGAGATGAATCAACATAGGTATGAAGAACTCAAAAGTTAAAATGACCAATCACTCCTGTGGAATTACTATCAACACTAGCAAGAGGGGTGTGAGGCTCATAATCATCATCATCAACAAAATGAGAAAAGCCATAGAGACAAGACTCATGATCAACTTCACCAATAAAAATAACTTTTCTAGTATCAACCTCTCTAATGAAAATAGAATATGTAGTGAACTCTATAGTCTTAGGTGCCTCACCATGAGTAATCTAATAGATGGAAAGTAGATTTGTGTGAAAATTAGGAATACACAATACATCATTGAAAAAACCATCACCAATCTCAACATTTCCTATCCTTGCAACATCCAACAACTTACTATCTCCCAACAAAATCTTAGAAGTATTAGTAGGGTGAAGACCCAAAAAAGGATAGGGAGTAAACCCATGTGATGAGATGCTCTTGAATCCAAAACCATCTATCACAACCAAAATGAACTACAAAAGTTACCAATGCGCATGTGCCTTTTACCCATGTAGAGTTTATCTTCTTTATCACTTGCAAATCCTGCATTCCCTAACTATGTAGGTTTGGATGATGATGCAAATGGAGATTTTTTAGAAGGAGAAATATATGAAGGTAGTGGAATATTGTTCTTTTGAAGAAGATGTGAAATCTCATCAATCTTCTTTGTATAATAGTGGTGTTCATCATGACCTTTATTCTTGCAATACACATAAATGAACTTCTCCTTCTTAGTTTTATCCTCTTTTGAAGAGGTGGAGGAATCATTAGATTCTTTCTTAGCCTTAGTTTTCTTCTTCCCTTTTCTTTGATATGCTTGTGCAACTAATGCATGATTCATAGAGACCCCCTCTAACTAGGAAAGTTTTGCTTGCTCCCTCATCAAACAGTCATAGAATATCTTAAAAGAAGGCATTTGGAATGCATTTTACAAAGAAAAAACTACAAATAGACCTCTCATCTTAGACAAAATAAAAAAAATGGACTTCTTATTAGTTTTACCCTTCCCACATCCTACCAGTTGTAACCTCACAAATATGAACTTGACTAGGAAATCATCAATGGAAGGAAATGCATCAGGGGAAAGAGAAGTTAATGTTTCCTCTAGTTGCAAAGCATGAAACTTACTAACCTAACAAAACAGGTTTTGTATCTCATCACATACCTCCTTAGGTGTATTACACTCCTCAATATGGAAAACAAGATTGTCAGAAACATGCAAAAATATCAAACCCATAGCTTCATCACACATGTTTCTGTGGGAAAAATTTTCATACTCCCTGGTAAAAGTGGAAAGGGAAAAATGATAATTAGTGACATAATTTAAATAAATTTGATATTTATTTAAATTAATCAAGGAGGAATAAGGATAAAGTGAATTAATTAAAAAATTAAGAATTGTTTAATTAATAGAAGAATTATGACATTAGCGGGTAATTAAATAATTAAAATTATTTAATTAAGCTAGGAAGAATGTGAATTAGTGATAAAATGTTGCTTACAAGCTCAAAACAATTTTCAATATCTACAAATAGTAATTGATTTTGAAATTAAAGATATGTGTAATCCAACTATTGAGATCACTCCTTTAAAAGAGAGCCCAAAAGTCAACTTGAAAAACCCTAGGGAAAAATGCCCTCCATAAAATTATATTGCACAAATTTTGACTCTTTAACATAATTTCCTCTTCTAAATGGTCCCTATAATTAATCAATTTTTCCATCAATGATCCTTTTTTGTATTTGAGAATTTTTTTAGGATTGGAACCTCCATTTTACATCTTTATAAAATATCATTGAATCATACCAAAATCATTGATATAGTATTTAATTATATAAATTAAATCATTAAAAAATAAGGGGATAACACAAATAAATCCCTATTTTATCCATGCATAATGACCAATGATAGCTTGGATACCCTCTCTACCATTTCAATAGATGCAATAATATAATGAATTATAATAACTTAGGTTTGAAATAATACTACAAAAATGAGTAAAAATTTCAAAACAACACAAGCTAAGTTGAATAAATTATTTTTAAGGGTTAGCAAGAATGAAATAAAAGGAAAATGAGATTTAGAAATAGCTTCATAATGGAGATAATAAGTTACAAAATGCATACAAATATAATATTATATTATGCATCAATTCATATGTTGTAGATTTCTTCTACTTAAATCAATAATCTATTTTTGACACATACATAAATTTGTCCCTCTAATAATCATGTGAAGGGACCACATTCATACATTGACCAACTAAGCTGATCAATTGAACACAATGGATCATTATATTCTTTTTTAAAATCTATAAGTTCAAAATATTATCATTGATGATGATGGTGATAATGATGATGATGCTTATTATTATTTTACTCTAATTGAAGTTTCCAAAAATACTAAAGAAATATAGGGAAAAAAATATAATATTATGTTAAAACACTTAGAAAAACCATTCAAAACATTGGCAAAAATAAAGCACAATTATGAGGATGTGTAGAAATATTATGGAAGTATGTGAAAAATATTTTATAGATTCTTAAATTATAATTATATATGTGTATAGTTGAAAGTAGCACTTTATAATAGTGGTCAATTAAATTTAAGATATATTTTTTAGCATTAACCTAAACTTTGATGATATTGCAACTATCGTAAAGTAAATGTTTAACAAGAATTGATATAGAATATCTTATAAAAAAAAATGTGTTAAAAAATTATTGCAAATCATACATGGATAGATAAAATATTAAATGAGCCAATTGTATAAACTACATCTCTTTCAAGGAATTTTTAATCAAATTAATCATTTGATTGAGAATGGTGTGTAGAATATCAAGTATTTAATTCTTGAGTACCTTTAATTTAAGACATCGCATATAATTTGGACATCAAATGGTAGATAATATTTAAAGAAGTATATCCTCTTAGTCTCAAGAAGTTAAAAAAAAATTCTCCTCAAGGAGATAATTATGGATTAAACCCCTCTAAAAAATTTATAATATTTGATGTTTATGAATTTTATGTAACTTTTGTTATATATGTTTTAAATATTGAACATAATTTTTTTCTATGAGATTGTTGGCACCAAAAATGTCTTCATATGATTTCCATGATTGACATTGTTTACACAAAATATATTGATACCTAGGACATTTGACATGCATTTAATTAAGTAATACATTTTATTGTACATGATAGATAAAACATGTGTGCAAATTTAGTTTTACAAGATAAAAAATAATCTCATGTACATATTTCATTTTTGTGTGACCAATCCTAGGATAAATCACTTGAAACCCCTACAATTGTAAAGATCTTAGTAGATTATAATATTTAACTTTGATACATATAGATTGCTTGACACCCTAATGAATGATTGCATAAATTTATGATAACATATTGATTCATCAAGATAATGTAATGTCGTAAAATTGCACCCCTTGCAATTTCACATACATTCTTGTGTCTGCTTTAGTGTCCACTCCCCTAGAATTTGTGTAGGCTCATGTTAGTCCCTACATTATCCTTTTCCCCTTCTCACGATGCTTAAGACCCAACTACCCTCGCATGTCATATTTGCATTAAACTTTGTGCTTTTCCCATTCTTGTCATTTTGTAGAATGATGTGTTTGGACACTGGCGCACCACACAAAGGTCTACGCACCCTGCTAGCATCCTATAACATTTCAACGTTCAAATGACCATTTCGAGCATGTTTTCCTCTTGTCACTTACCTTTGTTGGTGGTAACGGCCTAAGATGCCTTATAATAGATCGAGAAGCTTCTTGTCCCCCTATTCTTTCATTAAAAGAGCTATCTTTTCAATCCATTTGGCTCTCTCCCTCGATTACTCCCTCTTGGACACACTCTTTTCTCTTGCTCTCTTGCTTGCACATCTCTCTACAACTTTTTACAGCACTCAAGCTCTCAAGTTCCAACAACACTCTTTGTAACTCTCTTAGCTCTCACAACTTTGTCTCTCTCCTTGGCTTCCTCAAGCCTTGCATTCTATTTATCTATCTCATGATATGGGTTCTCCTCTTTCAGTAGGGATTGCTTTTATCACTCCATATTTGCTTACTTTTTTCACTTTCTCTATCTTGCTATCCATGGAGGTGGGAACACCAAAATGAGGGTTTGATGAGGCAAACCCCTATACAGCCCTAACATTTTTCCCTCAATCTTTTGTGTGTAGGTGTTGAAGATATCTAGTTGCTAGAGGCTTCATCACTTGGGTTATTGTGAGAATTTTCTCTCTATATCTTCTTTATTTATAACATTTACATTCTACTTAGTTTACTTTACTTTATTTCAGCTCTGTTATTCTTTATTACTTTCTCACATTCCAAGATTTGTAAGGAGTTAGGGTAGAAGTAGTCCCTTTGTGTTTCTTGAGGCATTCTTAGATTTATATCCGTACGAGACTCTAGCATGCATTTGGTTCTCTAGTGTGTCGCCCTGCCATCCATTTGTTGTGTTGTCATCCTTTGGTTGGGAGTATTTGTAGGATCATGATGGGCCAAAAAGTGGCAACATGATGGGTATGTGGCTGACAAATTTTTTTTACCCAAAATTGATGAATCGAAAAGGGTTTTTAAAGGAGATTCTCAACTTTCCACCAATATAAATTATGCTTTAATTTGAATTTAATAAATAATTATTATTCATTTTCTATTTGAATTACGACTAAAGTCTTGGTTGATAGGCTGATTGAAAAAAATCTATAGCTTTCAAATGGTATCACATTTTTGAATCCGAAACATGCATCAAATTCTATGCTTCGCATACTATAGGATTTTTTTTAAAAAAAATCATGAAGTGTTCACCAAGTTAAGGTGGTCAAACATATGAGTTTTTTATATTTTTTAAAAGTTGTAATAAAAAATTCATAATTAATTATTTACTTGGAAAACAATTAGAAAAAAATATGCATCACATCAAGACATGAGTCCTTACTTATATCTAAAATATTATAAAAAAATATTATCATTTTATTGTGGTCAGGGTGGTCAGACAAACACCTACTTATTTTTTCCTTGAAATCTAAGTACTACTACATTGAAATTTCAAATTTTCACTAAATAGATTTTTTTAAAAATAAACCTTGTAGTTTAGAAACTACATTCAATTTGCAACAGATTCTATTCTTACATATTTTTGAAATAATATAGATAACTTATTCAATTTTTTACGTCAAGTTTCCTAACATTGATTTTTTTGAATTTTTCGCCACTTAAGGGCCTGTCTTTTCCATGATGATGTTGCACATACCCTTGGAAACTCACTAATTTGTCTGAAATATGTTTGTGACCTACTCATTCTGATTTTCAAACTCTCATTTTTTTCCCTGAGGTAGTTTAGGCCAGTTCACCCCCTGGGATTCTCTTGAGAATAAAGAGACTCATGAGTAGTGAATCCCCCTTCTCTACATTTTGGTGAACCCAACATGAAAACAACTTTGTACTTTCAAAGTGATGCACCAACTTTCGACTAATTTGATTATGCATTTTTATTATATTTAACTTATTATTTCCAAAATGAATTTAATATCCTATTTTATCAATTCAATATCTAATTTTATTCAAAGTGTTAATGATGTTCCATTTCATGCATGTGATGGTGACTTGGCTTTACCCATGTCACTTGGTGTCTTTGATCCTTCTCACAAAATTCCTCTTGCTTTGGAGGATATCTTGTTGCAAGAAGATGGAATCATTGATACATTTCTTAATGTTAGTCTACCTTCTCTTCATTCCAATGCACTCTCTTCTAGAGAAGATGCATTAGCAAATGATGAATCTCCTTCCACATTTGATCCTCCCTAGATTGATGTTGAAAATATTTCTTCAAATAATTATTTCACTAGTTGTGATGATTCTGTAAATGTAATCTATGTCTTTGATGCCCTTCAAAGGCTTAAGAGACCAATAATTTACCTAACTATAGCTAGTCCTCATAAAATCATTTTTCCTATTAATGGTGTTCCAGTTGATAGTGACTCTCCTGGTATTTCTAAGGCTTCCTCTTATAGAGTGATATCCCATAATTATAGTACTAGAAGGAATAAAAAAAATGTTTATCAACTTTCTTCTTTACCATATTCTCAACCAAATCTTCCTTCAACTCCTAAACATATAAATAAAGAACCTAGTGATTATGATCTTGTCGAGCAAATCCTTGTTACTCCAACTAAGATCTCACTGTGTGACTTGCTTCAATCTACTCTGATTTATCAAGGTATGTTTCAAGAAGCCTTGCAAAATATTCTCTTACCTTGTTTCACTAGATAGATGGATGTTAATGCATTGATGGCTCATATTCATGCAGATTTTCTGGATATCATGTTCTATCCACAAGAACTTCCACCCCTGGATGTGAAAAAACAAGCATTTCCTCTATTGATCATAGTTATCATTAATGATATTGGCATTCGACATACTCTTCATAAGATTGGTTCAATGCTCAATGTATGTAGCATTGATCTATTTCCTAAGACTAATATTGATTCATCTTATCTTAATGCTTGTTTTGTTGAAATTCGTGGGTTTGATAATGTTGGTCGACAAGTCCTAGGCACGATAGTCTTTCCTTTGTGGTCGGGACCCATTACTATACCCACCCTTGTATATGTTATGTCAAAAAAATTACCATATAATCTTCTCCTTGGTAGACTATGGATTCACGCTATGGGTGCAATCTCATCTAGCTTGCATAAATCTACCATGTTCACTTGTAACAATCAAGTAGTCACAGTCAAGGCTGATCTTGAGGCTATGAACTTATGTGAAATGGCAACTATTGTTCAAGTTTTGGTTGTGCCTACTCTTATTGCTTTAGTATCTTCCAATGTGTCAATGTTTAGTTCAGTAGTACCTACTACAAAGGATACTCTTTCAGAGATAGATGTCCCTAAAGAAGATCCTTTTGAAGCAAGAAATCTTAATTCTACTTCTTCTTCTTCTCAAGAAAATGCATGTATTGGTGATGATTGGGGTTCTCTAGAATTTATGGAATCCTTCATTGGAGAAAATAAAGTCACCCCGATTCACTTAGACCTTTCAATAGCATCATCCACACCTGCTATCAAAGATTAATATTCGTGTACATCACGGGGTAATGTGAATGCAAATTTTAATGTTCTTAATGTTGATCCTCTCTCTTTTAATGAAGATGATCATGCTTTTTCTAGCAATCCTATAAAAAAGGCTTATAGTGATCCCATAGAAGACTATGATCCCCATTGCTGGAATAATGCTCTCTATAAAGATCCTCCATTGTCTTCTATCTTCATTTCTTTCTCTTGTGAGCATTAAAACTCTTCCTCATAAGAGAAAGGGTTGCTTCATTGTGCTCATTCTTTATCTAAGAAAGAGTGTATTTTTGGAGGCTTCTAAAAGCCCACTTGATTACTCTTCCTTCTCCTACACGTAGGAAATCTCATAACCATGATAAAGATAAATATTCCTTTTGAGCATACCATCGAGTGCTTGCCCATTCCACTAGTGAATGTAAGGCCTTGAAGGATAAAATACAACAACTTCTTGATTCAAGTTTCATCACTCATTTATTTGTTGATGCACTTGCCTCATCTTCAAATAACAAGTGATATCAAGGTCTACCTCGATCATGTATGTTCTAAGTATCTCGCATGGTTCTCCTCCCCTGTATGTTGGTGGTAGTTATAACTCATCCTAGAGATGTGTGTCCTTCTAAGGACCCTCTCTCTTCTCTATGTCTTTCAAATGAAGTGTCCCTTGAGTGTACCCCTTTTCTTTTGAAGGGTTCCCGAGGGACTCCTTTGAAAGATTTTTTCTCAAATGATATCTTGTCATCTAGCTTGGGGGTAGGTTTCTCTGATTAGTCTTTCCCTGGAGGACCAAGAACCTATAGAGCTCCTTTGCATCAAGATTTCCTAACATGTTTAGTCTATGGATTAACATGTTACTTTTTAGGTGCACATATGAAGTTCCTTTTCAATCAACTTTATAGGATTGAGCACCTATAAGTTCCCAATCTGACTCTGTGGAGTCCCCTACGTCAGGCTTCCCTCAGGAGAGAGCACCTATGGTTCATTCTTTACAAGTCTAAGGACCTGTAAAGTGCTTTCACCCTGCAGGATCCATTCACCATTGGTTTGTGGGCCTTTGGTGTAGTTTGTTCAACTCTATAGGAGAGAGTACCTACAGAACCTTTTGTTCACCTTCTTTAGGTCTACAGATCTATGGCTCATTTTTTCAACTCTCCTTGGGTTTGAGCACCTATGGATCCATCTCTCTTAGAATTTTTATTTCTTCCTATCTTCTCCATCTCTCTCTTAAATTCTCTTTCTTCTCAATTGTGTATACCGGATCGAAGATCTACATCATCTTCATCTTGAGTATATGCTCCTTCTCTTTTCGATATTGGTTGCTTCCCTAAATTTTGGGTGCATTCTTGTCTTGAAGCAATTAGTTCTTACATTCTTCTATTTATTTTAGAATCCTTATATATGTTATTTCTTAATTTGGGGACAATGCATAGTACTGAGACAACCATTTACATCGAGGTCTCTTTCACTTTGCTGACTCAAATCTTGTTAGTTAGTTAGGTATGTATATATATGTGTTTTTATGCTCTAACACCATGATGTAATGACTTTTCATGTTCTAACATTGTTGTCTTGTGTGGGTGTTTCTTTTCTAATGTGTTTTTTTTGTAGGTCTTTAGCCTAGGGGCATGCTTCTTTGGTTCGAAGAGTTATCTCCTTCCTCTATAGTATCCTTTTGGCATAATGATGTTATTTATGTTTAGTAGATTTCCTTTAGCGTGCATGTTATTGTAGATTCATATGCCCACTAAAGTGGGGGGAAAATGTAACGTTGTAAAATTACACCCCTTGCAATTTCACATACATTCTTGTGGCTGCTTTAGTGTCCACTCCCCTAGCATTTGTGTAGGCTCATTTTAGCCCCTACATTAGCCTTTTTCCCTTCTCAAGATGCTCAAGACCTAGCTACCCTTGTGTGTCATCTTTTCATCAAACATTATTCTTTTCCCATTTTTATCGTTTTGTAGCATGATGTGTCTGGACACTAGCATGCCATGCAGACATTTGTGCATCATGCTAGAATCATGTGACATTTCGACATTTGAACGACCATTTCTGAGCATGTTTTCCACTTGTCACTTACCTTTGTTGGTGGTAATGACCCGAGATGCCTTGTAATGGATTGAGAAGCTTCTTTTGCCCCTATTCTTTCATTAAAATCTATCTTTTTAATCCATTTGGATCTCTCTCTATTGATTGCTCCCTCTTGGACACACTCTCTTCTCTTGCTCTCTTGCTTGCACAACTCTTTACAACTTTTTACAACACTCGATCTTTCAAGTTCCAACAACACTCTTTTCAACTCTCTTGGCTCTCACAACTTTATCTCTCTCCTTGGCTTCCTCAAGTCTTGTAGTCTAGCTATCTATCTCATGATATAGGTTCTCCTCTTTGAGAAATCTTTAGTTCTAACATTTACATTCTACTTCTATTTAGTTTACTTTATTTTAGCTCTATTATTCTTTTTTACTTTCTCACATTCCAAGATTTCTAAGCTGTCAAAGTAGAAGTAGTCCCTTTGTGTTTTTTGAGACATTCTAAGTTTTATATCCGTACAAGACTAGCACACATTTGGGACTCCAGCTCGTTGTGTTGTTGCCCTTTGGCTAGAAACTTGTTAGTTTTTCTAAAATACATTTGTGACCTACTCATTCTGATTTTGAAACTCTTGCTTTGTTCCCTCAGGTAGTTTAGGGTAGTTCACCCCTTGGGATTCTCTTGAGAATAAAGAGAATCATGAGTAGTGAATCCCCCTTCTCTACAGATAATATGTTAATTGATGATAATGATGTGTATAATATTGAGTAGATCTATAGTAAAAATATTACTTCTTAGACACCTTAAAGGTTAGACACTCGAAATATTATATTTTTTAAGAAGTTTGTATTTAGTCTCTCAAGAAATTACAATAATTATCACCTAAGAAAGATAATAAAAGATTCATCTTGTCTTTAAATAATTTTAAACCTTTAGTTTTTGTAGGTCATTTTTATTAAGTGTTTAAAGGAATATAGAAATTTTATTCTAGTATGTATTTGGCACCAAATATTTCATCCTATGATTTGCATGATATTCCTATGGTTTCTACAACATAGATAGTTTATTAGTATAGTTGGAAAGAACTTAATTAACTAATAATTACGTTTTCAAGTGATAATTGAATCATGTATACAGAGTTGATTTTGTATCTGATAACATAATCTCATATGCAAAGCTCTATTGTCTTTCATTTGTGTTGGGGAAAAGAACTTATAGAAGCTTCCAATTGTAATTAGTGGTATTTAATTTGTAACTTTGATATAAAGAGATGTTTAAAAAAAATGTTATCTATTGTACAAAGTGGCTCTAGGAAAATTCACCACCAGCAATTTACTGACGAAAAATTCATCGCCAAGTAAAATTCACCACCACATCATTAACCTTACACAAAAATTAATCAATTTTTATATATTATCATGTTAAAAACATTCATATCAAAATAAACATAAAAATAATTAAAAAATAAAATTGTCAATAAACTAAAAAAATTCAAAGTTATCGAAATATATATTAAAAAATATTAATGCGGTTAATTTTTCAATTGTTGGTGGTGAATTTTACTTGATGGTGAATTTGTCATGGCGATGAATCTTAATTTTCCATAAAATATTAACATGAATAAATAGAATCATGAGCTTCATTTATGTCAACATTTGTTTGACTCTACATAAAAATTTGGATTTATACATTTAAATTTTGTTTAATGATTTCCTTATAGAGTAAAACTATGTATAAGTTTCTAGTGAGAATTATTTATCCTAAGAATACTTGTGTGAGAATAGTATGTGTACACTAGTGCACAAAGGAAATTACAATAAGGAATTAGCAATGGTCTAATAAGCAATGTCAAAAAATGATTTACAAACATAAAATATTACTTTCATTAATTTCAAAGTAATGAAAGTCAGAAAATTTTATATTTATATATATATATATATATATGTGTATGAATCTGATTAAAGACCAAAGGAAAAATGGATGATATCACTGAATATATATTGTAATGGACCAGCAAATTTTGTGTACAAATACATAAGAATATCCTAAATAATTTAGTAAATTTTAAGATATATTATTAAAATATAATCAACTAATAATTTCATTTAAATAGATTTAAGATAATTAATTATACATATTCAATCAGAATTTATACAACAAACTTCACTTTCTACATAGATTTAAAATTATGAATGTCTACTATACTTTTATATAAGGATCAAAATGTAAAACAAACATTAAATTTTTAGATTTGAAAAATAAAAAACAATAATTCTATAAATATCATTGTGCAACCATATAGATAATGCATTTTGAATTCATTTTCTTTCCGAAAAATGTTCATAACCATTTAAATAATCTTTGTAACCAGGAAAACGAATGCCATTAAATTTAAGTGTAGAAATTCCTAATCCTATCATGGATTAAAACTTGAATGAAAAGTATTTTACTTTAAAAATACGATTGTTTCTAGAAACCATTTAATTCCGCAACGTGCGAGAATTTTTTAGTCAGAGATGGCAATGTGAACAACAAAGGCAAGCCACAATTTCTGTGCACTATCAGTCTTTCTGAAATACTGACTCAGTCATTTCAATTTTCTGCCTACCTCCCATTATTCTGAATTGAATTGACTATGAAAATCGATATTAAATTAATGGTGGAAATGCATATTCAAAGATTGCTGCTACATATTCCCCCGAGATTTAAGCTGAGATGGAAATCAACGTCAAAAATGTACTTCTCTGAGGAAATTTGGACTCCTTTTCCGCCAGCAATAAAAATGATCCAAAACACTTCACACTGAGACAGTTTTTTCCTCATCACTATTTTTTTAATTTTCTGAATTTCAACAGCAATTGCAGTTCGAATACCTTTCGAAATTCGAGGGGAAATTTATGAAAATACCACCTTGAAAATGAAATGGGGTGATAATTAAACTGTAATCGAATGTTGAAAAGTGTACTTTTAATATGTTTTTATTTGTTTGTTTTTTTATTTATTGTATTCATTCTTACATATTTCAAGGATTTGAATCTAATTTTTACATTTTATGTTTCAATTTTTTAGTAGTTATCTTAAATTTCGTTTAAGATCAAAGCATCAAAAATAACTTCTAAATTATTAAGATCATTTAATATTAGGTGCAAGTCAAGTGAATTTCAACAATTTATTAATCAATACTATCGCATATTAAAATTTACATGTTTGGGTGTTGTATTAAAGGTTAAGAAACTCATGTCATTTAATAATCCTGAGGAATTAAGGAAGAGAACATTTATTCATCATAAAATCATTAAAAATTCATATATTGTAGCACAAAATTCAAATTTACATTCATATAAATATTACTAGGCATTTACATTCTACTTTGCATATACGCAAAGTTGCTAAAATCACGGAATCAATGGAGGGCTTGATTGAGGCATATGCTAGGAAGTTGGGCTCATTCACCTCATAGCATAGGAAGTTCCAACATTGTTTAATAGTACAATCCCATCCCAAATTATTGGTAGTGAACTCGATCTTTTAAGAAACTAGATATATGTTCAAAGCTACATTTGCATGTTTCAAACAACATGAGAAGTTCAAAATGAGTAGAATTATCAATTAGGTGATTTCTAGGCCATTGGAGTATATGGATAGTGTAAGTTTGACAAAAACTCACTGAGATGAATCACATAAAAAAGTTAGTAAAAAGGGAATTATACTTGCATAGCATTTATCTAAAGTGAATGTTTGTAAATTTAACTAGTTGATTTATTTGTGTAGATAAGTCTAGAAAGTGCTAAATATATTTCATTTTATTTTGGTGAACACATTTGATCTTACACCCCCCTAGGATTCGGTCTTAAGATTTATTCTTCCAAATATTTATTCATATCATATGCATGTTATATTTGTTAAGGTTTTGATATATCTATGTATATGCCCTCATGGGTATATCCCTATGATGGATGTATTTTCCTCTTT
This sequence comes from Sequoia sempervirens, assembly GCA_007258455.2. Classification (NCBI taxonomy): domain Eukaryota; kingdom Viridiplantae; phylum Streptophyta; class Pinopsida; order Cupressales; family Cupressaceae; genus Sequoia; species Sequoia sempervirens. Next base: position 207,016,204 of record VDFB02105785.1, read on the forward strand.
CCTAGAAAATTTCTCTGCTTATTCCACTATAATTTACGATGATCATACATATTTTGTGGCCTATGATTGTGACTTATCTCTTACCTTCACCCTCTACTGATATGACATGTCTAAGGATGGTGGTTTATGTGATAATGAAGTTTCATCGATTACACATGTTTTTGTTCATCCTACCTCATGATATTCCCATATCCTTAGATTCATGTTCTTTTATGTTGTGTCTTATGACAAGGCTAATCTAATGGATGTGTATGTATAATTATCTTTATACATGATGGTAATTTTTATAACCATGATATTCCCTTAGCATCTGACATTAGTATTATGAATATTCTTGATGATCCTTAAATTTTTGCTACATTGAATAGTGACCTTGTTACTCTTAGTGAGGAATTCATGCATGATGAATTTAATTATTTAAATTATTTGCATCTTTATATTTTGATTCATTCCTACTTTTAGAGTAGGATCATATTGATAATGACATAATTGATGATGTATTGAAATAGTTTTATTTAGAATCTATTCCTTATAGTTCATTGACTAAGTGGGCACATGGTTTCATTGATTATTTTAGTCCCCTAGTGTGATTAAGGATAATAAATGGACTTCTCTATACATCTTCATATTTAATATATATCTTTAAATTTTCTCTTCACATATTCTTTATATGTTATAGGTCTACACTCTGCTTAAATTCCTATAGAAAATCCTATACTATATAACATATAAATATTATGTGAAGATAAATCATATGCCATATATAACATTGATTATAGAAAAACTTATACTAACCTCTTGTATTTCACATTGTAGGGTGATCCCACAAAGCTAGTTTACAATTTCTAGGAGATTCTGATTTTTGCTAAAATCACATATTTTTAGAGAATATAATGATTTAAGCCATAAAAAGTTTCATTTAAATCATTCCAATTTAAGATGGTTTGATAAAAATACCTTATATCAAACCCCCTTGGATAGAACCTCGCTAGTTTTAAACCATACCTATAACAGAGTCTCCTTTACACCTATCAAAATGTTGATAAAAAACCACTTTTGATTTACCTTTTGGGGGATCAAATGAATTCATTTAAAATTTATTTTTTGAAAGTATTTAGTCATTATTATAAGCTTCCCAAAAAGTATAATTTTAAATAAATTTAATTTTATTATTATATTTATTTTTTATTTCCTGTGAATGTAGGTTTTCACCAAAAATCATGCTCTTTGTTCTACACATGTGGAAAAATAGAAGATTATCATATTTTTTTGAAAAATAAGAGTACACCAAATATTGAATTCCTTGATCCAACAAACAAAACAAAATTGAATTTTGATACATACAAAAGAGGTTATGTGTTATACAGTCCACCTATGTTTGAATTGTAATTGGTTTAACTTTGAAACTTGATTAAGAAAAATATATTCAATAAAACACCATGAAACCAATTGAAAGAACTAGATACCATAGTTACAAATCTAAATTCGAAAAAATAAGAATTTTATCCTTCATAGAAAAAAATTTATGTGTTATACGGTGAGCATCACTCCTTAAAAATGGTGTTTACTGAAAAAAACTAGTTTTCAAAGGAGATGGAAAACAAAGTGCAATATGATTCCCAAAATTTTGAAAAAATATATTTAGAATCTACAAAAAAAATTCAAAAAATCACTAGTTTGCATCATCTTCAAATTCCTCATGGTTTAGCCGCTATATGTGCCCGAAAGTGAAGATTTAGTTAGGAAAAATCAATTCAGTGTCTAGTTTGGCCAAAAAATGTAAACCAGTATTGTGGGATCACCCTGTAATTGATTAACCTTGGACCAAATATTTTACATGAATTTTGAACTTGATCTAACTTGGCCTAAACATATTTCATGTAAAATTAACTATTTTGGTAACCAAATAATCTTATTCTTCCTCCTACACCTAGGCTGACAAAAAGGGACAATAAATGGTATCATAAAGCTTATTAACATTTAAATTTACTCAAGATAAAATATCATTTTAAATTTAATACATACACCACACATATAAAGATATATTACAAATGGATTGACGAATTATTCAATTGAATTAACATCTTTAATCTCAAATAATTACTTTAATGTTTTTGAAAGAGGAAGAAAAGGGTTTTACAGAGACCCGAAAGCACGAAGTTTACAAAATAAAGATAGAAATGTTAAAGACTTCAAAGTTGGTAAGGCTGTAAAAACAATAACAATAAAATACCACAGCCACCAAAAAGGCCAACGAAGGCCAGATAACCAAAAAACTAGACAAAAAGCCAGCAAAAGCTAATTTTTTTTCTTTAATAAATCTATAGTCTTTGCTTCCAGCTCATTCATATCCTGGACCCCCCTCTTTAATATTTGAACCATCTGGGTAGAGGGACGCGCTTTCCTTTTGAGATTGGCATGGGTCCTTTTTGAAATACCTTGGTCCTCGTTCTTTCTTTCCTTGTTCTCTTCCAAGTCAACAACTAGTGAACCATGTTGCATTTTTTCTAGCTTTTCAGACATAGCATTAATAATAATGGCATTATGCCTAGCTATTTTATGGTTTTGTTCCACATCAGTTTTCAAGTTATTTTTAATTTTAACCATTTCCACTTCCAGAGACTTGTACTTTTACTCCCTATCACCTCCTTCCTTTCCAATACTATTGTTATTTCATATCCCTTTTTCGTTGCTGAGAATGGCCAACTTTAGCTCTAGCTCCTCGGATTTACTATACAGAGCCCTATTTCTTTGATTAAGATCATCAATTTTTTGATAGGCCCATTTCAAAACCCTGAAAAATCATTGATGCCATTCCTAGCAGAAGCTAGAATGTCTCTAGACTGAGCCCGGTCTAATATGAGTTTAACATCACCCGGGTTGGGGGAGCTAGGAAATTTGGTACCTTCAAATTTGAAAGAGGTAGGAGGAGAGGGCACAAAATTTCTACTAGCTTCAGGGTTCTCGGCTTTGTCTTCCAAGGAGTTTGTAGAATAGGAAACCAACTTGTTGGTAAGGGATCCCTTAAGAACAAGATTCTTTAAGGGGATAGAGTAGTCGGGGTGAGTCTCTGGGTTAGCTTTAGCAGGCTGGGGTTTTTTAGACTGGGTTTTCTTACCAAACATCTTAGAAGATAGGTGGGCTTCTACAATTCTCTCCTAGTTAGGGTGATTCTTTGAACCCCCACTATCTATGTCATAGTCCTCAAATGTCATGGAGGTAACAGGGTTAGATAAGGCCAACATACTTTGATAGTGTTCATGAATTAACCTAATAAGACCAGGATGAAGAATTGGGTATCTCTTGGGATTTTTCTTATGGTCCTCACGGCTATTACTCAATGAACATAACATGTAGTGAGGCAAAGAAATCTGTACCTTATGGTAGAAGTGGTTAAGAATGGAAAAATGATGACCATACACTCTGGTAAATCTCTCATCCAGTGTGATATACTCCTTTATAACAAAAAGTACCTTTCTCCACAGCGCCTTGATGGTGTCAATTTTGAAGTAGCTATTATAAATTTTCACCAGTTTCAATTTCTCATCCTTCTTAGGACATCTGATGACCGCCTCATCAGAAAACCTTCTATCATGATAAAAATTCATGCCCTCAGTGGACATTCCAGTAATCTCCCCTATAATTTTCTCATCTAGCTTCACCTTTCTTCTAAAGAGAATTATTTCATCATTTTTCTAGTTCTTCTCGAAGTATTCCATGGCCATAGTGTCGGGCCCATGAAGTTTTTCTAGAAATGGGACCAACCCACCTCTTTCAATCTGCTTCCAAACCTTGTCATTCCTAGTGTGCACCTCATAGATTTTTGGCTCAACTCTTTTCCTATCCCCCCCATATTTGTTTGCACTTTATTGCAGACTCTACCAGTGTCGAGAACCTGTTGCAGAATTATGCAACTATTCCAGTGCACCCACAAAGCGTGTTGCTTTTTCTTCCCTTCTAAGTAACATGATGCAGCCCCATAAAATCTCTTGATTTTGATGTACCTGGCCCCTTTCCCTTTAATCATTAAATGTATTTTCCTCTTTCCCATGCTTAACATCATAATCTAGTAAGGCCCTGACTTCAAATCTCAAGTCCCTACAATTCTGCCACGTAGATGTGTGAAACTTTTACTTTTTCAAACTTGTCTAGAATAGATTTTGCTTCATCAATCCAGTTTTTTATCAACCAAGAGGGTGGGGTCCTTCCTAAGAGACAATCAATAATGTTTTTAGAATCCCCTTCTAGCCATAAATTTTTTATATTCAAATTATGAGCTAACTTTAACACTTGAAAGGCTCCTATAGCCTCTGCCATATGATTGGTTTGGTGACCTAGGGATATTTCCATAGCCTCCAAAAAATTACCATTTGAATCCCTTAGCACACCTCCACTTCTAGCCATACCTAAGTTTCCCTTCACAGCTCCATCAAAGTTGGTCTTATACGAACCATTTGGAGGAAAGGTCCAACAAACACCTACCATACTTTTCTTAGCTAGCTTAGAAGCTGATGAAATGCTCACTTTAATATTCCAATCTTTTGTTATCCTTAAATCATAAAGAGTGCACACCACATCTTCCAAGTTGAGAGCTTTTTAAGGAATCACATTAAAGTCTTCCTTTATAAGCCTAATTTTTTTCTCAAATACATTATTATTTGACATCTCTTTGTCTCTGAAAAGTCTATTATTATGTTCTTTCCACACTCCCCAAGAAAAAAAAGGGAATAATAAATCCCATAACCTTTGAATGGAGGAATTTTGAGTAGGGGTTTTCCACTGTAAGAACTCTTCAATAGTCTGGGGGAACACCCAAGAGATATTCCAAATTGCTAATAATTTTCCCTAGATTAAGGAAACAAACGAACAATGGAGAAACATGTGGTTAGCTAACTCCACCTCATTCTTGTAGAGGCAGCATCTGTTGGGGATTTGAAATCCCTATTTACAAAAAATTTCCACTATGAGAACCTTATTCTAAAGCATGATCCAGAAGAAGATATTGACTTTTGGAGTTTAGTGTTTAATCCAAGCTTTAGACCATAAGGGAGGGGGGCTTGAGAAAGGGACATCATAGAGACAGTCGAAGAGACAAAGTAGTTACCTAAAGGGTTGTTTAGCCAAACAAGAGTATCATCTTACTGATTCTATCCCAAACTAACTTCCTTTAAGGAAGATTGAAGTTGAGCCAGTTCCTGACAAATCACACATAAATTCACCCAGTCTCCTTCATACTAATAATCTTTAACAAGTTCCCTGAAAGCCACTTTGCATTGCTCTGCCCATCTATTGAATCTTTCAATATTAATAAGGGGTTCCTTAAAGAGCCACTTATCCTCCCAAAATCTAGCTTGATTGCCACTTCTGATGTGCCATCCTATCCCTGATTTCAAAAAATTTCTACCACCAATCATATCATTCTAGCAAGCTGAGCCATGAGGGAGGATAGGAGAGTTCAGCAGAGCATTGAGGGACAAAAGATCAGCCATATATTTACTTCTTAAAATGTCTTTCCATTCTCCTCCAGATGAGAAAGATCTCCAAATAATTGCTTTAATGTTATACCCTATTGATATTGAGGAAAATAATGAGATTCACCTAGGTCTATAAAATTCCCATATGATACTATTATTATAGATCATTACCCTTTTCATATTGTAGTGGCTTATGGTGAATTAAGTATTGATGATGAGTAGGATCTTATAGACCAAATAAGGACTTTCAAACTAATAAGCTTTCCTTAACATGTAAATAAATAATGCAAAAAATGGAGACATGACTAGTGCAACAAAATTATTATTTATTTCTTAAAGTAAAATATTTACATAGTAGAGTTGAAGAAAATATAATATAAAATATTATAATGCAAGAATTAACAACTCTACAAATAAGATATACTAAGTTGATAAAGAAAACACGTATGAAACAAAATCACACCTTTGCTACACAAAAGTCTCAAAAATATAAAATATGATATAGGACTTTGGATGATATTTCATTATATTCCATTGGCTTATTGATTTATTTTCACATGTAAAAAATAACTAACTTATTAGTATATTAACTACTAAAAATTAACCTACATTTATTATAAAATAATATTTACATATTAAATAATTAATTATTAGTTATTATAATATAAACTATAAAATAATGATGTAATGTTAAATTATCCAACATTCCTACTTATTACATCAATTTGAACAAATGATAAAACATTGAAAGTACTAAACATAGTACTCATTCTAAAAAAAATGATAAAGTAAGTTCTTCATAAATTCTCCTTAATCACCAAAGAAATACCAAACTGTGATGTGGAAAAGGAGATCCTAAACCTAGTGAGTAGATTATATGGATCTATCTTTCTTTACATCAACATTAGAAGGAAAGCTATAAAGGTGACAAGATTTTCTAACCTAAAAGGAGAACCAATCTACCCTAGTCTTAGTTATTTTTCTTTCTTAAAAATTGATTGGATATTTATATGAATATATTGATTTTATGAAACTAGAAACCTAATTTGAAAACATAATTTATGCACACATACGAAATTGGTCATTAATAGAATGAAGATAGATATGAGAAGGGTACACTTTTGGGCACTTGTCTTATAAATTTGAAGCTAAACTAAGAGGATGAGGGTGGTGGCACCCTTGTTTGAAAAGTGTGAATAAATATCTATAACTTTCTAACATGTAACATATATGTATGCATTATACTTTTTTATTTTGTAATTTTTTTTCTTCAAATCTAAACCTACGGAGTCACAACAAAGAGAAGAAATGGGGTGGTTATATAGAAATTTTCCTTAGTCAAACCCCCATTTTGGTATTTCTACTTCCACAAATAGCCAATTGATTGATAGATAAAAAGTGTGTGCTCTTAACCTTTAGTGTGTTTCATGATTTAATGAGATAAAATTATAAAGATCCTAGTCAAGTGTGATAAAGAAGGATTCCTAAACGACAATAAATATATAAAAAAAAAGAGAAAGTCAAATACCCTAGGAAAAATCCAAATGCATAAATACCTTACTTAGGGAAGTAAGGAGATCAAAGTTTGAAGATGAGAACATGTTGAAAACAAGCCATTAGGTTCTCTAAGGAAGTAATCTATTTCCTTCTATTGGCATCAAAATCCAATCATTGTGCTATCTTGATTAATTTTGAGATTCACATTATAAATATATAAAATTTAATAGATAACAATGAACTTGCATAGTATTTTGATTATGCAAAATGGAATGCCAATAATACACAAAGAACTTAGTTTCGTCAACAATATTGTTAGGACAAAATAATAAGAAAAAAATTAAAAAGAACAATCACGATCCATCATCACTCCGCTAATCAATTACGGATATCCTCGAGTAGCATAGGAACATAATAGAAGATAAATCAATAAAAGATAAGACTCACTAGACCAAATAATTCAAAATACATTTAGATATTCTTGCCAAAGATGAATGTTTCTTGATTGGATTCAAAGGATGGTGTCTAGTTTCAGGAATGAAGCATCTCGTATAAGACATCTAGTTTGGTTTTGATGATGCAACAACCTATCTAAGACAAATGATAACTAATAAGGAAAGACAATGTTGATAGGAAATTGACAAGCTAGGCTTGACGTATAGTTTGATAGTCTTCCTATTATTTAATGATTTATTAAACTTAGTGTTTGTACGATATTCTGTTTGTGTAAGATCAAAGTGTTAATCTCAACAAGGGATAATTTATTGTGGAAAATGGATTGTGATGGATGGAAAGTCTATTATAGATTATGGTTAGCTTATTATGGAAGGAAAATTATGTATTATGGAAGGTGGATTGTTTATTATGGAAGGTGGATTGCTTATGAGTGATTGTGATGGTAGGATGAATTTATTGTCGGATATTGCATCAAGGATCCCCTATAAGAAAACTAGGTCAAGGGTTGCCCCCAGTGAGGTATATGACCAATTATTGTAGAAGGAATTAGGTGGATTGACTTTATTATGGATGGGTATGGAAAGCAAGTGATGCTAACATCAACCAATCTTAGGCCATTAAATAAAAAAATAACATCAAATTTAAAGAAATTAAATTAAAAAATAGCATCAAATTCAAAGCAATTAAATAAAAAATGAAATATGAGCATGTAAAATAAAAAAATGAAATAGCATCAAAATTCAAAGCAATTAAATATTCAAAATTTAACATACAAACTTTTAATTCAACATATGTAAAGTTTTTCTCATTTGTGATATGAGTGCTCAATTTTCTAGCTTGACATTAACATTCTCTAGTACCAACTTGACATGATTCTAATATTATATGAATATTTAATTGATGCTTTAATATTGGTTTGATTTATAATATTGCAAGATGATTTGATAAATGGCTAGGATTGAATCTAAGACTTGATATTTGATACATGCTCTTGGGGATTAATAAGGAGATGTGGCATGCATATGTGTGTAGCATATTATTTTAATATTTAATTAAAATAATTAAAATTTATCAACTAATGTGAATGGGAAGTTACTGTAGATCCCTAATCTGCAAACTTGCACGAATCAAAGCAAACAAATTACATCGTTAGCCTAAAAATGCAAGATTAGAATAAGAATCCCCCATAAAATTGATTTGCATTGTTAGAGAACAAAGAAAAAGATAAAATACTTGAGCAAATACAATAAAAAATAACTACTCCTTATTCTTAAATGAAGCAAACACTTGATCTTATGGGGGGATTGGTGCTATTTTGATATGGAAAATAGCCCTTTCCCAACCCCTTTAGATAAGCTAATGATAATGATGGACAAGATCATTTCTCAAATGAAGAGAGTGACCTTGCATGAGTGATTGTGGGGATGATTTGTGGAGTTGTGGACAAAATCAGTTCTCAAATGAAGAGAGTGACTTTGCATTAGCTTTGTGGATGATTTGTTGAAGAATGATGCCTCTATTTAAAGATTTTCTTGATGAGAGATTGGCCAAATTGGTGAATGTGGGACTAAATGTAGACCAATGAAAGAAGACCACTTGTCAAGTGGTGATAGGCCAATGGATGTGCAAGATTTGGGAAGTGTGCATATGAGAGCGAGTTTCAAATGCAAATTTTGCAATAAATTTTGAGAGGGGGACAAGAAAATGAGCAATAAATGCAATGTTGGAGGGACAAATCAACTTGTCATATTTTTCAAACTTGAGGGCCATGTTGAGTGAAAATGAGGGTTTTAATAAATCAATAAATTGAATTATTTGTGCAAGTGGATAAGATTAGTATTTAATCATGGTTAGATTAAATTAATGATGATTAGGTTAGTTTGACTTTTAGGACTTGGATATGTGATTTATTTAAATCAGAAGATGATGTAATATGATTTGGGATTTGATTAAATGAAGTCCTGATTTATTTAATTAAATGGATGATGCAAGATAAAGGTTGAAGGATTTATGAGAGATGAAATGTTATTATTTGATTAAACCATTGGATTGACCTATATGTATATTTTACGTGTCTACATTTTTCCCCTCTTTGAAGCAATGTACTTGTTGCGTTGGTTCAAAGAATAAACTTGTCGTGATCAAAATTTAATTTTTATTTTATTTTTCGGATGCCCCAGCGGAAAGTACACTGGTACATTGCCCCCTCGAGAGATCGAGCGAAAAGATTCGATTTGAGGGTCGATCTCGTGATAAAGAGGTTCAAAATGGATGATTATGGACGATGATGCAAATGAGATGATCTTAAGATGCTTAGAATAACAAATCTATATTATCCTAAACAACTTAAATGATGATTTGATGTATGAGATGGATGATGTGATATGGTGTGATTATGCAAATGCTTAGACTAACAGATCTATATTATGATGATGATACAAATGCAATGCATGTGAAATGATCAATGTTTCCTATTATGTATGATATGAATGATATGTGGTATGCTGACAGTTTGTAGATGCAGGATGGATGCATGATGGATGCATTGGTGATGATGATGTTAGTGTGGAAATGAGATGATGATAAGAGGATCCCACAAGTTTATGATCTGATGAGACATTATTAGAGATGATGATAATGATGATAGATGATGATGATGATGATGATGATAATTTTCTTATCAAGGATTGGGATTTTAAAAGGGCTACTTACCTTATGTTTGATTACACATGTAGATACGATGCATCAAGGTATAAAGAACTAGGATGGCGTTGTACCTAGTGCGATGGAATTTGACTCAACAAGCAGATATGACTATTCTTGTTCACACTTGACATACAGAAACCTTGCTAGGACGTACCTGTTGCCTCTATTTCACCTACAGTTAAATCATGCGAGATAATCAAATGTTAGATCTTCAGAGGCCAGTGGGACATTAACACGAGGGCAAAGACTCTATATCTGTTGCTACGTCATGGGAGACTCAGTGGGAGAAGATACCCTGGGAAGATTTGGCATGAAAATCATCTAAGGAGAAGTCGGCAAGACCCTCCTACTGTCTGGCCGACTGGCTGTTTCGATTCATTCCATCTTGAGTAGGTTGTTGAGACCTAGTTCTTGTCATGCCGAATGAGCCTACAGAGCCTATCGATGTAACAGGAAGGGGTCGGTATGACCTCTTACCGCGTGGGTTTCTCTGGCCGACAGACCATTCAATCGTAAAAGTTAGGGGGACTCACGACGAACAAGGGCTTCGGGGTAGCTTCTGGCATTCGACAAAAGGTCTCGGTGAGCAAAGAAGTCTTGCCGATTGAAAGGAGGCCCCACTAGAACATAAGAGGTCTCGCCAATAGTTGAGGATGTTGCCCAAAGGTCCTGCCGACAACGAAAAGTCTTGGCGACATACAAGGTGTCCTCGGCGGGAGTCTCGCCGAACAGCGAAGCCTTCAAAACGAAAAGGAAATCGCCAAGAGGAGGGGGAGTTCTACGTAATTTCTCGGCAATGCAAGGGGTCACGTTGACAGCAGGGGGTCTCGCGAGGAGTCTTGCCGAAGTGAAACGAAGCGTGTGCTCGCCAAAGTTGAAGGGCTTTCGGCACAACCTCTTCCCAACCAGCGGGAGTCTCAATGAAGGAAAAGAAGAGCTCAAATAGAATGAAGATGGGGTCGGTAGGACATCTTGCCAACCAAGCAGGAGCTCTCTGAACTCAAAGTGAACTTTCGGCAAGCAAGGAGACTTTGATATAGAGTCTCAGTAATGGAGTGTGTCTTGGCGACAAAGGAAGATGTCGATATGACAGAAGAGGACTCGGTATGACTGTGGGGCTTCCGACAAGATGTCTTACCAATATCACGTGGTCTCAGCGACAACAAGGGATCTCTGCGTGACTCATTAACCCATTGATCTCTTGGCAATGAACGGTGTCTTGCCGATGGCTCTAGTAGCATCGATATGATCTTTTGGCCTCGCTAGGAGCTTTTAGCAATGGCTCCATGTGTTTCCGATGCTTGCGAGGGGTTTTGATCGCATCGGTGAGACACTTCTAGTGTCTCGCCGAGATGCGATTCAACTGAGGAATTTGACTGCTAGGAGTTTGCGTGTAGTTCACTCGGCCAATCAGAGAGGTCTAAGGGCCAAACATGGCAGTCTAAGGAGCATCAAAAGGATGAAGGGTGACGTGTATCTGTTGCAGGCTCAGAGCATTCAAGGTGCAACCAAGGTAGCTCAATCGAACACGACGACATGATCAGAATGAATGCAGTAGCTAAAGATATCTGAAGAAGGCTTCCTCGTAGATGACTCTTCACCGTCATGGACACGTAGGGGCTTCAACATTAATTTCAATCAAAAGATCTGAGATAGATCTTTTTCTGACTGGGATATTTTTGTAAGCCGTAATGGGCTGATATCGGTCTATATATAAGGCTTTTTTTCCTTTTTTGTATATAGTTCAGATTGCACACTCTGAAGAGTCAGTGATTTTCAATCAATCCTTTCTCAGTCAATGTATGTTTTCTGTAACTCAACTAGAATCCTAAATACAACACAGAGTTTACCTTGAAATTTCATGTTCATATTGGTATTGATTCTCATTTCTGTATCTTTCTTTTGTACATGCAAGTTTATAACTGTGTTTTCACATTTCTGCATTTGTATCTTAAGGTCGTGAAATTGATCTTTCCTTCCCAAGGTGTATGTGTGGGCCAAACCTGTTAGGACTAAAGCATTAATTCTGAGAGAAGTTGATTTGAGAATAGCAATTAGGCTTTCAAGTGTATGTTCTTCCTGTGTTCATTTCATGATTTCTCATTAATACGGTGTATCACCATAGGTTTAGTTTTTCCATTTTATGCATCTCTTCCCCTTTTCCTTTCAAAGAATCAATAGTTTAGGTGATACCCAAAGGAAGCCACCCTTCTCCGGAGGTTCACTTAAACCATAGGTGACCCACAGCCTTGGAGTGATCCCATGTTGCTCTAGAATGCTCAATTTCTTGTAAACTTTGCACAGGGTGTAATTCTAGGTGACAACAGTTTCTGGCACGCCCGGTGGGACTGGAATTTGTTTTAAACTGCTGGTTTGGTATGCAGCCAGCGAATTATAAGACTTTATACAAACCTTTTACATACCTAGCGACTCCACAAAGAGGAAGAACTCCAAAAATCCATGCCTTCCACAGTATATGAAAAGAGTTCGAAGAAGAAGCAGCTCAGGCCCTTTTGAATACTTGCAGCTATCACCACAAGAAGACAAGGTAGAGTTGAGGAAAGGCAGAGAACAACAATTATCCATTTTAGGAGAACTCAGTCTACTCCTCCACCTATAAGGTCTTAGTTTGTTGCACCAACAAATCCACATCAAATACCTTTAATGGATGCTCCAAGGAGTCAACCTTTTGTTGCTTTCAACAGAGGGAGTCCTTTGAACTTGGTGCAACATCATGATATTCCAATGGCAGCCTTGAAGAGTCTGCCAATTTTCACGGGAGAAGATGAAACTACTCCCATTGAACATTTGAGAGATGTGGCTTCGTTATGCAGAATCCACCACATAACCGAAGAGGACGTTGCGGTGAGATTGCTAGCTGCTTCACTGAAAGGAAGAGTTGTGCAGTGGTATAGGAGCCTACCAGTCAATTCAATTGCAACATGGGACGACTTTGGAGAAAAATTGCACAAGCAATTTGAAGACAGGTCTGACAACTTGTCCCTATTGGAGTAATTGACTATAATTAAGAGGGCTCCGCAAGAGCAGATGAACGACTTCAACTTCAGATTTCAAAGAACTTGGGATAGAATCCCTGCAACGATGAGGCCACCTCTAGAGTATGCATTCCTATAATTTTTGAGAGCTCTGAACAGTGATATAGCTGTCATGATACAGTCAATGGGAGGAGTGTCTCTACCAGATGCCTTTGAAATAGCTATTAGAGCTGAAAATAGCTTAATACAAGTTGGTAAGCTTTCTCCCAGGCCACCAATGCCAATATTTCTAGAAATTCATGCAAACATCCCTTTGCAAATACCTCCTTTCACACCTCTACCAGCTCTACCAACGCTACCAGTTGTTGTTCCAACCATTGACAAGCAAGAAAGTGTTGCTTCAAGTTCATCAAATGAATTACAAGAGATCAAAAGTCTTTTACAGAATTTTGGTAATAAGTTGGTGAATTTGGAAAAGCAACAGACCTATTCCAGGTCTTATCAACAACAAAATTAGGCCTCAAGTCAACCTTTTCAGGGTCAACAACAATGATTCCAAGGGAATAGATAGTAGTATCAAGGCAATTATCAGGGCCCAAGACAGAGTGTGAACACAAGGCCTTTTCAGGCCTATGCTCCCACACATGTTAGTGTAACCAGGGACCTTGTTCCCACTCAAAACAACTTAGCAGCTGATTATGAGTGGTGCTACCCTTGTAACCAGCCTCATAATCAAGCCACTTGTTCAAATGGACTCATCAATCAAGCACTGATGGTACAAAATGCTTTAGGTTCACAGCAGAGTGCATGCAATGATGCATCTTCACAACATCAGGACCAATTCAACAATGATACAACCCTGCTTAATTGGCAAGGTCAAGAATTCTATGGGTTGAATGAGGATAGCTCTCCAGTTGCAGCCAATACCAAAGCAAAGAAGAGAGCATTTGAGCTTGATCAAGTAGCTGACAAAGGAAGGGTGACAGCTGTGGAACCATCTACCTCTCGAGTGACTAGTGGTGGCAAAGAGATCGACAACTCCTAGACAAGGAGTAGCCACGCTTAGAGGCTGATCATATTGGCACAAAGGTACACAATAAAAATCCAATTTTACCTTTTAACATTCTTGATAGTATGAAAAGGACAAATGTAACCATGTCTATGTGGGATTCTTTAGTCATCCCCAGTCAAAAGGGTATGCTACAATTAGCTCTATCAAGTTTGAAAATGTCTGATGAATCCAAGCCCCCAACAGGTTAGGTTAGGGCCGTGTTAACAAATGATTCTCATAGAAATGACCAACAACCTTGCATAGAGAATGAAAAAAGAGTTAAACCACCTCCTTTCTACGTGTCAGTGATTATTGGTGATAAATTAGTCCATAACTATATGGTAGATAGTGGAGCTAGCAGCTCTGTTATGCCAAAACAGATTGCTGACAAACTTGGACTAAAATACCAGCCTTTAGAGAAGGGAGTGATCCAATTGGATGGTACTTCGGTTAATACTTTGGGTATTATCAAAAATTTAAATCTTAACCTCCATGCTTGTCCAAATTTTTCAGTCCCTCAAGACATATGTGTCATAGACCTTCCACCTTTCTTTTCCTTGTGTCTATCTAGAGACTTTATAGCCAAGATAGGTGGTTATGTATCAGCTGATTAGTCACATATGCTATTCAGAACAAGATATGGGACTAAGGTTACAATCAAGTCTGAAAGGTTGGACAAAGACCACATTGAGCCATATAACCCAAGCTCCATAAATGCTGCTCCTTCTGCTGCAAATGCCAATTATGTTGTTTTTACTGACAATGAACTAGCTGCTGCTCAAGAACTCCAATCAGAAGTTGTTCCTGATGTGCTACTTCATGAATGGGTGGTTGAAAATGTATTGGACAGTCCTGTAGACCTCATTCAAGATGTTGGTATGGGCAACTATGTCATTCTTGAACCTGATACAGATATTCCAAACTTGGAGAAAGATGCGGATCAGTTGTTGCAACCACTAAATGGACTATGGGAAATGTATTTTGATGGTTTGAGAAGCAAGAATGGCGCTGGAGGAGGTGCAATGCTGGTATCTCCACAAGGTGATAAGTATTATGTTTCTTTTCATTTTGCTTTTGCATGCTCCAATAATACTATTGAGTATGAAGGCATCGTTCAAGGTCTAGAGTGGGCAAGAAAGAGAGGAATAACCTGCTTGAAAGTGCATGGAGACAATGAATTAATTGTTAATCAAATAAGGGGCCTGAATGTTGCTAAAAATGACACATTAAAGTCTTATAGAAACAGTGTGGAACATGCTCAAATATTTTGATGCCTTTAACTTAGTGTCCATTCCAAGAAATCAGAACAAGCATGCTGACAAGCTCGCAGCCATTGGAGCACAGTTTGATATTCCAAATGACATCAGAAAAGAGAAGGTGTAGTAGTATGTGAAGGTTGTAGTCAGACCCTCAATCCCTGACAACAACATCCACTGGCAAGTCTTTGACAGTGATGAGAAAATCTTTTTCTTTTTGCTAGAGGAAGATCAGTTCTCCATGGTGAATCAAGCAAAACTCAAGCAACAGTATGGTGGTCAGGTCATACAGCTGAAGACAAACAAATTGCCCAAAGGCTTGGTTACCTTAGAGTCGATTTTCAGCACTGATGATCAGCTCAAAAAGGGTAAAGTCGGCTTGCAGATCAAACAAGAACACTATGAAGAGCTGGAGATCTTCAAAGGTAAGCTCCTTAAGATAGGAAAAATCTATTCACCTGAAGATAAACAAGCTTTTGTTGCTTTGTACCAAGAGTTTCATGATGTCTTTGCTTGGGAGTATTCATATTTGAAAGGATTTGATCCCCATATTGCTCAACATAAGGTTGAATTAGAACCTAATGCCAAGCCAGTAAGGCCCTTGAATCCTAAACTTGAACCCCTAATGATTAAGGAGTTGACTAAACTAGTTGAGGGGGGTATTGTCTTCCCTATCAAGCACACTTCATGGGTTTCTAATCTGGTACTAGTTAGAAATAAAAGTGGTGAGATAAGGCTCTGCGTAGACTTCAGGGATCTTAACCGATCCTCTCTAAAAGACCACTACCCACTGCCCTCCATGGAACGAATCTTACAAGAGGTTGCTAGTTCTGAAAGGTTTTCCTTACTAGATGGTTTTTCGGGATATAATCAGGTGTTGGTCAAAGAGGAAAATGAGTTTAAGACTGCTTTTACAACTAAATGGGGCACCATGGCATACAAAAAGATGCCTTTTGGTTTCTCCAATGCTAGTGCCACGTTTTAGAGAGCCATGGACATGGCATTTCAAAGTTTGATCAACAAGATTATACTGATTTACCTAGATGACATCACATTTTATTCTAAGAATGCTGATGAGCATCTGTTACATCTTAGGCAAGTGTTTGAAAAATGCAAAGAGTTCGGTATCTCCCTCAATCCAAAGAAGAGTATCTTTGCTATCCACGAAGGGAAACTATTAGGACACATAGTGTCAAAGCAGGGAATCACTATTGACCCTGAAAGATTCAGAGCCATACTTGAGTTGCCGCTACCTAATCACAAGAAGGGCCTACAGAGCTTTCTAGGCTAGATCAACTTTCTAAGAAGATTCATCCCTGATGTTGCAAATCTGTTACAGCCTTTAACAACTATGTTAAAGAAAAATGCCGTCTTCAGTTGGACAAAGGATGCCAAGAATAGTTTTGAAAAGGTCAAGGAGGCCTTAGCAGCAGCTCCCACGTTGGTAAATCCCAATTTTTCCAAAGATTTTTATCTGTATGCTTATGGTAGCACAAGTAACATTTCTGCAATATTGGTTCAAAAAAATGAAGAGAATCTAGAGCAACCAATAACCTTCTTCAGTCAAGGTTTAGTCGACTATGAATAGAAATACTCCTTTGTGGAGAGGCATGTCCTTGCCATGATCAGAAGCCTGAAGAAATTCAAGCCTTTGATTTCACACAATAAAATTCATATTCTGGTCACGCACTCAAGTGTGAATGAGTTTCTGCTGAATAAAGACCTGAATGAAAAAAGAGCAGGATGGGTCACCAAGGTCATGGAGTATGATATAGATATCAAGATCACCAAACTAGTGAGGGGTAAGGGTCTTTGTGAGCAACTTGCTACAGGGTCAAGTAGTAAAACTGAATTAGAAAAGGATGTTATCCTTGCCAATACAAATGAGCCTCATAATGCTCAAGATGATGTACCTGTGGGGATAACTAATTGGGTTCAAGATATGACCCAATTTCTACAAACTGGTCAATGCCCATTAGGTCTGAACAGAGCCAAAAGAAGATACTTTAGATTGCAGTCCATACCATATGTGCTGATGGGCAATGTTCTTTTTAAAAAGGATCTGAATGGTGTCCTATTAAGATGCATTCATAGTGACCAAATTGAAAAGGTACTTCATGAGTTTCATGATGGAGCTACAAGAGGTCACTTTGCTCCCAGAACTACTACCTGGAAAATCATGAGAGTTGGTTACTATTGGCCCAGCTTGTTCAAGGATGCTTACTCTTGGGCAAAGAAGTGTATCAAATGTGCTATGTTTTCAGGAAAGGAAAACCTGCCTGCTATGCCCCTGCATCCAATTCAAGTGGAGTAGCCCTTCATGAGATGGGGCATTGATTTTATTGGACCAATAAATCCACCTTCCAGTTCTGGTCACAAATGGGTACTTACAGCCACTGACTATTTTGCAAGATGGATAGAAGCGGTTGCATTGAGGGAAGCAAAATAATCCTTAGTGTGGAACTTCTATGAAGATATAGTCACTAGGTTTGGAGTGCCTGACTCCATCATATCTGATAATGCCCTTGCATTCATGGGTCTAAGGGTAACCGACTGGGCTGTCAAGCATGGCATTCATTTGAACACATCTTCAAATTATTACCCTCAAGGTAATGGCCTAGCTGAGAGCACGAACAAGAACCTCATTAGAATTATTAAAAGAACCATAGAAGATAGCCAAAGGACCTGGCCCAGTAGTTTAAAGAATGCACTTTGGGCAGATAGAGTAACCCCTAAGAGGTCTGTTGGTAATTCACCATATGTGCTGGTCTATGGCAAGGAGGCGAGATTGTCACTATCTGTGGAGCTTCCGGTCCTAGACATTGTTCATCAGTTGGAGATGCTGGAGGGACATGACCCAATGTCTGTAAGGTATGCAGAGCTCATGGAGCTCGAAGAATCAAGGGACAGAGCAATAAAAACTTTAGAGTATCATCAGCTCCAAACAAAGAAGACATTCAACAAAAGAACTACTGTAAAGTATTTTAAGGAGGGAGACCTCGTGCTCAGGCGGGACGTTCTTAAAAGCAGACTAGGCCATCACACCAAGTTCGATAATATGTGGACTGGTCCATTTATTATCACAGGATGTAAGGAGTGCAACGCATATCAATTGGCTACAACAGAAGGTGAAATTCTTCCTATCCCAGTCAATGGGATACACCTTAAGCCCTGTTTTCAAATTTGACTGATGTATCTATTGTAGATAATAGTTTAGGTTTTATGTTTTCCATAAGTGTTGTTTCAGTACACTGTATATTTTCTCTTTTTGTTTCCCCTGTCTTGCCATTTTGGCAACTTGTTGTGCCCTCTAAATCTCATGAGGTTGGGGCCATGTGAAAGATTGACGTTTTAATTGTTCTCTGAGTTTTCTAATGACTCCATGCCCAATGGATAAGCCTAGTCACCGGTTCTCATGTTTAGCAGGCAAACATCCTGCAAAGGTTGCCAAAATTGTTGCCTCTATTTCACCTACAGTTAAATCAAGTGAGATAATCAAATGTTAGATCTTCAGAGGCCAGTGGGACATTCACACAAGGGCAAAGACTCTATATCTGTTGCTAGGTCACGAGAGACTCAGTGGGAGAAGATACCCTAGGAAGATTTGGCATGAAAATCATCTAAGGAGAAGTTGGCAAGACCCTCCTACTGTCTGGCCGACTAGCTATTTCGATTCATTCCATCTTGAGCAGGTCACTGAGACCTAGTTCTTGTCATGCCAAACGAGCTTGCAGAGCCTATCGCTGTAACAGGAAGGGGTTGGTATGACCTCTTATTGCATGGGTTTCTCTAGCCGACAAGCCGTTCAATCGTAAAAGTCAGGGGGACTCACGATGAACAGGGGCTTTGAGGTAGCTTTCGACATTCGACAAAAGGTCTCGGCGAGCGAAGAAGTCTTGCCAATCGAAAGGAGGCCCCACCAGAACATAAGAGGTCTTTCCAACTGTTGAGGATGTCGCCCAGAGGTCCTACCGACATCGAAAAGTCTTGGTGACATACAGGGTGTCCTCGGCGGGAGTCTTGCCGAACAACGAAGCCTTCAAAATGAAAAGGAATTCACCAATATGAGGGGGAGTTCTATGTAATGTCTCAGCGATGCAAGGGGTCACATCGATAGCAAGGGGTCTCACAAGGACTCTTGCCAAAGTGAAATGAAGTGTGTGCTCGCCAAAGCTGAAGTGCCTTTGGCACAACCTCTTCCCGACCGGCAAGAGTCTCAGCGAAGGAAAAGAAGAGCTCGAACAGAATGAAGATGGGGTCGGCAGGACATCTTGCCGACCAAGCAGGAGCTCTCTGAACCTGAAGTGAACTTTTGGAAAGTAGGGAGACTTCGATATAGAGTATCAGTGATGGAGTGTGTCTTGGCAACAAAGGAAAATGCCGATATGATAGAAGAGGACTTGGTATGACTGTGGGGCTTCCGACAGGATGTCTTACCGATATCACGTGGTCTCAGCGACAATAGGGGATCTCCGTGTGACTCATTAACCCACTGATCTCTTGGCGATGAACGGTGTCTTGCCAATGGCTCTAGTAGCGTTGATATGATCTTTTGGCCTCATTGGGAGCTTTTAGCGATGGCTCCATGTGTTTCCAATGCTTGTGAGGGGGTTTGATCATATCGGTGAGACACTTCTAGTGTCTCGCCGAGATACGATTCAACTAAGGAATTTTATCGCCAGGAGTCTGCGTGTAGTTCACTCGGCCAATCAGAGAGGTCTAAGGGCCAAACATGGCAATCTAAGGAGCGTCAAAAGGATGAAGGGTGATGTGTATCTGTTGCAAGCTTAGAGCATTCAAGGTGTAGCTGAGGTAGCTCAATCGAACACGACGACAGGATCAGAATGAATGGAGTAGCTGAAGATATTTGAAGAAGGATTCCTCGGAGATGACTCTTCACCATCATGGACATGCAGGGGCTTCAGCATTAATTTCGATCAAAAGATCTGAGATAGATCTTTTTCCGACTGGGATATTTTTGTAAGCCCTAATGGGCCGATATCGGTCTGTATATAAGGCTTTTTTTCCTTTTTTGTACATAGTTCGGATTGCACACTCTGAAGAGTCAGTGATTTTCAATCAATCCTTTCTCAGTCAATGTATTTTTTCTATAACTCAACTAGAATCCTAAATACAACATAGAGTTAACCTTGAAAGTTCATGTTCATATTGGTATTGATTCTCATTTCTGTATCTTTCTTTTGCACATGCAAGTCTATAACTGTGTTTTCACATTTCTGCATTTGTATCTTAAGGTCGTGAAATTGATCTTTCCTTCCCAAGGTGTATGTGTGGGCCAAACCTGTTAGGACTAAAGCATTAAGTCTGAGAGAAGTTGATTTGAGAATAACAATTAGGCTTTCAGGTGTATGTTCTTCCTGTGTTCATTTCATGATTTCTCATTAATACGGTGTATCCCCATAGGTTTAGTTTTTCCATTTTATGCATCTTTTCCCCTTTTCCTTTCAAAGAATCAATAGTTTAGGTGATACCCAAAGGAAGCCGGACTTCTTCGGAGGTTCACTTCAACCATAGGTGACCCATAGCCTTGGAGTGATCCCATGTTGCTCTAGAATTCTTTGTTTCTTGTAAACTTTGCACAGGGTGCAATTCTAGGTGACAATAGTACCTAACAAAGCAAGTATTCACCAAGTTATTTTACAAGAACTTCTAGCAAGCACAATAGACAAAAGATAATGATCGTTGCCCCATTCCTATCTCTCTAAATCCTTTGTTCGGATATCATCGAGAGGTCCTTGGAATGAGTGCAATAATATAACTCAAAAGAAAAGATCAGGTATGCAAACAAGTCAATGTTCTTCATATCCTCGGCCAAAGGGATTTGTTGTGATAGGATAAGAATCCAAGGTGATATCCAAAATGATGCCCATTGTTAGAACAATATATCCTAGGACATGCATTGTATAGGATGATGATGATTTGATAAGTTGATTGGTAGGTTGTTGATATAAAGTTGACTGTCATGTTTGCAAATCATCAAGATTTTGATTTCGCTTTTAATGGTTTGTTGCTTTGATTTTGATTTTGTGATTGAAGCTTGCTATTGCTGATTGTTGTGATTGTTTCTGTTTGTTTTGCCAAAGGATGAAGGTGACGATCAGTTTATTATGGATGATTGATTATTGTGGGTGCAAGCGAGATGAGACGGATGGATTTTTTCAAATATTTGGATGTTTTTGATGTTTTGAAATGTTTTGAGGCTGTTTTTGGTTTTCTAGATTTTTCCAAATGTTTTGTTTTTCAAAATTTCAAAAGTTTTTGGATTTTGATGTTTTTTCAAATGTTTTTGGATTTTGATGTCTCAGGGGCTGATCAAAGATTATCCTTTCCTACGTTTAAGCTCAGAGATGACGTGGTTCAGATACCAATGTTTTTGACATTTTTTTGAGTGTTTGATTTTGATATGTTTTGGATGTTTTTGGATTTTGATGTCTCGGGGGCTAATCAAAGACTAGCCTTGCCTACATTTAAGCTCAAAGACGACGTAGTTTGAATACCATGTTTTTGATGTTTTTCTGACTTTTTGAGTGTTTTTGGATTTTTTGATGTTTTGAATGTTTTTGGATTTTTCACACGATTTTGATGATTTGGATAAGGACATGTGTGACAATATCAGTGCTCTATTTTGGGATATTGTTGAAAACCAAGCTAAGGTTGATTGATCAGATTGATGGATTGATGATGATGATGATAACATTGTTGAGGATGCACAACAATGCAAGGATAGTGTTTAAGTAACACAAGGATTGATATGTCGATCGGATTGATGATGATAACATTGTTGAGTATGCACAACAATGCAAGGATTGATTGATCAGGATTAATGATGATAACATTGTTGAGGATGCACAACAATGCAAGGATAGTGTTAAGCAACACAATGATTGGGAAGGATATCCCAAGATTATGGATTGATTGGATTTGATTGATCAGGATTGTTGAAGCTTGGTTTGGAACAAAAGATGTCTTGGATGATTTAATGTGACGTTAAAGGATGTGTTAGATGCGACTGATATCGATTGATGTTCGATGAAAGACGAAGACTAATAAGGAATGTCTTCTCATCAAAATATGCCATGGGCTAGTGATTTGGATTTTGGATCACAAATGCTTTGACCAATTTGGTTTCACGTTTTCCAAATGTTCGGATTGCCACATAAGCCGGAGGACATAGACCAAGATTTATTCTCGAAGCAAGATGTACATATTTTCCCCCAGTGTCTAGCAATGTATGGAATGCAATGGGTGGATGCTCGGATAGGTGTATGGACGGATGGATATGGTAATCATGCAAAGGATGCCAAGGATTATCTTGCGAGAAAATATAATGTTCAAATAACGAATGCTCATTTGGATAGTGCTTCATGGCTCAGATAATGCTGAATAGGATAGTATTAGTGGAAATGACCCATGTCAAGATGTTTATCGTAAGCAAGCACAAAGTGTACACCAAAATTTGTCAAGATCAAGATAATTTGGATGATGGATGCAGATGGATGAAAATGGATTGGATAACTGGTGTGTGGATGAGTGGATTTATTATGGATAAGATGGATGGAATGTTGGATTTATTATGGATGGGATGAGATGCTTTCACCTGAAGTGGTGCACGTAGATGCTCAATTCTACACAAGATGCCTATTTTCTAGGTTTTCATCATGGCCTTGCCCAAAGCGCCACCGTAGTGGTTTTCACTAGAGGACAATTTTTTTCTCTTTACTGTTTTCAATCCTTTTTTTTTTTTTGGATTTTCATATTTTTTGATTTTTTTTGGATTTTTCTAAAAGATTCATGCTGACCCACCTAGTGGTGTCGATATAGATGCTTATGTCATAATGTTCCATTGGTATCCTGCCTGAAGAAGTTGCTTTGCTAAGATATGTGCACTTGGATGCAACTTTTGAGATTCTTGATCTGCTTTATTGATGTTAGGGTTAACTCTGTCTCTATGTGTGCATCGTGATAGATTTCCTTCTGAATCCTTATGATGAAGGGTCATTTCCAATACATGGTCAATTTGAGAATTGGATATCATGCATGGAGGTGTGGATGGAGTGTGTTTAGGGATAAGAGATGGATTGGTTGACAGCTTGGAATCTTTGACTCTCCAAACTTGGGAAGATGAGCAATGATGGGTGGATACGAAAGTGTGCATAGAATTAGGACCAACTGCATGATACACTTTGTATGTCACTTGAAAAGCCTGCTTTTTCTTTTGTGGACATCCTTGATGGATACTTTTCCCATTTTTCCCCATAGTTTCTTTGACTAATATTAATGGATTTTGATAGGGATGATCTTTCTTTGTATTCTTTGGTATCCACATGTATTTGATTTGTCCATTATGCTTCTCAACTTCTTTTGCTTTGATAACATTCTTCGTACTTTGATTTAATTCTTTCTCTCGATGTTGGTCCCAATTCATAGATGATAAGTGGATGAAGATTCATGGCATGGTTGGTTGTAGTATTAGCAATGGTTTCACCATAAGGATTCTTCATGCTCTCTATGTTGATGTTTGCTTGAGACGAAGTTGCCCCCAGTATTGTGGAAGTAGTACCTTCATGCTTTGATTCTGCCTATTCTGAGATGTCTTGTTCAGTAAACATGCTCTGACAAATGACCACTGTAGATGGCATTGTTTCAATTTGCCGCTCTGCTAACTCTGGATTATCCTGCTCTATCTGACTTGTTTCCTTGAGTGGATAATGTTGGAGATGGGTATGTGCAAGATCATCATGGAAAAAACATGCCCTTAAGTGGCAAAAAAATTAGAAAAATCAGAGTTAGGCAACTTGACATAAAAATTTGAATAATTTATCTATATTATTTCAAAAATATGTAAGAATATAATATATAGAAAATTGAATGTACTTTCTAAACTACTAGGTTTGTTTAAAAAAAAAAGAAATCTATTTGGTGAAAAATTGAAATTTCAATGCAATAGTACTTAAATTTCAGGGAAAAAATAAGAAGTAGGTGTCTGTCTGACCACCCTAACCACAATAAAATGATAATATTTTAGATATAAGTAGAGGACTCATGTCCCCATGTGATGCATATTTTTTTGTAATTTTTTTCCAAGTAAATAATTAATTATGATTTTTTTATTATAACTTTTAAAAAATATAAAAGAATCGTATGTCTGACCACCTTAACTAGGTCAAAACTTCTTGCAATTCAATTTTTCTTTTTTTAATCCTATAGTATATGAATCATAGAATGTGATGCATGTTTTGGATTCAAAAAATATGATACTGTTTGAAAGTTATAGATGTTTTTCAATTAGTCTATCAATCAGGACTTTAGTCATAATTTGAATAGAAAATGAATAATAATTACTTATTAAATTCAAAGTAAAGCATAATTTAAATTGGTGGAAAGCTGATTATCTCCTTTAAAAACCCTTTTCATTTCATCAGTTTTGGGTAAAAATAAAGTCATCAGCCACATACCCATCATATTGCCACTTTTTGGCCCACCATGATCTTGCACACACCCATATCTTTATTCATGATGTCCTTAGTTTGAATTTGTGATATATCTAATACTAGTGTTGACAACTCAATTTGACTATAGGAGTTAATAATCTGCTCTTTTTGTGTAACACAATCTTGTTCTAGATGAAGATCATCTACATGTCCATCCATAGAAAGCATCTCATGGGTAGAAGGAGGAGTATGTGCTACATGGATATGATCATCTTGCATAGATAGGAGAGTGTCCATTAGATTGCTGTAGTATCTTGAAGATACAAATTCTTGATCTTGAATAATTTTGGGATTGATTTTGACACACTTTGGATCAATTTCTTGACATGGATCAGTTTCAAAGCATGGATTGCTTACAAAGGGTCTTGGATGTTGTCATTAGGCATGGAGAATGGTTCAATATCCTCAAGTGTCGAGTTTAGGGTTCCTTCAGTATCTATAACCATGAGGTCAAAGGATGTCAACATGTCTTGGAAAGGACCATTGCTAGACCTTGGTGAAAGATTTTGATCATGCTTTGGAATAAATTCTTGAGATATGTCCTCTAACTCACAAGGTGATGTAGAGACATTTTCAATATGATCATAGGTCAATGACTCATGCATTATGTCAATAGGATCAAATAATCCTAACACTCCTTGAAATAGATCACTAAAAAGTGGCTCTTGATGTATGGTGAGTTGATCATCAGACGAGGTGGAAACATCTTCAAGGTGCTCATCAGTGGAGAGATCTTGATCATTTTTTTCAACAATTGTGGTGGAGGGTTTTCCGATGTCCTCAAACGATGTTGAAATTTATTGAATTGGATCATTGTTGAATATTGTTGGTGGACTTTGATCATGATTGAAAAGTTACTTTTGATGTATGTTGATTTGATCTTCAGATGAAGTAGACACAACTTCAAGGTGCTCAGTGATGGGTTGATCTTGCTCCTTGTTCTCAACAATTGTCAATTTTTGTGTTTGTGCTTGTGTTGGTTGGGTAGCTTGAGATTGTTGAAGTGCTTGTTGGTAGGCTTGATGTGATTTTAGTGCGATGCTATGATATTGACTTATTGTACTTGGTTTTGGCAGTAGTGGTGGTGTATTTGGAATCGTGTTGGATGCAGTGACGAGTGGTTGAGATACACTTGGAGCGATCATTAGGGTGGTGTTTGGAATGATCGAAGTGATAGGGATGGTTCGAATGAACAAGGTGATAGGCCCTTGGGAGACCATATTTTGGTTAGTTGGGATCATCATTGTTGCTTGATTGGATACCATATGTTGGTGCGATGTCGATGGTATATTCAAAGGATTTGATGTGATGGCTTGATTGGTGTTAGGTGGATTGATTTGGATGGAGTGATTGGTGCTAGGTAAAGGGGGAAGCCCTAAACCAAGGAATGATGTAGGTAATGGTGGTGGAGATGTCTCTTGGCGCAATGACTCAACTACTTTGGTAAGTGTAGCAATTTGATCTAGCCAAATTTGTTCTTGATTTCAATCTTGACTCCATCGATATAGTTGATTGGGCTTTTGTTCAAGCAAGTTTGGAGTGTGTACTTGTGTTTGATTTTGGACAATGTTTTGATTTGGGATGACACTCAAATTTGGCATGATAGGTTGAAATTGAACATTGTTTATGTTTGGAATATTCATATGATTTGCAAATGTATTTATCCCAAATTTTTTCGGATTCATGTTTCGAACACTTGTACTTGGTACCTTCTCATTTGGTTTGTAGGGATTTGATGGGATGATGTCGTTCGTTTGAAGGCACATGTTTTGATTGTTTGGTTGACAGACTTGTAGGTTTGGATTTAGATCTACCATCAGGAAATGTGTTCCAATCTTTGATTTGGGCATACTCATACTTGTTGTGCCATCGACATTTGTAGAAGGTAATGATCCCATGTATGGATTGTATAAGCATGAGTGTTGATAATCAATCGGCGTTGTGAGGCTTTGATAGCTTAGTTGACTTGGATTACTCATGATGTATGGATCAAGTTTGTATTCCATGTTCTCCTTGTGTTTTGACCTTGTTGCAAAAGTGACCTCTAAGGTTCTTAGGACTAATGATGAGATGAAGGATGAAAGGTGTAAATGATATGAGTGTTGAATGTTTAGGGACTTCGTATCAATGCTATACTTAGGGTTTGGTTTTGATTGGTTTGATTTGGATAATGAACTTGTAAACCCTAAGATGTTAGATGTGATCTTAGGATGAGTTTGTTCAAAGGATTGCTAATTTAACTAGAGGTATGAAAAAGGATGCATTCCCATACTCCTAACTAAATAAGGTGATTTTGATTTTGATGATTTGCCTAAGTCTAGAATGATGTTTTCAAAGCTCTAAAGTTGTTTGGAGGGATGGGATGATAAATGTTTGGAATTTGGATGAAGTGTTTGAGTTGCTCCTAAATGAACCTAGGAAGGACTTGTTTACTAGGCCAAGATAGTGAAGAACATGCCTTTCTCTAAAAGTAACTCAAAATCAAAAGACCAATGTTTGCATGAAAACCATAATGAACAAAAGATGCCAAGCACATGTGTGGGGTCCAATTGATTCAATCTTTGCCTAATGGATTCTTTTTACCACAAACACGTTCTTGATTAGATGTTGAATCTAGGTGTCTAATGTCTCAACTTTCCCCTTATCCCACAAAGTATATTATGCGGAAACCAAGGAAATTTGAGGCAAGAGTTACCTAAAGTTGACTTTAGTAGAAGCAAATTGAGATGAAATCCAAATGCTTAGATGCCTCTAAGGATATGAATCCCAAGGGCAAACAATAACATGTGAATTTGTTCAAAGATATTTGCCTCTCCTAAAGGGTTTGCAATTTTGATGATTCATTGAATGTTGGTTTTCAAATGTTTTCGATAAAAGTACTGTGTTTTCAAACTGACTCACAAGCAATATAGCACCCTAGCTCAATTGGTACGTTTTTCTTGGTGGGCTTGCCTCATGCCCTTCGTAGTAGAAGAGATGATTTTACATGCAACCAAGGACAAAATATAAAGGTATGTTAAGAATGAAGTCTTAACCTCTATATTTCAACCAAGATCAGACATGGCAAGTAACTTCTTGAAATCTAACTTCCAATGCACCACTTTGATAAACTCGTTGGATGAACTGATTGGCAACTACAAACAAGGTTCTTTATGACAAAACATCGAGGACATGGCACCTTGCGAGCGTCCAGCAAGCCACTAGAGGCTTTAATCAATCCTACTAGGGGCTCTTATACGTTTTATGGTAGTACCCCATTCTGAAAGACACTGTACGGCTAAGGCCTACATACCATGAGGACTTGACAGTTTAGTCTTATCCATTTATATACCGGCCCAAATGAAAAACCAGTTGGAGTCACCTTCGAGTTCTCCTTTCGGATGTGTCTCTTAGGCAAGCCCCTCTAAAGGTGACTCAAAGTAATAAAATACATTTTGAGTGTTTCTCTTGCACCCTAGATCGCATGAAGCGCAAGGGGAGAGGATACGCACTCAAAATGCACCAAAGACAAAATCATTCAACTCAAACACTTGTTCTTTTTAGCCTCAAAGCAATGATGAGTTCATTTTAAACACCAAAGGAAGTGGGAAATTTGTCTTGTTCAATTCTTAACCTTAAACAAAATGTAGTGAGTTTGTCCTAAAATTCATTTTAAGCCTTTTGTCATGAAAATTTAGAGCCCCAAAAAGGTCGGAGTTGATTTAAAACAGAAAATTAAAGCGTGAAATGGAAGCTCTAGATTATCACAACAAGCATTAAAAAATGCTCTTTCAAGTTCAATGTCCAATGCCCACATTTTGAGCTCAAATCTGCTAGTTATTTGATCTTTATGTGAAACGGATGACCATTGTTACATGATGTAAATCCCTACAAAAAAAATAACATCTTAGAGAAGAGACTTATTTGAAGGAATCAAAGAAGCATATAGCACTATCAAAGATTACACCTGTCATTATTCCCCCAAACATTATTCCACCAAATCATGCTATACTTATCCCATTATTCACGCTATTGATTCTTACCTAACCACTCAATGACAACCACACAAGGAAGAAATACTTCATGATGACCTTTATAGAAACAAAGATGTTGATAGAAGCAAAGACCACAAAAATAAATTTCTTACCTTCCCCTTTCTTTTTAATGCACCTGAATGCAATAATCAAATGTAACAAAACAATTGCCCACTTCAAGTGAGCTGTTGTGCACCAATTCATGAGCATTCAATAAGGTGTACCAGCCTACTATGCAATGTATTTTCCACTTGCATCTTGGCCGAGGTGTAGCACTGTAGATGATTAGCCAAGGCACTTAAATTGTTTGAAAAACACCTCAAGGGATTTAAAGTTGTAACAGAGAGTAATGAAGGTGATAGAGTACAACAAGTCAGTGTTTTAAACATTTCAAAAAAAATCTTTGTAACGACCTTTTCTAGATTTCTTTTTCATTTATGACAGTCTTTTGGTTACTAGAACTTTTTCTCTAATATGCCTATAGAAGGAAGAATAGCAAAGGAAACCAAGTCAATCACTTAAGCAGATCGTAACATGTGGTAGCTCCAGACAGTAAGACCTCAAAAAGAAAGATCCATGACCTAATTGATCATCGCTTTTTTTTTTTATCTCCATATTCCCATTCTACCCATCGCTAAATAAAGACCCACCTGACTGCAAGATTTCTAAGATGGAATAGCAGTGCCCATGATTTTATATGACTCTCAAAAAATTTATATTTAAAGTTTCGCCTACTACTGTAAAGAGAATTTTTTTCTCATAATACTTTAAGTTATATCTGATATTGATAAGAAGCGACGCAACAACTCATAGATACAAACTTCGAGACAGTGATCATTTATCATTCAAAGTCTGCAAAATCATTTAAAAATAATAGCTAGCTATATTTCAGACTTTTCAAAAGATGGACAAGACAGGGCGCTAAGTTTGAATTTGACAAAATTTTAATGCTTGAACAAATCGTTGTTAAATGCTTCTGATCATTGTTAGATGCTTCTAACCGATATTAAATGTACCTTTATTCGAAGCAACTGACAGTCGCTTGCCTAAGCCTCCTCCATGCCAATACTCTCGCATAACTTGTCGTAATAGTCACAATGACTTCTTATTTATGCTTTCCATTTCCCACAATGCATTCAATCAACTTTAAATGATTCGCCATGATATCTTTTTGAAGGATTTTATTTACAAAATACCGAGTACCTTTATTCGAAGCAACTATTTGGGGCATCTGAAAAGGAGACAACAAAATATTATCTAACTCCTTGGGTCTTGCATCTAACTAAGCTCGTTGAATGCAGAATATGTGGCACTAGTGCAGAATTCTTCCTTTATTATCTTTCACCCGCTCCCCATCTACATCAACAAGACCTGCCACCAACTGCTCAGAACACGTTGCCTATAAAAAGAAGATTGAAGCTGACAATGCAGCTAATACAACAACTTATTCAACCTCTACCTACTGCAGTAATTCATGGAAAAGCAAGTGTTGAACATGAGAATGCAATTTACAATCTTGCTAAAATAGTATTGGGTGATGCATGTAAGCTAGTTTCCACTTGGAGGACAGACCTGGGAAAGGATGTTGAAAATGAGAACTTGGCCTTAAGGCAGCTTTAGAAACATACAAAGTTGAAAGGAAAGCCTTTGCAAATAGCAGAAGCATTTATGGATAGAGCAAAGCATTTGGATGACGGCTTCTTGAGGTTGGACGCTTCACTTTCGATAACTGAGCTAAGGAATGCAACACAAGATTTGGATAGATTGGCAATCACAAACAGATTGGTGAGACATCCTAGAGCTTTCTAAGTGGGACAAGAATCCGAGCTACTCCAGGGTCAACGCCAACCTTATTATTGCTCAAATGATCATGCAATGGCTTGATCGTTATGAGTATGTAAATATTTTAGACTTTGTGGCAGATGTACGGTTGATGGTTGAAAATGTTATTTGGTGTCATAACAATTCTGAAGAGATGTAGGCAGAAGCAATAAGATTGCAGGAGCTATTTTTTCAACAAATGGCCCACACCTTTCCAGATATGAATATTGGCTCTATAAAATGCCAGAGTTCATATGTGCATGCTCACTAAAGGTAGATCAATGAAACAATATCCTGATTTAGTTTTTGATTCTGGTTATGTGAAACCATTGGGAAGAACCTATTTCATTAATCACAACGACTTGAATGAAATAGAAAGTCAAAAAGAAATTATGTCAGAAAAGAGGATGGAAAGGAAAGCTGGTGAAGCTGGAGAGGTCCCTTCTATGACAAAGCTTGTTACTGGTAAAAGGAAGCAAAAACAAATATAACAGTGTTGATTAATTTTATTTTATTTTTGTCAATTATTTGCGTGCATAGATCAGCTGGCAACAAACGGAGATTTAAGAAATGCCATTGTTTGAACATGCAAGGACATTAATATTTGTAGCAATGTATGCTATAACAGAACTACACATTTTTTAGATGATTTTCAAAACATAAACAATGAATGACTGAAATATACACCTCCCTGACATTTCTACTTTGGAAACAGTGAATATAAAATAATAAAGCAATTCCTGTGATGCGAAAAAGCTACAAGTATTATTCCTTTCAGAAACCATTAGTATGAGACAATAAATCAATTCCTATCTTCAATATCGAATAAAGCATGATGAAATTTCCACAGTAGTGATGAAGTAGATTCAACAGTGAAGTAGATACATGAATGTGTAATGAGAAATAAAACCCGGATGCTAGGGATCAAACAAAATTCCTAATGAATTAGAAATATGGTTCCGCCCTCCTTCTACCACCAGAATGTAGATCCCTAATTTGCAAACTTGTTTGAATCAAAGCAAAAAAATTACATCGTTAGCCTAAAAATGCAAGATTAGAATAAGAATCCCCAATAAAATCGATTTGCATTGTTAGAGAACAAAGAAAAAGATAAAATACTTGAGCAAATACAATAAAAAATAACTACTCCTTATTCTTAAACGAAGCAAACACTTGATCTTATGGGGGGATTGGTGCTATTTTGATATGGAAAATAGCCATTTCCCAAACCCTTTAGATAAGCTAATGATAATGATGGACAAGATCATTTCTCAAATGAAGAGAGTGACCTTGCATGAGTGATTGTGGGGATGATTTGTGTAGTTGTGGACAAAATCAATTCTCAAATGAAGAGAGTGACTTTGCATTAGCTTTGTGGATGATTTGTTGAAGAATGATGCCTCTATTTAAAGATTTTCTTGATGAGAGATTGGCCAAATTGGTGAATGTGGGACTAAATGTAGACCAATGAAAGAATGCCACTTGTCAAGTGGTGATAGGCCAATGGATGTGCAAGATTTGGGAAGTGTGCCCATGAGAGGAAGTTTCGAATTCAAATTTTGAAATAAATTTTGAGAGGGGGACAAGAAAATTAGCAATAAATGCAATGTTGGAGGGACAAATCAACTTGTCATGTTTTTCAAACTTGAGGGCCATGTCGAGTGAAAATGAGGGTTTTAATAAATCAATAAATTGATTTATTCGAGCAAGTGGCTAAATCTAGAGAATGCAAGTGGGTAAGATTAGTATTTAATCATGGTTAGATTAAATTAATGATGATTAGGTTAGTTTGACTTTTAGGACTTGGATATTTGATTTATTTAAATCAGAAGATGATGTAATATGATTTGGGATTTGATTAAATGAAGTCCTGATTTATTTAATTAAATGGATGATGCAAGATAAAGGTTGAATGATTTATGAGAGATGAAATGTTATTATCTGATTAAACCATTGGATTGACCTGTATGCATATTTTGCGTGTCTACAGTTAGTATATCTATTTTTTTAGTCAAATATCTACATGTAGGAGATAACTAAGTGCATGAGAGAATTAGGAAGAGTTAAATTTTGCATGAGTGAGTTAAATGATTGCATGGGTGAGTGAAAAGAATTTTATTGATGAGTAGGACTGGGAGTGAATTTAAGAGGACTGATTAGACTAGGTAATGAAATAGATGAGGTGAAATTATTTAATTTAGTAATTAATTAATTGAATTGTTTATGCACATGAGGTGGAAAATAATATTAAATTAATTTATTAATGAATAATATGTGGATTTTTTTTTTAATTAAATGGATTAGCATGTGGATAATTTGGATAATTGATTACTAAATGAATTGATAATCATATAAAAATTTAATTAAATAACAAGAATTATTTAATTAAATATTACGAATTAGGTGATAATGCATGTCCTAGGTGATGATGGTATTATGTGTGTAATAGGAAATGGATGAATAAATTAAATGATGATAAAATTAGGACCTAGGTGATAGGACAATTAGATGATGGTATAGAATGGAATCAATACCTAGGGGATAGGACGATCTAAACACGATTAAATGGATGGAAAGAGGACCTAGGAGATGAATAGAAAAATTAGGTCAATGTTGGATGAAATAAATGATTATGTGAAGGTGAAATTTATTTAGTGTCCACAACATCATTTATTTAATTGATTCAATGATGGAGGAAATGTTCAAGGTCAAATCCTAGTTGATTGAATAAATATAATTTATCTAATTCATTAGTAGAGGGATGATACAAATGTGGTTATAATTATATTATTATGTTATTGAAATTGGTAAAAGTGGTAGTTTTAGATGTTTCAATAGGATGTAGATAATTTTAGATGTGTAAAAGACTAGGTACAGTCTCAAATATCATTTTCCTACTTCATGTTTTGTGTGTTTTATTGCAAGGTGTGTACCCTTGGTCTCCTTGTGTTGTGCAGCGCAATGATTGGGTTTGTGACATGGCTTAACCACCTACCATGGATTTATTAACTCTAACAGTTGTATCAAGCATTAACAAGTTGATATTTTGGTGCAATAAAAACTATTTATGCAATAATTGGCATTAGAACCTGGGTCATGGGTTCAAACCCCTCACTTGCATTGGGGGATTGTTGCAAGGTGTGTTCCCTTAGTCTCCTTGTTCTATATAATGTAGTGCTTGGGATCAAGACATGGCTTAACCGCCTCCCATGGATTCATTAACTCTAACGGTTGTATTGGGCATTAACAGGTCGATCTTTTGGTGCAACGACAACCATTTATGCAACAAGTTTTGCATAAGAAAGGTATTTAAATATATACTTGCAATCCTTATTCTTGTTACCATGTGTTTGAAAAATAATATCCAAAAATTGAAAAGTGAATATAAACTAATAGGGAATTTACCTTTTCCTATAGCGAGATTAAGGTAGAGATTGACAATTTTCACAATAAACTAAAGTTTAAAATAAAAGTAGTAGTTTAGTGCTACTTAAAAATGAAATGAAAACCACTAAGAAAATAGAATAATTTTAATATTATAGTATTTTTTATTAAATTATCATGTAATAAATAAAATTTAATTATGAGAAGGTACAAGAAAAACACCGTCAAGAATAAGTTGATCTATTATATTATTGGATGTTCACAAGAAGAAAGATTAATTGTAAGGAAAATATAAAATATCTAAAGATTGCCAAAGAAACGAGACAATTATGATTTCATGAAGATTAGAAGGATTAATGAAAATCTTGATGATGGATCATGGAATGTGATCCAAAACGTTGATGCAAAAAAAAATTATGCAATCTAATCTAAGAAATCAGAGAAAATAAAGAAAAAATAAATTAAATTTATCAAGTAGAAAAGCTATAAAATGGATAAAATAATATATGCATAATATTGTTGTGTAAAAAATTGAATTGCAATTACATATAAGTTTTAGTAAATAGTTACATCATTTAAACTTATTAGGGATGTTGACGACACCTCCCCAAATGTAGAAAAGTCTCCATAAACATAAAAATAAAAAATAATTTAGAAAATGTAGAATTCAACAAGAAAATAGTAAACACAAAATTATCATTTTGATTGAGAAATGAACTAGGGAAAATAACTAAGTGGGTCCTGTGGATGTGAAAATCTGCATTTTGGTTAAAATCCTAACACACAAAGCATGATTAACATTTTAAAACAAATCCAATAATCAACATCCCTATGAAATGAATCAACATGCTTCATGATGCAATCAAAACAACAAAAGGATTAGATAAACTAATTGAAAGCATACAATAAAGCATGAAGTAAATCATATCTCATAGTGGATTGGTGCTTCTATGGAAAGAAGCCCTTTCCCAATCCTTGATAGATAAGCTATATGATGAAGCTGCTTTTGAAGATGATTGGAGGTGGGAAAAATCAGTTCTCAATTGAAGAGAGTGACTTTGCATTAGCTTTGTGGATCAAGTTGTGGAGGATTTGTTGAAGGATGAAGCCTCTCATTTATACGATATTTTGATGAGAGAAATAGCCAAATGGATGAATGTGGGACAAAGATTTAGCCAATGAGATGAAGCCACTTGTGAACTTGTGAGTGGTTGAGGAATGTGCAAGTTTTGGCCAATGTGCCAAAGAGGGGGAGATTCAAATTTGAATTTGAGAGTTAATGCTGAGTTTGACCTTTGCAAGGGACATGTAAGAGCCATGTAAGAGCTCATAAATACTTTGTTGGGTGTACATGTCCACTTGTTTTTGAATTCAAGCTTGAGGGAATATTCCTCAAAGATACCATGTTGAGGGAAAATGATGAATTTATAAATGAGTTAAAATGATTTATTGGTGCAAGTGGGAAAAGCTAGAGGATGTGATGGGTGGTTAGATTAGGTAAATCAGGATTAGATTAGCTTAATGATGATTAGGGGATTTTGACCAATTTGATTTAAATATTTTGATTTATTTAAATAAAAAAGGGATGGAATATGCATTTGGATTTCAATTAAATAAAGTTTGGTTTATTAAATTAAAAGGTTGATCTGTGAGACATAAATTAAACAAAATTGATTTATTTAATTTAAATGGATAACCTTAGGAATGAATTAAAGACCTGATTTACCTGGTGAATGGATTTGATGAGTTTGATTTATTTGATGAGTGGATGAATATGAACTAAGTGCATAATGCTAATTTCAAGTGTCTACATTTTTCCCCTCTTTGAAGCAATGTACTTGCTGTGTTGGTTCAAAGAATAAACTTGTTGTGATCAAAATTGAAAAAATTTCTAATTTTTTCGGATGCCCCAGCATAAATAAGTACACTAGTACATTGCCCCCTCGAGAGATTGAGCGAAAAGATTCCATTTGAGGGTCGATCTCATGATAAAGAGGTTCAAAATGGATGGTTATGGATGATGATGTAAATGAGATGGTTTTAAGATGCTTAGAATAAAAAATGATCTATATTATCTTAAACAACTTAAATGATGATATGATGTGAGATGGATGAGATTGATGATGTGATATGCTGTGATTATGCAAATGTATGATCTATATGATTTATGAGATGCTTAGACTAAAAGATCTATATTATGATGATGAATATGCATGTGAGATGATATGCCGAATATTGATGGTTTGTGGATGTAGGATGGATGCACTGGTGATGATGATTAACTATTCATGACGTGATGTTAGTGCAGAAAAGAAGACATTATATGATGACAAGAGAATCCAACAAGCCAACTTTATGAGAGATGATGATGAGAAATGATGATGATAGATGGATGTTTTTCTTATCAAGGATTGAGATTTTAAAAGGGCTACTTACCTTATGATTGATAATACACATAGATAC
Source organism: Sequoia sempervirens (assembly GCA_007258455.2). Classification (NCBI taxonomy): domain Eukaryota; kingdom Viridiplantae; phylum Streptophyta; class Pinopsida; order Cupressales; family Cupressaceae; genus Sequoia; species Sequoia sempervirens. The sequence goes on from VDFB02105785.1 coordinate 207,052,833, forward strand.
GATGCATCAAGGTATAAAGAACCAAGATGGCATTGTACCTCGTGTGATGGACTTTGACTCGACAAACAGATATGAGTATTCTTGTTCACACTTAACATATATAAACCTTGCTAGGACGTACCTAACAAAGCAAGTATTCACCAAGGTATTTTACAAGAATGTCCAACAAGCACAGCAGACAAAAGATAATGATCGTTGCCCCATTCCTATCTCTCTAAATCCTTCATTTAGATATCATCGAGAGGTCCTTGGAATGAGCACAATAAGACAAATCAAAAGAAAAGATCAAGTACGCAAACAAGCCAATGTTCTTCATACCTTGAGTTGAAGGGATGTGTTTTGATAGGATAAGAATCCAAGTGATATCCAAAATGATGCCCATTGTCGGAATGATATATCCTAGGACATGCATTGTATAGGATGATGATGGTTTGATAAGTTGATTGATAGGCTATTGATATAAGGTCAATTGACATGTTTGTGAATGATCAAAGTTTTGATTTTGTTTTAATCATTTGTTGTTTCTATTTTGATTTTATGATTGAAGATTGATTTTGCTGACTGTTGTACTTGTTTCTATTTGTGTTGCCAAAGGATGAAGGTGATGATCAGTTTATTATGGATGATTGATTATTGCGGGTGAAAGCGAAATGAGATGGATGGATTTTTTCAAATATTTGGATGTTTTTGATATTTTTGAAATGTTTTTGAGGCTGTTTTTGGTATTTTCAAGATTTTACAAATGTTTTGATTTTTTTTATTTTTCCAATGTTTTGGGTTTTTTTGAGATTTTATAAATGTTTTTGGATTTTGGTGTTTTTTGGATGTTTTTGGATTTTGATGTGTTTTGAATGTTTTTGGATTTTCGCATGATTTTGATGATTTGGATATGGATATGTGTGACAATGTCAGTGCTCTATTTTGGGACATTGTTGAAAACCATGCTAAGGTTGATTGATCGAATTGATGGATTGATGATGATGATAACATTGTTGAGGATGCAAAACAATGCACAGATAGTGTTTAAGGAACACAAGGATTGAGATGTCGATCAAATTGATGATGATACCATTGTTGAGGATGCACAACAATGCAAGGATAGTGTTAAGCAACACAATGATTGGGAAGGATATCCCAAGATTATGGATTGATTGGATTCGATTGATCAGGATTGTTGAAGCTTGATTTGGAACAAAAGATGTTTGGATGATTTTATGTGACGTTGACGTGCGACTGATATTGATTGTTTGGATCGATGTTCGATAAAAGATGAAGACTGATTTAAGGACCATCTTCTTGTCAAAATATGCCATGGGATAGTGATTTGGATTTTGGATCACAAATGCTTTGACCAATTTGATTTCACGTTTTCCAATGTTCGGATCACCACATAAGTTGGAGGATATAGATCAAGATTTATTCCTGAAGCAAGATGTAAATATATGCCCCCAGTGTCTAGTAATGTACAAAATGCGATGTGTGGATGCTTGGATAGGTGTATGGATGGATGGATATGGCAAGCATGCAAAGGATGCCAAAGATTATCTTGTGATAAGATAAAGTGTTCAGATAAAGAATGCTCATTTGGATAATTCTTCATGACTTAGATAACATTGGATAGGATAGGATCAATGAAAATGACCCATGTCAAGATGTTTACCATAAGCAAGCATAAAGTGTGCCCCAAACTTTCATCAAGATCAAGATAACTTGGATGATGGATGAAAATGGATTGGATAGATGGTTCATGGGTGAATGGATTTATTATGGATAAGACAGATGGAATGTTTGCTTGATTATGGATGGGATAAGATGCTTTTACCTGAAGTGGCACACGTAGATGCTCGATTCTACACATGACGCCTGTTTGTCAAGTTTTCATCATGGTCTTGCCCAAAGCACCACCGAAGTGATTTTCACTAGAGGATGATTATTTTCTTTACTATTTTCAATCCTTTTTCTATTTTTTTTTTTATTTTCATATTTTTTGTTTTTTTTTTAGTTTTTCTGAAAGATTTTAAACTCATGTTGAATCACAAGGTCTTGCTATTGTAGATGCCCCTGTCATGATGTGCCATTGATAGCCTACTTGAAGAGGTTTCTTTGCTAAGATACGTGCACTTGAATGCAACTTTTGAGATTTATGATCTGCTTCATTGATACCGGGGTTAACTTTGTCTCTGTGTGCACATCGCGATAGAGTTCCTTCTAAATCCTTATGATGAAGGGTCCTTGCCAATACATGGTCAATGTGAGAATTGGATATCATGCATGGAGGCGTGGATGGAGTGTGTTTAGGGATAAAAGATGGATAGGTTGACAATTTGGAACCTTTGACTCTCCAAACTTGGGAAGATGAGCAATGATGGGTGGATACGAAAGTGTGCATGGAATTAGGACCAACTGCTTGATACACTTTGTACGTCACTTGAAAAGTTTGATTTTTCTTTTGTGGACATCCTTGATGGATACTTTTCCTTTTTTATTTTTCCCCATAGTTTCTTTGACTGATGGAGTTTGATAGGGATAATCTTTCTTTGTATGTTTTGGTATCCATGTGTATTTGATTTGTCCATTATGCTTCTCAGCTTCTTTTGATTTGATAACATTCTTTGTGCTTTGATTCAAATCTTTTTTTTACGTTGGTCCCAATTCGTGGGTGGGGTGATGGGTGGATGAAGATTCATGATGTGGTTGGTTGTAGTATTGACATTGGTTTCATCATAAGGACTCTTCGTGCTCCCTATGTTGATGTTTTCTTGAGACGAAGTTTCCCCCAATATTGTGGAAGTAGTACCTTCATGCTTTGATTCTACTTGTTTCAAGAGTTCCTGTTTAGAGTGCATTCTATGATAAATAACCACTGTAGATGTTATTTTCATTGGATGTTCTACTGACTTCGGAACATCCTATTCTATCTGACTAGTGTCCTTGAGTGAATAATGTTGGATATCTTCATACATGATGTCTTCAGACTGGATTTTGTATATATCTGATCCTAATGTTGACAACTTTGTTTGGCTGTAGGAATCAATAACTTTCTCTTTTTGTGTAATAATATCAAGAGTAAAGAAATCTTGTTCTAAATGAAGATCATCTACGTGTCCATCCGCAGAAAGCATCTCATTGGTAGATGGAGGAGTATGGCCTACATGGTTATGATCATCTTGTATAGATAGGAGAGTGTCCATTAGATTATTGTAGTATCTTGAAGATACAAATTCTTGATCTTGAATGATTCTGGAGTTGCTTTCGACATGCTTTGGATCAAGTTCTTGACATGGGTTAATTTCAAAGGATGGATTGCTTACAAAGTGTTCTTGGATGTCGTCATTAGACATGGTAAGTGGTTCAATATCCTCCAGTGACGAGTTCAAGGTTCCTTCAATATCTGTAACCATGAGGTCAAAGGATGTCAATATGTCTTGGAAAGGGCCATTGCTAGACCTTGGCGAAAGATTTTGATCATGCTTTGGAATAAATTCTTGAGATATGTCCTCTAACTCATTAGGAAATGTAGAGACATTTTCGTCATGATCATTGGTCGATGGATCGTGCATTATGTCAATAGGATCAAATAATCCTAACACTCCTTGAAATAGATCACTAAAAATTGGCTCTTGATGTATGGTGAGTTGATCATCAGATAGGGTAAAAACATCTTCAATGTGCTCATTGATGAATAGATCTTGAACATTGTTTTCAACAATTGTGTTGGAGGGATTTCCAATGTCTTCAGCGAAAGGGTCAAATGATGTTGACATTTCTTGAATTGGATCTTTGTTGGTTGGTGAATTTTGATCATGATTGAAAAGGGACTCTTGACATATGTTGATTTGATCTTTAGATGAGATAGAAACATCTTCAATGTGTTCTTTGATGGATAGATCTTGATCATTTCTTTTAGCAATTGTGGTGGGGAGATTGTCAATGCTATCACCAATGGTTGAATTTCATTGTTATCCCCAGTAGTTATAATTTTTTGTGTTTGTGCTTGTGCTTGTTGGGAAGCTTGAGAGGCTTGGGCAGCTTGTTGAGCTCGTGTTTCTTGTTACATGGCTTGATATTGTTGGATGGCCTTTTGGTAGCCCTGGTGAGCTTTTAGTGCAATGTTATATTGTCTTGCTATGTTTGGTTTGGGTGGTGGTGGTGGTGGATTTGGAATTGTGTTGGATGTAGTGATGCGTGGTTGAGATACGTTTGGAGTGATCGCGAGGGTTTGAGATATAATGGGTGTGATAGGGGTGGTTGGAGTGATCGAAGGGATAGTGATGGTTGGAATGACTGAGGTGATAGGTCTTTGGGAGACCATATTTTGATTTTTCAGGATTGATGTTGTCATTTGATTAGATACCATCTATTGGTGTGATGTGGATGGTATATCCAAAGGACTTGATGTGATGGCTTGATTGGCGTTAGGTGGATTGATTTGGATGGAGTGATTGGTGAATAAAAAGAAAAACACTTTTATGTTTATATTGTAATTTTGTGAGACATGACAAACTTGGTGATCCTTGTGACTATTCCCACCATACCTTTATAAGATATTGATTGTCAAAAATATTATTTAAATCCTTCACACATTATCTTTAATTCTTCATTTCTTTTATTACATTAAATTAATTATTATTATTTTCCCCTATAAATATGCCCTTCATTCCTTTATCCTCTTAACATTATATTCTTTTATCAAAATAAATCAATTTTAAACTTCCACAAACGTTAATACAAAACCGGTCCCCATCTAGATGGACCTAATCAATGCGCCAATTTGCTATGGCAAGAACCTAACAACAACTGTTGTGTTCCCCCGACTGACTATAGTTGTGACGGTAACGTCAGGCATTAAACTGGTCAATTCATACGCCTTAGCATATGCTGAGTCAACAGGCTAAACAACTGGCGTTTTTTCCGCCACGTCAGCCTCTTTCTCTGCTAATGGTATGCTACTGGTGCCGAGTCAACTCTACGTTCTGCCACCGCTTAATTTAATTAAATTAATACAAATTAAAATGGGGTCAAGAAAACCATTGTCTGTCATAAAACGCGAATTTAATCGAATGAATATGTTCCGTATGGCTTCATTCTAGTCGTTCGTTAGGGATGATGGAATTAAAAATAGAATTTTATAAAATTAACATCTTTGCTGAAGAGTTTTCAGAACGTTTTATATGACGAAATTTGTATATAGAATTAATTTTATGCAAGATTAAATTTCATTGAAGACAACCGAATAGAAAGCAGAAAATATATGAGCAAATTGTACTGAAATGTTCTTTTACTAAAAACTTTAGTTTTACTTTATTCAGAAACATAAATCGCTTCATAGCTAGATTGTCGGACATTATGAGATCTACAATATAAGAAATTCTAATTCCATAGATTACTTAATTCTAAGAATAATGGAAAAAATAGCTTTGATTAAATACAATATTATTGGGAACGAAGTATATATGTTCTAGTAGGGTGCAGGAGCAACTCCAGCAAGGGAGAAAGTCTTTACGGTTGGCCCAGGTGCAAAAGTCTCGACCATCATTCGCCGGCTTCGTGTTTTGTGAGCCTCGCACAGGTGAGGTAAATATATTCCTGCAATCCTTATTCTTGTTAACCTTTTTCTCGCTACTTTGAGAAGTAATGAATAAAGAAAACTAAAAACTAGCGCACTTACCTTCTCCTGCAGCGAGATTGAGGTAGAGATTGACAATGTTGGGGCAACGGTTTTGGCACTTGTCTGAGCACAATTTAGAGGTGAAATGAGAATATTCAGAAAGATCGTCCGTGGACATGCCAACGCACATCCTCTGCAACCCACAACTTTGCAGACACTCCTCGCTCTCAATCCATTCCATCATCTTCTCCGCCATTACGCCCGACGACTGGAATATAATTGCACATGTACCACTCAGTATTCAGTAAAACTATCCTTAAAGCTTCATTTCCTTGGAAAGAAAACAAAAAGGAAAAACATTGGAATATTGTAAGAGAATGTATTGCCTGGCATTGGTATTCTACCGACGCTTCGTGTGTGGATGCTACGAACGAGTATTTCTTCTCGAGCACACAGCGAGCTCCCGATGATGAGACCGAGAAAGCACACATCTCTACCGGCAGCTTCTCACATTCCACACCACCTTCACCTGCATAAAATCACCATTAACTATTTTTAAGCACAAACTAGATTTCATCGATAAAGATAAGTTCACGCGTTGTTAGCGAAAGTCACCATTAAGGCGTTCTAACCTATGTAATTTTGACCGAGAGATACAAAAGTCACCTGCTACAAAATTGAAAACTAATTTAAAATAGACTCAAAGACCGGTAAATGGATCCGAAATTTCTAACCAGCCCTTCAAACCGTTCAGGGCTGTTTGCAGAAATTTAGAGATCTAAAGTTTTTTAGATCTAAATATAATATACATTGCTTCTCATAATGAATCAAAGTAATCCGAAGACAACGTAATTTACGTATTCCTATGAGCAGAAACAAAAATTTGGAGAACCATGATTTCATCTGACAATTTTTTAAATACAAATAATGCGTACCCATCACCAGAATGCTTTGCAAGCTGAGAAGCGCCAAATAAATGGCGAATCCAACTCTCATTTCGAAAGCCATCTGTTAATGCAATCTGCACATTTCTTTCCTTGCCCAAGCGAAATAGAAAGCCAGAAAAGGAGGAAACTTGAGGGACAAGTGTTGCAGATATGAGATGATGAGTTGTGAAGAACAAAGCAAAGGAAGGAGCTCAATTTATAGACGCGATTTGGTCGAACAAGCGAGAAAAATTGAATCCTTCTCTACCTTGGAAGTTTCTGGGCTTTCCCTACACTGACGCCGGCGTGGTCCACAAGGAATTGGCAAGGCAGACGGCGAAATTTCCATTACGTCTAGAAGAAAATATAAGGCATTTTTATGGCAAGCTCGACTTTTCAACGAAAGATAGGTAGGATTTCTAGATCGCCTTATATTTGCAGGACGCGTGCTTTGCTACATGGAAAAGTCGAAAGTCGTCTTAGAATTCAAAGATTACAATTGACGAGATCGTAGTCTGTAATTTGTGTTTAATCACGATCATAAGAGACGACTTCTGTGCTTATAGATTTGAGATCTAATTACTCAGATCAATTAAAAAAATAACTATATTATATCATTTCACAATTTATAATTACTAACAAAAATATTGTTTATCTTTGTAACTTTTTTATATATAAAATAAATATTTAATAATATTTAGTATAAATATTATGATTATAATTTTTTTATATAGAATTGTAAATTGTAGGAAAAAGTGAAACTATATTTTTCTTAGTAAAGTATTATATTCATTTTGTGACATAGCTAATCAATATGTAAAGTTATTTAGGATGAATTTATATTGCTATTTAAAGTTATAAATCTTTAGTTAATAATTAGTTGTAATAATCTCTACCTCAAGATTTCTCTTATAAATTAGAGATCTATAAATTTTATTAAGATTATTTTTTAATCTATTATTCTTAGTTGTAATAATCCTTTATACATGTGTAGGTGCTATTAAATTAGTTCTCAATCAACCCTCCCTATTTATAATAATTATGTGTACATGAACAATTGTTATTTCAATTATTTTCAATTCTTCTTGTTAAGTGTACATTCATATCAAGTATATATTTTTCTTTCTATTAAGTTATTGAGTTCTACTAAGTAGTCCTAAGACAATATGATAATAGAAATACAAGAAATACTTGAGTAAAACATGAAAAAATGAAATGGCTACATAAATTGTATATATATCTTGAAGAATTTATTATTATAGGTATTTCAGTTATATTGAAGAATTTATCATTCAAGCATACAAACCATTACAATAATAAGAGTGTTGACCAATTGTTTGTCAATTTGGGGTATGAGGTTGTTAATTGGGTGATTGATATAAATAAAAGAAACAAAATATTAAAATATACATTACGATAGTAGTTTTACATGCCTCCATTACATACCATATCTTCTTGTTGAAATATTTGTAAGATTATTTGAATAAAATTATATTTTTGTTTTAACTAGATATTTGTCTATGAGCTTACTAGATGACCATTCATGCAAGCTTGATAGGGTCTAGTTTGATCATGTTAAGATTTTGGAAATAGGTTTATGCATATTATTTACAAGGATGTAGTATATACCCTAATTCATAACTAGTGTGGAAGCTAAGGGTTAAAGTTAGAAATTATTAAGAATATGTACATTTGTATTCATACTCTTAGTAGAATGAAGTGAATACAAAGTTCCACAAGAAATAAAGTAGTATACAATGGAAGCATGTAAAAATAGTATCATAATGTATATTTTAATCTTTTTTCTATTTCCTTTATTTTTATCAATAACCCAATTAACAACCTTATACCTCAAATTATTAATCAATTGATCAACATTCTTATTAACAACCTCATACCCCAAATTAAAAAATTAAAGAATATAAATTATTGTATATATTTAAGATTTAGAAAAATAAACAATTTCAATAATGTTAAATATCGTTGCGCAACCATATAAATTTTACATTTTAAATTAATTTTCTCTTAGCAAAATGTTCCCTAACCATTTTAAATAATCTCTGTAACGAGCACATGTATCCCGTTAAATTAAAGAGTAGAAATTTGTACATTTATTTTAGTTTGGAGAAGCGCATTTTACTTTAAAAGTAAGATCGTTTCTATATTGATATCGCCACCACTCATTCCGCCTGTGTTTCTACAAACCATGTACGACAATTTTTTGGCCAGAGATGTGAATTATGAAAAAAAAAGGAAAGCTACACATAATTTCCACAAGGCTTCCGTGAAATTCTGAAATATAGTGACTGCACACGCTACTGACATTGACTATGAAAAATGATGGTAAATTTGGTCTGACATGTTCCACCGAGATTTTAGCTGAGATAGAAATAAACGTCAAAAATGTACTTGTCTAAGCAAATTTGGACTCTTTTGCCGTCAACAATGAAATGTTCCAAAACGCTTTACACTCTAGACGGTTCTCAACTAATTTTCGTAGCTAATTTTCAAATGTTTCTACAGTAAATTTCATGTTATTTTTCTTGAATATAATATTCCAGTATTAATATAGTTTATTTTTATATAATAATTAATATTTTAGTCAAACTTTTATTGAATTCTATTTTATATATTTAAAGATTTGTACATTTTTTTTTTATTTTTTTTTTTGAGTTTAAGTCAATTTTACAACTAGCTATTGCACCTTGGTGTGCAATGGGTACGTTGAAGAGGTGTGGAAGGTTAATTATGAACAAAAAAAGTTTGGTTCATTAAAATTTCTTCCCACATAATTGCATGAATCAAAATGCAATTTTTTGAGGAATCTAGACCTTTTCAGTCTTGTAGTATTAGTAGTTTAATACCACGGAATCTCACTCCAAATTAACTTTAATAATAAGGGTCATTTGTTCTTAATTAATAACCAGATTCTGTGCACTATTACCACAATTTGTCCTTAATATTCCTCACCTCGCTAACATTACAAAAGAGGTATGATGAATGGCTAGATCTTTATACAAAAGCCTTCTATACTATATATTTGAAAATTATTATCAAATGATAATTCCCAAATAAATAGTCTCAACTCTTCACATCTTACAAAAACAGCGCATGCAACAACCTATACTTTCAATAAATTTGCCTTCTTAATAATTACATGAATCGAAAAAGCCATCTTATGTTTTAAATAGTTGACATTAGTCTGAGGGTCTGAGGGCACCTCAGGAAAAATTATACTATAAGAAGGCTTATTTTGCTTGATTAAGTAAGATCTGTGACTCTGCCAATAGGATGAGCTTTAGTAACTAAACAGGGATTGGTGTGTGCTTGTATTGTATTTTGCTTAAGACTGTTTAACATAATTTTTTGTACAGAATTCCATTGATGTGGCCTTTTTTATTGTGCTTTGCATTTTGTATTTCACTAATGATGTAGTCTTTAGTTATATAGTTTCTTTGTGGTAGTATGACAGACTTGCTGTATGTCTAGTATAAGATGAATGGAATAATATGAGATATGACAACCAGTTCACGAGAAGTTAATCTTGTACTTTTTTTTCTTCATAATGAATCTATTAAACTACATATTATTAGAATCAAATCATCACCCTCACCTCATCGCGGAATTTGTACAATTTTATTTAACTTCATTCTTTTTCCCACTCTTAGGGTTGGATAACATACAGCTGTAAAATGTGCTTGTTTTTTGAACTCCGATTCTTACATTTTATTTAGGTCCTCTAACTCTAAATCACTCTAATCCATTAAATGTCCATTGGCTTTATTCCTTTAACAGGTTAAGATGTTGAAAGAATTTGGATTTGATGATGCCTTCAATTACAATGCTGAGACAGATTTGGATGCAGCACTGTCCAAGTAAGTTTTTGTTGGAAAATTAAATAGTTTTTACATATAGTATATAGTTCAATTATAATTCAGACAAATTTGGATGAGAAACAAGCTATACAACTTGTATAGATATTCCTCTATTTGATTAAGAATCCTAAAGTACTTTGCATTGCATTGCAAAATAGTAGTGAAGCTTGTAAAGTCAGCCCTCTTTCTTTAAATAAGAGTTCAATGCTGACTTCTGAGTCCTGACCAGGTACTTTCCAAGAGGAATAGACATTTACTTTGAAAATGTGGGAGGGAAAATGTTGGGGGCTATTCTCAACCACATCAATGTGAATGCTAGGATTCCCGTATGTGCAATGATCTCTCAATATAACCAGGTAAGACAAATTTATATCTACGAAGTTTGGAGTTGAAACACTTGATGCAGAGTACTAATGCTATGGATGAATCTGATGCATTGTGCATTGCAAGAGTGGGATAAATGTTATGGATTTGGTAGGAAAATGTGCGAAGTGCACATCTTGCAATCATTGCATTCTATGAGATAACCTCTGTTTGAGGCATTCTGTCAAACAGTTCACGTGCCTTTTCTATGCTTCCACATTTTGGATACATGTCTACCATAGCATTTCCAACTATAATATCTGAAAAAAATCCTCCTTTCGTGATGCTTAAAGATGGATGTCCATACCATGTTCCAAAGCTCCCATTCTGGCATAGGCAGGGAGGAAACTACCAAACGTTGTGGAATTCCGCTTTACACCTGCCAATTGCATATGCTTGAAAGTTTCTAAAGCCTTTTCAACAAATTCATTTTGTACATATCCCTCAATCATTGCAGTCCATGAGATAGACATATTTTTCAGTTATTCTGTCAAACAGTTCACGTGCCTTGTTAATGCTTCCACTTTTTGCATGCATGTCTACTAGGGATAATATCTGACAAAGTTCCTGTATCCTTTATGCTTTGATGGATGTCCATACTATTCCAAAGCTCCTATTTTGGCATGGGCAGGGAGGATGCTAGCAAAGGTTGCAGAATTTGGCTTTAAACCTGACAGTTGCATTTGCTTGGAAATTTTGAAAGCCTTTTCAGCAAATCCATTTTGTGCATATCCGAAACCACATCTCTTTGAGGCACCTTGTCACACACTTCATGTGCCTTGTCTATGCTTCCACATTTTGCATACATGTCTACCGGGGCAGTTGCAATTACAACATCTGAAAAAACTCCTCTATCCTTTATGATTTGATGGATATCTATACCCTATTCCAAAACCCCCATTTTTGAACAGGCAGGGACAATGGTAGCAAAGGTTAGAGTCTAGATTTATAAAACCTCAGCTAGCACAATCAAAGCCATTTCGACTGTGTTAGGCATATGAAAAGAGGCAGGAACAAAAGGAACATCCTATAGAGCTACATGAATAACAGTGGACAAAAGCAATTACAACATAACCGTAATCAAAGACAGTGATATATAGAGTGCATGAAACTTGAATCGATCACATTTTACCATAGAAAAGTGGCGGGAATATGAATCAATCACATTCTGCCACAGAAACAAAACCCCCAATGTTGCGATTATCAGGAATTAGAGCTAAAAATTCACATTGCCCTAAAAAGACAAAACAAAGGGGTTACAGGTGATCCCCTCAAACCAACTAAACACACAATCTAGAATGGAAATGTGTGAGAAAACTATCTAATGCAAAGCGACAAAAAACTATTTAGCGAGCATCTTTGGCATCCATGGTGTCAATCTCTTTGTCAAGCTCTATGCCAGCCTTACAAGACCACCGCATCAAAATCACATGGCTTTAATCTGTGCATTATCAAATCCTCAAACTTGATGATGGACAGAAAATTCGTGTAAACCATGTCGTGGTGGATGAGAAGGCCGAGCCTTGCGCAGGGGCCAAACCACAAGCAGTAGCAACAGCGGTGGAGATGACGAGCACAGGGCAAGCAAAAATTGGAAATTAGATTCAACGGTTCCGATCAAAACAATCGTCTCCTAGACCATTCACTGTCGTGGATGCGTTAATTCAGCTTGACACACTTCAAATAAGATATGCCTTTGGCGTTCGATGTAAATTACCACTTTAAAATTTGTTCAAGATTAAAATTACAAATTTAACCTCTAAATTACGAAAATCAAATTTAATGCTACACTCAAATTGACTCAATCCCAACTAGCTAATATATTAAGTGTCACATACTCAAATTTACTAGCTAATTTAGAATTTGCTGTCAATAAAAAAGTAAATAATTAATGGCTTGTTTTAAATGCTATCAACCATGTACATTATACTACCTAATTATGTATTGTGTAGTCTGTAAGTAACGTTTAAATGTTTCAGTGTCATTCAGTTTGCTCATTGCAGTGCACCACCTTGTTTTGTTTTCCATAGTTCCACTTCCAACAAAGCCATTCCAACAACCTAGTTTCAAGTTTCAACCCAGTTTCAACTTCAAAATTCAAAATTCAAAATCTGGGTAAGTTAAAGAATTCTTATGGCTACATTTCATTGCTTGACATTTCTTAAAATCTTATTTTGTCAAACTTTGAACTTTAGGTCTAGGGTTAAGAGCCTTAAGAATTAAGAAAAATTAAGGACTAATATGGAATTCACAAACTTCATATTGTTGATTGTATTAGCATGTCTACCACTAGTACCACTAGAGCAATGTCGGATAAAAAAATATATAATGCAAAATTGCTTAAAACCTTAGGTTTCACTAATGAATATCATGATATTTATGATCCTAAAACCTATGGTAGGCATGCCTCAGAACTTAGATTTTCATCTAAGAATAAGGCTGAAAAGCAAATGCAATTGCAAGCTAATAGTATCAATGCACTGTGGGTAACTAGATTAGGGTGCATGATGTTACATGAGGTTTTCCCTTGCCCAAAATTTATCATGGTCTATGCCCTAAATTATGATGATAACAAGAGAGAAATTGTTAATAAAGGTAGTAAAAAAGAATTGTTATCCATTATTGCAGAAAAACTTGGAAAAGTGTTGGCTTTGGGGTTTACAATCGAAAAATTTGGAAATGTCCACATTGACCTAGAAAAGTTTGCTAGTGATTATGAAGCAGTGGTTAAATTGGAGAAAAAATATTTCTTAAATATAATAGTTTAGGATAGAAACAAATTGAAAGGTGATCATAAGCCTCCTGTTGTGCCCATAGCACACATGCCCCGTTCGGAATGGGGACCCTCTTTTCTTTCACCTTGTCGGGTCCTTTTAGGGCCACCTCATTTTGCGTGCCCCTCTTTTTTTGATGTTTCAGATGGTCGATGTTGCTCCAAAGTTCCATCATAGATCGATCATGCCTCCGCTTTTGTTTTTTGTTGCCTTCCGGGGCCTCAGGGAGTCCCTTTGGCATTTTGGCCCTGAATCGGCTTCGGGCCCTTCCGGGCCCGGGCTTCCGGGGTTCCCTTCTTGGGTTTCCCCTTTAAAATTTCCGTCCCTTCGGTGTTCACCAAGCCTCTGCCTGCCCCTCGGGGTCCACCCTGCCACCCTCCGTCTGAAACTCATCGCAAACTTTCGAGGCGACGCCTTCCCATTCGGGCCCCAGGCCCCGGAAGTCCGCTTCTAGACTTCCGTCCCGGTCTCACTGTCCATGACGGTGAGCCTCTTGCGGCCTCCTGCTCCTCGGGCCTCGCCTGGGTTTTCTCCACCAGCGTTTTCGTTTATAACTACTCGCCATCGACCATTCCGGGCCCGACTCCTCAGAATTCTATCTATGGAATTCCGTGTCGGTCCCCCGTCCTCGACGGCGGATCCCCAAACTCTGAGCCCCGAGCCGATCCCCGCCGCCGTCATTTAAACAACAAGAAATCACCAAACGATGGATCCCTTGCGTCCTCCCGGCTGCCGGGCCCCGACTTTCCCGCCGCCGCCGACGACCTAATTTTGAATTCACCAACTTTTTTCGCGGCCGTACGTCCATTATTTGCAGTCATTCATGGCAATTGGGGTATAAAATGCCCAATCCGCCAAAGTCATTTTCACAAACAGGATTGGAGCTAATTGCACAAGCTATCATCTGGAGCCCACCACCTTCGACTACGTCACAATCATCACCCTCGGCATCAGCACGTCGACCGTGTGTGGATCCCACGTCCCCCGCCTAGCATGTTTTCAGGTAGGCAATCCACTCGCCCTCCCGACCATCCTTTTCATAATTTTGAAACATTTAAAATAAATGAACAAATCCTAAGAGAGCATAGATTGATAGAACACCAAGTGGCGCACCAAACCCATGTATTGGAAAATTGGCAAAACCCATAGAAATGCCCTCACCGCTGATTCGAAACTTTTCTGAGGCGCGGCTGTTCTTCACACAGGGCAATCTGTTACCCCGGGCCCGAGGCCTGTCTTCGCCGCAAAAATTCAAACTTCAAATCATGCCGACGACAATCGTCCTCTCTGGGCCCGGTTCATCGGGTTTCCCTGATCGGGCTTCCGCTTGCCTTCCGCCGACATTCAACTGCCAAATCGCCCCACCTCCCCAGCTTCCAAATCCTAGCGTCTACTCCACCGTGAAAGAATTGAAAAATAGCCCACGTCATTTCGTCGTTCAGGGCCCAGAACCCCGGGGTTCCGCCGGAGCCCCGCCTTCTTCTTTCGGCGAATGTCGCCCAGAGTCCCGCCTTCTAGGCTCTGTTGATGCTGCAGCTTGTCAAAGCGTCTGGCATTTTTAAACGGTCCATCATTATCACCTTCGGGCCTCGGATGTCGGGCCTCCATGCCTTATTTTCCGCCGTTCCGAATGGCGAAGCCTTTCGGCAAAGTCCCCGCTGCCGCCCACTTCCCGGGTCCCGGCTCCCGGACTTCCGTTTTCAGAAGTCTGGCACTCTCGAGCCGTCGGGAATTCCTGCCCCGCCTTTTGCCCTCCGGCGCCCCGACTTCCGGGCCCCGTGTCCCTAGATTCCGCTCTGCGTGCGTTGTTCGAAACGGAGATTCCCGCGCATCCTTCCATGCTCCGGGCGCCGGTGTCCGGACCTCCGTCCACATAAGTCCACCACTCGGCGTCCCGACCGCCAGGCCCCGCCACGCCAAATGCCGCGAAGCCTAACGATAAGCACTCACGGCCGCCTTTTGGCCCTCCGGGCCCCGGTTCTTAGACTTTCACCTTCGGATTTCCGTTCGCTGTTCGCCGTCACCTAATGCCATTGCCTGGCGACTTTCTGGCCTAAAACCTCTGATGCCCCTTAAATCTATCCAAATGATCCCTAATCTGGAATCTAACCTCGACCCACGTCCCAAATTTTTCTCTTCTTCATCATGAGCCTCCTAAACACATGAAAAATTGGCCAAGAAGGGCCTCCGACAGCTCTCCATTGCATTTTCCCTTCCAGACAACATTTTTGCCAGGGAAGTCTGGCCCTCTGGGCCCGGATTGTCCAAATGCCTTGAAAGGAAGATCGATAACATTTAGAGATAAGATTTATGATATACTTAATTGATTATTTAGATGTTATTTTTGAAATATGGACTAACATGAACACTTTTGATATTTTATTGTACTGACACTGCCTTTGCCTACAGAATATATGGAATCTGAAGCAAGAACTTTAGGGGCATCCACCGAGAAGGATAAGGGCAAGAAGTTAGGAAGGACCCCTCGGGGAAAGGAAGACAAAGATCAAATGAAGTATCAGTTCCAGGGCAAGCCGCTCCACTCTAAGGTCACAACCGACTGGAAAGAGATTTCAGATACTAATATTGGCCAGGTGAATATTGATGAATTCACTCAAAGGGTCAGGGTCAACCCGACAACAAAGAATACCAGATTAATACGGCAGAGTGGAATAGCCAAAGCCACTGGTTTCCCTCCATCTCTCATGGCACCCGAATTAGTAATGGCTTGCCGAGAAGCCTATCAGACGGATAACAGAATGATTGTAGACAAGAAGGGGAACATCCTTGCAGACATGTCTCTAGAAGGAATCACTAAGACATTCCACATTCCCATGTTCCAACAGATGGAGGTCCCCACATTAGAAGAATGCCAAGTGGCGTGGGACGCTAATCCATCAAGGTGCAAAAAGTCAATCAACCTCCATTGGCTTAAGGAAAAATAGGGCAGCGCTGTGAAGGTTCCTCAAAAACTCTTCCGTAGCGATTTCCACGAGGACTACCACGACTTGGTGACCATGTTGAGCAGGGTCATGGGTCTTCCAACGGCCGCCTACTTCCAGGAATTGATGACCTATTACATTGAACAGATCCTGCGGGGAAATGAGGACGTCACAACCAAAGTCTCATTTTATTGGGGAGGAATCATAAGCAACTGCTTCCATGAGCAGTTCGTCAATGTGAAGAAGACTTCCAAGTTCTACATGACCTCCTACCTCGTATACTCCCTAGCAGATCAAAGGCAGTACAGCAGGCTATTTGTAGCGCCCGATTAGGGGCAGAAGCGAGGGCTCAAACTATTTGACAAATACCCTCAACTCCAATACCGCAACTTTAAGGAGTACTGCAGGGTCAATGACACCTTCACTAGCCACATCATTAGATTCATCGCTGGAGACTTCGAGAGGAGAGTCTCCCACAAGGCCAGGGCACTCTTAAAGGAATATGCTTTTCTGTTTATCCAGTTCCACAAGTTTACCTACATCTGGGCCCAGGGTTTCATGGAACAGCCAAACAGATTGCCTCGGTACCCAAATGATAGAATTATCCTCTTGGAGCTCTCTCAACAACTCCAACACATCCAGGTGATCTTCAGCAACAAACACATAGCTGGGATTTCCTACCCCATGACACTCGGCCAGGGCCTATATCGATTACAAACGTCACAGTGTGCCAGTAACTCTGAGAAGGAGCTCAAGGATTACAATTTTGACTAGTACACTGCCCGCCCGCGGATGGATCCGCATGGCCATGTAAGGAAAGCGCTGGGGCCAGCGTATGCCCACCAATACCACATTGAAGATTTCTTGGCTGACTGCAAAGATGACAAAGAAGTGCTCGCCAGACACTACATGCGCATGACGGTGCTATTCCTAAGAACAGTGCAACCATTCCTGGTGCCAGACTAGGTCGAGGAGGATGAGTCCACCATCATGCATCCGAGGTACCCTGTGGTTGCCAACCTTCCAATACCGTCGATCGACTGGGATGAACAAGAGGTCGATGACCTAGACACCATCACTCAGTCGATCATAACTCGCACCAGGGAGTGGATGGACATGTGGCATATCTGAAGCGGTAAGGAGTAGTCCTGACCTATGAGGGACTCAAAAGCGAGCCAAGTGCCACGGAGGACGTCGCTGCCACCACGTCCACTGGCAGGACCTCCAAGTCTCCTCCCATCAGTAGGTCCCACAAAAGGAACTGAACGGAGACCGCGCAGTCTCTAGATCCCAAAGAACAAGCAAAGAAAGAAATGGGAGGTTCATCTCCCAAAAGGCTGAAACAAGCGGTGGGTGCAAAAGAATCTCGGCCTCCCTTGGCTCTCCCTGCCCCTCTTGTTGCACCTCCCACCTCGCTAGCTGCAATTGTCGCTTCCCCGCCGGCAGTGGACATTTCTGTCTATCTTGCCCCTTCGCCTCCAGCCGAATCAGTAATAATCGTCGACTCCTCTTCTGGCATGACCACTTCACCTTCTTCTTCTGCTGCCATGTCGCCGATTACATCTCTCCCTCTGACAACAATAACATCGCCTATTCCCACTACCACTATGCCCGAAGCTCTTACGAGACATATGCAAAAGCTCCCCCGTGAGCTTTCCCAGATCTTAATGAATCCAACTCTCCAAGCAGCCCTCGCCCAAGTCCTTGCAACAGCTCAACCTTCAAAACCACTGACCAGGCCGCTAGCTATGGAAGCCACAATACAAATTTCAAAAGAGTTGGAGGAGCGAGAGCAGGAAGGCTCAAAGTCTATCGAGGAGGAGGCTGATGAGTAGTATGAGCACCCCGAATACGAGCACCAAACCATCGATAGGGTGGTCTATGAGGAGGAGGAGACAGGCTCTTCCGAGAGTGGGGATGAAGATGATGGCTCGGGTGCCAAGGAAATCATCCAGACTTTCGATAAGGACCTTGAGGAGGAGATGGCACAGCAGCTGAAGAATGTTGGGGAAGGGACAGAAGAGTCGTCACATGGTGAAGAAGGGCAACCGCTAGAAGAGCGGCAAATAAAAGATTTAACGGAGGCTGAGACCCGTGCTATCAAGAGCCCCTAGGCCGAGGCTACTGAAGAGAAGAAAGAAGAAGAGGCAGCAAAAGAAGAAAGCCCCATCCGGCAACCATCAGTCGAGCTGCCTGTCAAGCGCCTCATATTCGTTCATGACTCCGACAAAGAAGAGGATGGTGCCCCAAAGAAAGGAGAACCCCAAAGGAAAAGGAAGTAGAGGTCTTGCCTCTGACTGAGAAGGGCGAGGGTAGCCATGATTCACCTAAGGAGAAGTCTACTATGCCTGAATGTTTGGAGAAGCAACTTGAGAAGGCGCCCCTAGTGCTGAAGGACCCAAGGGTAAGATTGGAAGCCATCCTGGCTCGGTCCCAGATCACAACGAAGAAGGAGAAGAAGCCCAAGGTCCGATCCAGGATAACAATGGATGCTTCTGGCTCCCGAGCGGTGCAAATTGCAACGCCTACAATTGGCCAGATAGGGGTGAGTTACAATATCTCCACCATTGACTTGGGGATAGCAACTAAAGAGTAGAAGGTCGAGCACCTTGAGGAGTCGGTGGCCATAGTAGTACACCTGATAAAGTAGGACAAGGTCTCCAAGGATGAGCTCAAGGCGCAGGTTGTAGCGTTAACAGATTATATCCAGCAATGGTCCTTAGTGGACGACCTGCCCACCACCTTCGCAGCTGCACCGCAGTTGCTCTCCAAAGAACAGATTCACAAGATGGAAAGAAGGAAGAACTTGGAGAAAACCACTGAGGATTGGTTCCGACAGGTCACATACGTCAGAAACATGAGAATCGGTAGGGTTGTGTGGACAGCCAACAAGTTCTTAGACTTGATGCAATCTTAGGAGGGTACGAGGAGGCTTTGCACCAATTTCCCCACTACCTATGACTCCACCTTCCCAAGAATCAAAGCCATCCTTCAGATGCCTAAGGCCACATGGGAGGAGAAGCTAGAGCTGAAAAAGGAAGATCACTAGCTAGTGGATGTGTGGCGCAAAGACTTTGACAACCGGAAGGAGAGGTTGGAGCAAATCCTAGGCAGAGGGGATCCATATATTGAGTGGATCAAGGAAATCTGGGTGGAATGCACCCAATACCTTAAGCTGATGACGGGCTATGATATGCCCACGGTACAAATGGATCCAGAAAAGATCAAACCATACTTCCAGGAGAAGATGAAGGATGGGACAGCTGGAGAAATCACAATGGAGTTCCTAAGTTTTGCTGCCTACGCCTTCGACCAATCGGAGCTATTTAGGGACCAAGGCTTGAAGTATGATGAAGATTGGAAAAGGCTGGAAGAGAATGCTAAGGAATGGAGCTACTAGGCATTACGATGTGAAATCCTTGAAATCGACAAGCTCCAGGCCGTCATCCTCAAGTACATAGAACACACAGCTTCCGAGGAGCAAGAGGATAGCCCAGCCAAAGACAAAGATCTTCCTGAAGAGTAGCTACAGCAAAGAAAACAACAATTTGCTAAAAGACGAAAGAGCTACAGTGCCATCCACAAGAAGATAAAATAGGAAAGAGACAAGAATGTAATTTTAAATTGAGATTTATTTGGGGGTAGGTGAAACCCTATTTTGTAATGAATCGTGGCCACACAATAAGAATGAATCTTGGCCATTCATTTAACTTTTTGAAATCTATAAATAGGGCACTCCTCTCATTTGTAAAAAGAGAGTTGAGTTGTTGTAAAGGCATGCTGCTGAAATTTATAAGAAAAGGCATTACTTGGTGTATTTTGTTGATTTCTCTCATGTTATTTGATTCATTCTCCAATGTTAGAATTTTGACTTAGATCCTATTGCTGTTTAGGTTAGTTGTTTTCTTTCTTTGGATAAATCTTAGGAATGCTGTTGGGTGATTGTGAAAATTCCTGCCTTGTTGATGATCCCCTAGTCCATACTTTTTGCTGTTTGCTAAATTTAGATAGCTGTGCAAAGTTAGCCTGGACTTGATTTTAAAGCTGCTCTAAACTTTTATCTTTGATTCATGCATGTATACGGTGGACGAAGGATGAAATATCTGCAGTCCTTAGAAGATAACATAATTTCCATGATACTGTGAAATCCTTGGTTAAGTGGGATATTATTTTAAGGAATTGTCCATTGCAGGAACTCCATTGTCACTATTTATAGCAAGTTTTAGACTTAAGAACTTTTTCTCTCCTTCGCTTTTTTCCCTTTTTTTTAGTAACTGACCTATACTAAGGTTCATTGCATATTGTAAAGCCAAATCCAACAACTAGATGGAGTCCAAGATTGTTGTTTGAACCTACAACCAACGCGTAATAGCCTTTATCTTAAGAACTCCATTTTAAGATCCAACTTCATGCTTTGTGTCTGCACTTTGTATTTTCTGTAAGACCGCCTTGTGATTCCAGCAAATCACATCAAACTACTGAGGTATCTAAGCACTATCATGACCTGACATCTGAGAGACCTTGGGATAGTGTTCTATAATCAGATTGTAGAGTAATGTCTTTCAAGAGAGGTAGTGCACCTACGCACTGCCTGTGTTGAGAAGTGCATAAAAACACCATAAACAGAACTAGCACTAGAAGGAGGGCCTCGGTGAAAATGCTAAGTTAAAAGATAAAGCGAAGCTGGATCGAATCGAATCATTCTCCCTAGAGAGATTTCAACGGATTCTACGGTCAACACCAAACAAGGGAGAATTTGAAGAGTTGCAGCCTCCCACGAGGGCAAAGCGGGCTCAAGGGAGTAGCGTTGCCTCTTCCTCTTCCTCCATTCCATCTGCCTCCATTTCACCATCACTTTCATTTGGCTAGCCATCATCTTCCACCCAACCATCTCAAATAGCATTTGCACATCCTACCTTCGGCAGCTAGGGGTTCGCTCCTCTCCCAGCCCTTCCAGCCCAAGGCATTGTCCAAGCAGCCATAGCTCAAACGCAACCCCAGATTACTGTTGTATTGCAAATACAGCCCCAAATTTCTATTTTCCTACAGCAAGTACCACCTCCGCCACCCTCCATGGATTGGTTAGTGCATAACCCTTCGCCGATACAATTTGCTGTTTACAATGATATGCCCAAGAATCCGGAGGGCTTTTGTTCGAAGTTCCATCCGCGCGATCTGCAAAAAACAGCTGAGGAGCATATCAAAATATTCGAGACAACGATCACCGAAATGCAAGTGGACCACGAAGACATTACATGTCATCTTTTTCCGCATTCCTTGGGGGAAGAGGCCTTCTATTGGTACATCAATCTGCCGAGGGGATCCATTACCTCGTGGAACCTGATGAAGAATGCCTTCCTGCAAAAATACAAGATCCCCATTAACCCTACAGACCTTTACCAATAGTTCATGTCTGTTAGAAGGGAGATCAACGAACCTATTGACTCCTTCAATGACCGCTTCCATTGGGCTCACACGAGGCTTCAGGATCTGTACCTCCATAATGATGCGGTAGCCCTCCCGGTCTACTACGCAACGCTAGACAACCTCACGTTGGCCTTGGTGAAAAAGATGCGCCCACCGCCCGCTACCTTAGTGACCACCTACACGGAAGCCGTTGTCACCAGTGCGGACTTGGGGCAGAATATCTCTGGCCCGCTGCCTTCTTTGGGGCCAATAGCCCACTCAATGCAGATTCAAGGGCTTAATCAGACGTTTGCTCACCAAACCCCTCTTATGAACTAAGTACCCCAATTGTTTATGGTGCCACATCCAGGGCAGCCATTGAATTACGTGCCTCCTGCGCCTTCCTATCTACAGCCCCAGCAGTAGTACAACTATTCCCATATTGCTTCACAACAGCAGGCGTATTCCCAACAGCCCCAGGCGCCGTTGTACTTGTCGGGACTAGACTTTCCTCCAGCCTATCAAAATCAGCCAGCGGCTCCGCTCGCTTTTCTCCAAAATCTGGCCCTGCCATTTGTAGGCGCGACTGAGAAAGACAAGCTAGGGGAGCTGACTGAGATGATCAAGAAAATGTCCACGGAGATGATGCATCTAAAGAATTAGAATAATCAGTTATAGGCCTCCCAACGTAATTTCCAGGCCAATCTCAATTGAGACAGCCGAGACAATAGGGACGGTAGGGATAATCGTGAAGTAGGTACCTCCTCTGGGCAGAATTATGAGGGGAAAAAATGCCAATCAAAATGTAGAAAAGAAACCTTCTCAGAGGCAAAATCGCACGTGGAACACCAGGCCCAACAATGGTGGTGTCCCCACACCATTCGATCAACTGGAAATCAACAACAAAACATCTAGCGATGTATATCTGGTCGAAGCAGCTTTGTTCGGGTGGTGTCGACTTCACAAAACCAGTAGAAATTTCGAGCTCGATTGTCCTGAGTTTCAGAAAGCTGCTGAAATTTTCTAGGTGGAAGTACAAAACGTAGTCAACAATGCCAGCTACAGGGACATCGTCCCATCAAATCCCTATGATTCCTCATGCCTCGTGGTTAATCAAGCGCCATTCCCACGAGGTGACTACAACGAACTTGAGGTCGAGCCTACTCCTATTGAGGATAAAGAAGCACAAGAGGTAAGTAATGAACAAACCTTGGCTCAGCTCTTTGATTTAGTAGATAATGGTCCGATAGATGAAGAAGAACCATTTGTAGATGAGGTCCACATGTACCATCAATGGTCGATTCCTTACTTCCTTAGGAATAGACAAGCAGACAGACCCTTTACAACCTCTACCCCACCAAACAATTTCGCCACTCCGCCTGATCCCAACGCCAGCAATAACCCTGGGCTTCCTCATATACCCACCCAATACCTCAGCAAGAACGGGTTTCGAAACCAGTCACAAAATCAGCCTCAAGGCCAACCCCAAAATTCACCTAGGCAAATGAAGGTCCAAACCCCTAGTTCTGCTATAGGCCAGACTTTTAGTTCAGAAATTGAGCAAATGGGTGAATATGTAGCAGAAGAGTTCAAGAAGGTAAAAATCAACTTGTCAGCCTTCAAATTACTCAAAGTTCCTCCAGTGAGGCATGCCTTTTTTAGGGTTCTGAATGGGACTCCATCCTCTAATAGGACGTAAGAAACCCCAGCTAAGAGGGTTACCTTTGAAGAGCCTAGGAGAGAACCGGAGATACAGGAAAATGCCGAAAGAAGGAACGATGTCCCCGTAAATCAGTCAACATGTAAGCAAACTGAAAAGGAGCCAGAAAGGGCTAATAGACAGCTTTCTAAGGACCAGTTGTTTAAGAAGACTAGGGATATAGATAATGAAAGGAACAAAGGTCAAATAACTCATATGGACACACCTATGGGCATCCTCTAGGGAAGACTGGAAACTCCCCCTTTTCTCACCACCATTAGGGTCTTTGGGAAGAACTTGCATAACTATCTACTCGACTCGGGAGCATCTGCCAATGTCATGCCCTTGGCAGTATGCAAGGCTTTCGGCATCACTCCCACACCTTCAAAAAGGAAGGTAACCCACCTGGACAAAACAGAGATCAACATTGTGGGTGAAATAAACCGCATCCCGATACAGATTGTCGTAGACCCGCGGATACAACAGGTCATTAATATTCAAGTGGATGACATTCTCAATGCATTTGGAATCATTTTGGGAAGGGAATTCACCAAGGCACTGAATGGATACACCGCCACAGACCTTTCTCACATGTGGCTGCCATGGAAGGGGCTGCCAAATCAGATCCGTGTTGACCGTGAACCCCGTATGAAGTACATAATCACGGAATACAATAATCTCAGCAAGGTGTTGTTTGCCGAGACTAATTTAGGGAATTATCGCCCTTTTGCCTACCAAAATGAGATCGGGCTTTAGGAAGAACATGTAGGTGAAGTGTTGCTGGTGTTGTGTAGTCCTTTGACCAATTCTACACGAATGCCCCTAGACACAGAAATATTGGTGGAAGCAGATGATGAGCCGGATAGGGAGGACGACTGGGGATTGCTCAATGGCTTCTAGGAATTCATGGAAAAGTTGGCAAGAGATCAGCTCAGCCTAGGAGCCTGAATGAATTTACAAGATCTCTTATTGCCGAAATGGTGCAGGGTTTACAATGTTGCACATTCTGAGTTTGACTGTTGTTTGTGTCAAGCTGCAGTTGCACATGTTAGAAAAATAGCTGCTCTTCGGATGGAAATGCCAAAGGGGACGCTAGCAGAACACCTGTTGATCATTGCATCGAACTGAAAAACTCCCCCAAGGCCACAAGACCAGCTTCCCAGCCGAAAGGGAATGGAAGCTCAATCAGACCCAAAGATAAGGAATCCTCCGCATGCTGGACGCTCTGATTTGATGGATCAAAGTCGAGGCAAGGAGCTGGAGCTAGGTTCGAACTCATCAGCCCAACGGGTAAGACATTTCTCGCTACCCACCGATTGCAGTTTTATTACACCAATAATGTAGTAGAATACGAGGCCTTAGTCTTTAGCCTTCTTATGGCCTTGAAGAAAAATGTTAAAATGCTACAAATTTTTGGGGATTCTGCGCTCGTAGTTAAGCAGGTCAGGAAGTTGTATTCTTGTCATGATCAGAGACTCACAAATTATAGGCATAGGGTTTGGGATCTCTTAGAGGGCTTAGATGCATTTAACATCCAACTGATCCCTCGTACTCAGAATCGCACAACTGATGCCTTGGCTCAAGCGGCTAGCACGCTGCAACCCCTCTCTTTGTCTGGGCTCAAGAAATTCACTGTTGAACTAACGTTCACGCCATCAGTCCTAGATAATGTTACCCACCTGCAAGTCTTCAATGATGACAGACATATCCTTTAGTTCATCACAAGTTCTTATGTCTTTGCAGCTCAAATAATTGATGAAGCTGATCTACAGGAGGCTGAATTAGACATAAAGGGGGTCATCAACCTCAAAACCAATACGATACCTTGGGGTATGGTTCAGCTGGAACACGTATTTGACTTAGATCAGATCAGAGATCAGGATCAGCAAACGAAGAAGGAAGCCATAAGCAACCAGTGTAATGCACACAACCTTGGGACAGTCGAGGAGATCAAGAATGTTTTTATCGGCAAGGTGTGCACGCCCGAGGAAAAAAGAGGAATCATGGATGCATTGCGAAGGTACCATGATGTGGTGGCATGGAGCTATGAAGATTTGAAAACTTATGACACTTCTGTCATTACACACACTATCCCTCTTAAGACAAAAATGAGGCCATTCTACCAGCGGCAGGGCCCTATCAATGCCTTACTGGAACTTGTCGTTTATAAGGAGGTGCAGAAATTGCTCTCAGCAAGAATCATTTTTCCCATCAGGCACTCCACGTGGGTGGCTAACTTGGTCTTGGTCAGGAAGAAGAATGGGGAGATTAGATTGTGTGTGGACTTCCTCAATCTGAACCGTGCCTCAGAGAAAGACAACTATCTAGTACCATTATTGGATGAGGTGCTGCAGATCGTCAACGACTCCTAGATGATGTTGTTCCTCGATGGATACTCTGGGTATAACCAGGTAATGGTACAATATGAGGATCATCATAAAACGACGTTCACCACTAAGTGGGGGATGTTTGCATATAGGAGAATGCCTTTTGGGCTCATCAATGTCGGTGCCACATTCCAACACGCCATGGATATCACCTTCAAGGACCTAATTGGCAAGTGCATAATCATCTACATGGATGATTTGACCGTGTTTTCTAAAAAGCGATGCGATCACGTCTCTAACTTATGCAAAGTATTTCAGAGATGCAGGGAATTGAGAGTTTCCCTCAACCCCAAGAAGTGCATTTTTGGAGTGACCGAAGGTAGGCTGCTTGGGCACATCATTTTAGAGCAAGGAATCTCCATTGATCTTAAGCGTATCGAGTCCTTACTCAAAATTCAGCCCCTAGGAAGCAAGAAGGAATTAAAATCTTTCTTCAGAAAGATCAATTTCATCCGAAAATTCATTACAGGTTTTGTGAAAATTGTTAAACCCCTCAATGCCATGCACAAATAGGACGCCAAAGTTGAATGGACGCTAGATGCCAAACAATCCTTCGAAGAAATCAAACGGGCTATCACTGAGGCACCTATGTTAGTTAGCCTGGACTATCTGAAGCCATTCTACATCTACTCATTTGCTTCAGAGCATTCCTGTGCTAGCATGTTGACCCAGAAGGACGATGAATTGCGTTACCACAACATTGAAAAGCAGGCGTATGCTCTCGTAAGAGGAGTGAAAAAATTTAGACACTACATTCTATGCAACAAGGTGTTCGCCATTGTCCCCGACCCAATAGTTAAGACACTACTCATGCAAAATGAATTGGGCGAACAAAGAGTTAAATGGGTCACCCTGCTCCAAGAGTATGATATGGAGATCCAACTGATGAAACTGATACGAGGGTAGGCACTCACCCGCACAATTGCCGAAACAATAGCAGAGGCTGGACCTGAACTCACGGTGCAGCAGTACCAGCTTGAAGATGTCTCCTCGGGAGAATGGTGCCAAGATGTTGTCTACTATTTGCTGAACCATAAGTGCCCGCCACACCTGCAAGGAGTCCAAAAGAGGGCTCTGAGATTGAAAATTAATGGTTACATGTTGCAGGGTTCCATTCTTTACAAGAAGAACCATGAAGGCATTTACTTGAGATGCCTTGGCAAGGGAGAAGCAGAACACGTTTTGAAAGAGTTTCATAATAAATTTGGCATGGGCCACGGTTCTGGTTCCTCCATGGCACATCAAATATTGAGAGCAGGGTAATATTAGCCAACCATCTTCAAGGATACCCATTGCCATGTTCGTTCATGTCACACATGCCAAACCACTGCCACCAGGGAGAGGAATGTTATTGTCCCACTGCAGCCTGTGCTGGAGGTAAGACCTTTTGTGCAATGGGGTCTCGACTTCATCGGTCCAGTAAGTCCTCCATCATCTGCAGGACATAGGTACATTCTTACCACTATTGATTATTGTACTAGATAGACGGAAGCAATAGTATGTAAGCAATGCACAACTGAAGTAGTTACTAATTTTTTAAAAAGTTTCATTTTAAATTGCTTTGGTTGTCCGTATACTTTGGTATGTGATAATGGACCTGCATTTGCTTCGTTAAAATTTGCTAGTTGGGCGTTTGACTATGGAATAGCCCTTAAATTCTCGTCCAATTACTACCCTCAGGGTAATGGCCTTGCCGAATCCATGAATAAGAACCTGATTACTATGATCAAAAGGCTACTAGATAGGAATCCCAAGGACTGGCATACCCAGCTTCGTTTCGCCCTTTGGGCTGATCCTACTTGCCACAAGGCTGCCCTTGGTGATTCTCCGTTCCACCTTGTCTATGGCCTAGAGCCTATATTCCCCATCCATCTGAAGATTCCTACTCTTCAGTTCATCAATGATTTTTATGAGGGAGGAGATCGTAGGGAAACTCAGTTAGCTGAGCTCTTACATTTAGAGGAAGTCCGAAACTACACAATAGAAAATTTTGCTAAACATCAGGACGTAGTGAAGAGATGGTTCGACCATCGAGCCAAAATCAAGGCCTTCAAAATTGCAGATCTGGTCCTATATTGGGACAAGGCCCATGAGAAGAAAGTGGGACACAACAAATTCGACAAGCTTTAGCTTGGCCCCTTTCAAATAGCTGAGATTTTGGGAGATAATGCCTTCCGCTTAAAGACCTTAACCGGTGAGAACGTCCCGTTGCCAGTCAACGGGCAGCACCTGAAGCATTACTTCCGGGCTTGAGCTCCTTCGAGCTCTTCATTGTAAATACTTGTACATAGGTTAGAGTAGTTGCTTTCTTGCTTGTCTGTGTTTTGTTTGTGTCACTTTTTATTTTCTCCCTCCCGACAATTTTGTTTCGAAAGTCGTTCCCCACTCCTTTGTGGTCGTTGTGCTCGCCCGGCAAGCGGTTCACTCTATTGTCCGTTCTTTGTGTTCTTTGGCTAAACATTCACTCTAGATTATCGATTTTTGAAAGCTCTTCATGAATGATTTCCTTGTTTGAACTCTGCTCAGAACTTGACCCTTGGTTAGATCTTCTTACCCACATCTCGGATCTCACACAAAGCACATAATAATAATTTGTGAAGGAACATACTATGGTTGTTATGACACCCTCATGAGTGAAAAATCTCAAGTCTACTCCAGTGACTGCTACAGTCTCAAACCCATTGTAGGCTTCAATGGTTACCCGGTCGAACTAAATGGCAAAAGAGAAGTGAAATATCAAAGCAAAAAGAAAAAAAAGGAATTCTGAAAAAAGAAATAAATGACCGTATGGGTGTTTGGATAACTCTATCGGGGCTATGGATGCCCGGCTGGCGGTAGAGCAATATCCATGAGATTGTAGCGACAACTCCGTCGGGGCTATGGACGCCTGACTGGCAACGGGGCAATGTCCAGGTTACTTTTGGTGTAGACGGTTTATGTAGCTCACCCTGTTGAATTGGTAACCCTGGTCACTATCCCTAAAGGAATGAATTCACTTCACACACGCTTTCGAGATGTCCTGTAAACTGACCCAATTAAGGATCTCATTCTCCCAGATTCATCTTTGGAAGCCACTCCTGGTCTGCAAAACTAGAGATTTTAGGTCCTAAATGAATATTTATCCCTAGAACGCTCCGGAGCGTTGTCCAGCAGAGTCGCCATTTGTTGTGCCCATAGCACACACGCCCCGTTCAGAACGGGGACCCTCTTTTCCTTCACCTTGTCGGGTCCTTTTGGGGCTGCCTCATTTTGCGTGCCCCTCTTTTTTTGATGTTTCAGATGGTCGATGTTTCTCCAAAGTTCCATCATAGATCGATCACGCCTCCACTTTTGTTTTTTGTTGCCTTCCAGGGCCTCGGGGAGTCCCTTTGGCATTTTGGCCCTGAATCGGCTTCGGGCCCTTCCGGGCTCGGGCTTCTGGGGTTCCCTTCTCGGGTTTCCCCTTTAAAATTGCTGTCCCTTCGGCATTCACCGAGCATCTACCCACCCCTCGGGGTCCGCCCTGCCGCCCTCCGTCTGAAACTTGTCGCAAACTTTCGGGGCAGCGCCTTCCCATTCTGGCCCCGGGCCCCGGAATTCCGCTTCCGGACTTTCGTCCCGGTCTCACCATCTGCAACGGTGAGCCTCTTCCAGCCTCCCGCTCCTCGGGCCCCACCTGGGTTTTCTCCGCCAGCATTTTCATTTATAACTGCTCGCCGTCGACCATTCCGGGCCTGACTCCTTGGAATTCTGTCTCCGAAATTCCGTGTTGGTCCCCCCTTCCTCGATGGCGGATCCCTTGCAGATCCCCGAACTCCGGGCCCCGAGCTGATCCCCGCCGCCGTCATTTAAACAACAAGAAATCACCAAATGGCTGATCCCTTGCATCCTCCCGGCTCCCGGGCCCCAGCTTTCCCGCCGCTGCCACCGACCTAATTTTGAATTCACCAACTTTTTTTGCGGTCGTACGTTCATTATTTGTAGTCATTCATGGCGGTTGGGGTATAAAATACCCAATCCGTCGAAGCCATTTTTACAAACAGGATTGGAGCGAATTGCACAAGCTATCATCTAGAGCCCACCGCCTTCAACTACGTCACAATCATCACCCTCGACATCAGCCCGTCAACCGTATGTGGATCCCACGTCCCCCGCCTAACGTGTTTTGAGGTAGGCAATCCACTCGCCCTCCCGACCATTGTTTTCATAATTTTGAAACATTTAAAACAAATGAACAAATCTTAGGAGAGCATAGATTGATAGAACACCAAGTGGCGCACCAAACCCATGTCTTGGAAAATCGGCAAAACCCATAGAAATACCCTCGCCACCGATTCAGAACTTTTCCGAGGCACAGCTGTTCTTCACACAGGGCAATCCATTACCCCGGGCCCGAGGCCTGTCTTCGCCGCAAAACTTCAAACTTAAAATCATGCCGACGACAATCGTCCTCTCTAGGCCCGGTTCGTAGGGTTTCCCTAATCGGGCTTCCGCTTGCCTTCCGTCGACATTCAACTCCCAAATAGCCCCGCCTCCCCGGCTTTCAGATCTCGGCGTCTGCTCCGCCATGAAATAATTGAAACCTAGCCCACGTCGTTTCGTCATTCCAGGCCTGGAACCCAGGAGTTCCACCGGAGCCACACCTTCTTCTTTCAGCGAATGTCGCCCGGCGTCCCGCCTTCCGGGCTCCGCCGATGCTGCGGCTTGTCAAAGCATCTGGCATTTCTAAACGGTCCATCATTTTTTCCTTCGGGCCCCGGATGTTGGGCCTTTGTGTCTTATTTTCTGCCGTTCCGAATGGTGAAGCCTTTCGGCGAAGTTCCCGCTGCCACCCGCTTCCCGGGTCCCAGCTCCCGAACTTCCATTTTTAGAAGTTCGGTGCTCTCCTGCCATCGGGAATTCTTGCCCCGCCTTTTTCCCTCCGGCACCCTAACTTCCGGGCCCCGTGTCCCGGGATTCCGCTCTGAGCGCGCTGTTCGAAACAGAGATTCCCGCACATCCTTCCACTCTCCGGGCGCCGGTGTTCGGACCTCCATCCTCGGAAGTCCGCCACTCGCCCACTGTTGTTAATAGCAATCTCCGCTCGACATTCCAGCCACTGGGCTCTGCCACGCCAAATGTCGCGAAGCCTAACGATAAGCACTGACGACCGCCTTTTGGCCCTTCGGGCCCCAATTCTCGGACTTCCGCCTCCAGATTTCCGTCCACTATTCTCTGTCACCTAATGCCATTGCCTAGCAGCTTTCTGGCCTAAAACCTTCGATGCCCCTTAAATCTATCCAAATGATCCCCAATCTAGAATCTGACCTCGACCCACGTCCCAAATTTTGCTCTTCTTCATCATGAGCCTCCTAAAACACGAAAAATTGGCCAAGAAGGGCCTCCGGGAGCTCTCCGTTGCATTTTCCCTTCCAAACAGCATTCCTGCCAGGGAAGTCTGGCCCTCCGGGCCTGGATTGTCCAAATGCCCTGAAACGAAGATCGATAACATTTAGAGATAAGATTTATGATATACTTAATTGATTATTTAGATGTTATTTTTGAAATATGGACTAACCTAAATGCTTTTGATATTTTATTGCACTGACACTGCCCTTGCCTGCAGAATATATGGAATCCGGAGCAAGAACTTCAGGGGCATCCGCCGAGAAGGATAAGGGCAAGAAGTTAGGAAGGACCCCTCAGGGAAAGGAAGACAAAGATCAAATGAAGTATCAGTTCCAGGGTGAGCCGCTCCACTCCAAGGTCACAACCGACTGGAAAGAGATTTCAAATACTAATATTGGCCAGGTGAATATTGATGAATTCACTCAAAGGGTCAAGGTCAACCCGACAACAAAGAACACCAGATTAATATGACAGAGTGGAATAGCCAAGGTCGCTGGTTTCCCTCCATCTCTCATGGCACCCGAATTAGTAATGGCTTGCCGAGAAGCCTATCAGACGGATACCAAAACGATTGTAGACAAGGAGGGGAACATCCTTGCAGACATGTCTCCAGAAGGAATCACTAAGACATTCCACATTCCCACGTTCGAACAGATGGAGGTCCCCACATTAGAAGAATGCCAAGCTGTGTGGGACGCTAATCCATAAGGGTGCAAAAAGTCAATCAACCTCCATTGGCTTAAGGAAAAATGGGGCAGCGCTGCGGAGGTTCCCCAAGAACTCTTCCGTAGCGATTTCCACGAGAACTACCACGACCTGGTGACCATGTTGAGCAGGGTCATGGGTCTTCCAACGGCCGCCTACTTCCAGGAATGGATGACCTATTACATTGAACAAATCCTATGGGGAAATGAGGACGTCACAACCAAGGTCTCATTTTATTGGGGAGGAATTATAAGCAACTGCTTCCATGAGCAGTTCGTCAATGTGAAGAAGACTTTCAAGTTCTACATGATGTACCTCATATACTCCCTAACAGATCAAAGGTAGTACAACATGCTATTTGTAGTGCCCGATCAGGGGCAGAAGCGAGGGCTCAAGTCGTTTGACAAATACTCTCAACTCTAATACCGCAACTTCAAAAAGGAGTACTGCAGGGTCAATGACGCCTTCACTGGCCACATCATCAGATTGATCGTTGGAGACTTTGAGAGGAGAGTCTCCCATAGTGCCAGGGTGCTCTTAGAGGAATATGCTTTTCTGTTTATCCAGTTCCCAAAGTTTACCTACATCTGGGCCCAGGGTTTCACGGAATGGCCAAACAGATTGCTTCGGTACCCAAATGATAGAATTATCCTCTTGGAGCTCTCTCGGCAACTCCAACACATCTAGACGATCTTCAGCATAAAACACATAGCTAGGATCTCCTACCCCATGACCCTCGGCCAGGGCCTGTATCGATTACAAACATCACAGTGTGCCAGTAACCCTGAGAAGGAGCTCAAGGATTACAATTTTGACTGGTACACTGCCTGCCCGCGGATGGATCTGCATGGCTATGTAAGGAAAACGCTGGGGCCAACGTATGCCCACCAATACCATATTGAAGATTTCTGGGTTGACTGCAAAGATGACAAAGAAGTGCTCGCCAGACACTACATGCGCATGACGGTGCTATTCCTAAGAAGAGTGCAACCATTCCCGGTACCGGACCAGGTCGAGGATGATGAGTCCACCATCATGCATCCGAGGTACCCTGCGGTTGCCAACCTTCCAATACCGTCGATCGAATAGGATGAACAAGAGGTTGATGACCTGGACACCATCACCCAACTGATCATAACTCGCACCAGGGAGTGGATCGATGGACAGGTGGCATATCTGAAGTGGCAAGGAGTAGTCCTGACCTATGAGGGACTCAAAAGCGAGCCAAGTGCCACGGAGGACGTCGCTACCAACATGTCAACTGGCGAGACCTCCAAGTCTCCTCCCGTCACTAGGTCCCAGAAAAGGAAAGGAACGGAGACAGCGCAGTCTCCAGATCACAAGGAACAAGCAAAGAAAGAAACAGGAGGTTTATCTCCTAAAAGGCTGAAACAAGCGGTGGGTGCAGAAGAATCTCGGCCTCCCTTGGCTCTCCCTGCCCCTCCTATTGCACCTCCCACCTCGCTAGCTGCATTTGCTGCTTCCTCGTTGACAGTGGACATTTCTGTCCATCTTGCCCCTTCGCCTCTGGCTGAATTAGTAATAATCGTGAACTCCTCTTCTGGCATGACCACTCCACCTTCTTCTGCTACCATGTCGCCAATTACATCTCTCCCTCTGGCAACAATAACATCACCTATTCCCACTGCCGCTATGCCCAAAGCTCTTACGAGACATGCAAAACCTCCCCCCTGAGCTTTCCCAGATCTTAATGAATCCAACTCTCTAAGCAGCCCTCGCTCAAGTCGTTGCAACGGCTCAACCTTTACAACCGCCGACTGGGCAGCCAGCTATGGAAGCCATAATGCAAATTTCAAAAGAGTTGGAGAAGCGAGAGCAGGAAGCCTCAAAGTCTATCAAGGAGGAGGCTGATGAGTATTATGAGCACCTTGAATATGAGCACCGAACCATCGACAGGGTGGTCTATGAGGAGGAGGAGACGGGCTCTTCCAAGAGTGGGGATGAAGAGGATGGCTCAGGTGCCAAGAAAATCATCCAGACTTTCGATGAGGACCTTGAGGAGGAGATGGCATAGCAGCTGAAGAACGTTGGGGAAGGGGTAGAAGAGTCACCACATGGTGAAGAAGGGCAGCCGCTAGAAGAGTGGCAAATAAAAGATTTAATGGAGGCTGAGACCTGTGATGTCAAGAGCCCCGAGGCCGAGGCTACTAAAGAGAAGAAAGAAGAAGAGGCAACAAAAGAAGAAAGCCCCATCTGGCAACCATCAACCAGGCTGCCTGTCAAGCACCTCATATGCGTTCATGACTCTGACGAAGAAGAGGATGCTGCCCAAAAGAAAGGAGAACCCCAAAAGGAAAAGGAAGCAGAGGTCTTGCCTCTGACTGAGAAGGGCGAGGGTAGCCATGATTCACCCAAGGATAAGTCTACTATGCCCGAATGGTTGGAGAAGCAACTTGAGAAGATGACCCCAGTGCTGAAGGACCCAAGGGCAAGATTGGAAGCCATCCTGGCTCAGTCCCAGATCACAACGAAGAAGGAGAAGAAGCCCAAGGTCCGATCTAGGATAACAATGGATGCTTCCGGCTCCTGAGTAGCACAAATTACAATGCCTACAATTGGCCAGATAGGGGTGAGTTACAATATCTCCACCATTGACTTGGGGACAGTAACTAGAGAGCAGAAGGTCGAGCACCTTGAGGAGTCGGTGGCCACAATAGTACACCTAATAAAGCAGGACAAGGTCTCTAAGGATGAGCTCAAGGTGCAGGTTGCAGCATTAACAAATTATATCCAACAATGGTCTTCAATGGATGACCTGCCCACCACCTCCACAGCCACACCGTAGTTGCTCTCCAAAGAACAGATTGACAAGATGGAGAGAAGGAAGAACTTGGGAAAAACCACCGAGGATTGGTTCCGACAGGTCACATACGTCGGATACATGGGAATTGGCAGGGCTGTGTAGACAACCAACAAGTTCTTAGACTTGATGCAATCTCTGGAGGGCATGAGGAGGCTCTACACCAATTTCCCCACTACCTATGACTCCACCTTCCCAAGAATCGAAGCCATCCTTCAGATGCCTGAGGCCACGTGGGGGAAGAAGCTAGAGCTGAAAAAAGATCACAGGCTAGTGGATGTGTGGCACAGAGACTTTGACAACCAGAAGGAGAGGTTGGAGAAAATCCTAGGCAGAGTGGATCCAGATATTGAGTGGATCAAGGAAATCCGGGCGAAATGCGCCCAATACCTTAAACTGATGACGGGCTATGATATGCCCATGGTACAAATGGATCAAGAAAAGATCAAACCATATTTCCAGGAGAAGATGAAGGATGAGACAGTTGGAGAAATCACAATGGAGTTCCTAAGTTTTGCTGTCTGCGCCTTTGACCAATCAGAGCTATTTAGGGACCAAGGCTTGAAGTATGATGAAGATTGGAAAAGGCTGGAAGAGAATGCTAAGGAATGGAGCTACCAGGCATTATGATGTGAAATCCTTGACATCGACAAGCTCTAGGCCATCATCCTCAAGTACATAGAACACACAGCTTTCGAGGAGCAAGAGGACAGCCCAGCCAAAGACAAAGATCTTCCTGAAGAGTAGCTACAGCAAGGAAAACAACAATTTGCTAAAAGATGAAAGAGCTACAGTGCCATCCGCAAGAAGACAAAATAGGGAAGAGACAAGAATGTAATTTTAAATTGAGATTTATTTGGGGGTAGGTGAAACCCTATTTTGTAATGAATCATGGCCACACAATGAGAATGAATCTTGGCCATTCATTTAACTTTTTGAAATCTATAAATAGGGAACTCCTCTCATTTTCAAAAAGAGAGTTGAGTTGTTGTAAAGGCATGCTGCTGAAATTTATAAGAAAAGGCATTGACTTGGTGTATTTTGTTGATTTCTCTCATGTTATTTGATTCATTCTCCAATGTTAGAAGTTTGACTTAGATCTTATTGCTATTTAGGTTAGTTGTTTTCTTTCTTTGGATAAATCTTAGGAATGCTGTTGGGTGATTGTGAAAATTTCTGCCTTGTTGATGATCCCCTAGTCCATACTTTTTGCTATTTGCTAAAGGTAGATAGCTATGCAAAGTTAGCCTGGACTTGATTTTAAAGCTGCTCCAAACATTTATCTTCGATTCATGCATGTATACGGTGGATGAAGGATGAAATATCTGCAGTCCTTAGAAGATAGCACAATTTCTATGATACTGTGAAATCCCTAGTTAAGTTGGATATTGTTTTAAGGAATTGTCCATTGCAGGAACTCCATTGTCACTATTCAAAGCAAGCTTTAGACTTAGGAATTTTTCCTCTCCTTCACCCTTTTCCCTTTTTTTTAGTATCTGACCTATACTAAGGTTCATTGCACATTGTAAAGCCAAATCCAATGACTAGATGGAGTCCAAGATTGCTGTTTGAACCTACAGCCAATGCATAATAGCCTTTATCCTAAGAACTCCATTTTAAGATCCAACTTCATGCTTTGTGTCTGCACTTTGTATTTTCTATAAGACCACCTTGTGATTCCAGCAAATCACATCAAACTACTGAGGTATCTAAGCATTGTCATGACCTGACATCCGAGAGACCTTGGGATAGTGTTCTGCAATCTGATTGTGGAGTATTGTCTTTCAAGAGAGGTAGTGCACCTACGCACTGCCTATATTGAGAAGTGCATAAAAACACCATCAACACCTCCTTATGATTTGGATATTTTTAAACCATGGGTTCAGGATACTATTTCCATGCTAGCATTTTGCCTCAAACTAGATAGAAATTTGGAAGTGGGTGCATGCCTCCTTCAAATGGTGTATAATATCCATTATGGTGTTCCACATGCCAAATATAATTTTATTGAGAAAATTGTAGAATCCATGTATAAAAAAATTTAATGATTAAAGGAGGTTCCACCAAGACATTTAGGTTCACAACCTACTTGTGCTATCTTTTTCTATTCAAATTTAGAGGAGTGTTTCAGACCAACAAGCTTTAGATTTAGCCCTATGGTAATAGTGATCCCGAGCAAAAGAAAATGGCTCCAATATATGAATGGACCACTGTTATAAGGTTGCATGATTCCCGAAGGAACTACAGTCATTTTGTAGACTACTTTTTGGCTCAATTGCATCAAGCAATTACAAATACTCCAATGCCTAGATTACCTATGCCATCTAGAAACTACATTCAAATAGGAAAAGAAATACAATTGGTTGATTAATACTTAATGGAAGAAGATATTGTGCTGAGATTTTCTAGATAGGAAGTACAACCATACAAACTTCCAATACGTGTGACAAAAAGGGTTTTTGCTTTGGAATATGTAAGGAAGATGTAGAGTACTGATGAAAGAAAATTTGGCAGTCAAGGGAAGAAGACATTATTTCCTTCTTTACTTTTTTCATGTGGAGGGATGACATTCGAGATCTAAAAGCATTTAGTGTGGCACATAATATTTTGATTTTTTTTTTATTTTGATGTTATCTGTCACTGGTAGTATGATCCATTTGACACCAGTAAATCAATGATTGCGCTCAATAAGAATGTTTGAAATAGAATTCAACATCAAAGTAAACCCTTGCTTGAAAACTTGAGAAACAAGGATTCTTGGGATGAGGTCAAAGTAGGAATGGAGAAAAGTGTTGTTGAGAATGGTATTTATTTTGAAAAATTGTTAGCAGAAATTATGGCATTGCATTGAAAGACAATTAGGAGGTACAACAATTTTTATGAAAAAAGTCATAAACCATCTAGTAGAGTAAAAATGCCAAATTCTCTAGAGAAGGAAGTTACGAAAAAAAATGGTCACAATAAAAAATTACTGCCTTTTGGTCTATGAGGAAGGAGCTAGGTGATCCAAGAGCTCTTGTAGAGTATGGAGATAACGAAGATCTTGAGTTTAGAAAATTATAGAATATAGAGCATCTAAATGAACGAGAGGATGAAGAAAGTGATGACGATAGGGAAGAAGAAAGCCATGTCAATTTCAAACTTGGTTTAAGTGAGGCCACAAAAGAAGCATTTACTACAGGAGCAACCATTGCTGAAAAATGGGTTATGAAGGTGGTGGTTTGGGGTCCCAAGGACAAGTAATTCCTACAGTAATAGATGTACAACATAGAAAACCAGTTGATAAATTTGGCCTTGGAGCTGATAAAGTAGACCATGGGAAAACAAGTAGAGACAAAACAATTCAATTTGTTAGAGCTTCAAATCCTCGTGCTCATCGTCAGACAAAATCACAACTAGGACATGCCCATGGTGGAGGGCTTATGCAATTGTCACTGCCTTTGGTGGTGATGGTATGGGTAGTAGTACTAGTAGTGGTCAACATGTGCTACAACAACAAATTACACACAAGAGGACAACAACACAATATACCACAAAAACACTAGGTGATCAAGGCATACAAAAGAGGAAAATGATTTTGATAGGTCCAACTCCAAGTCACACTAATAGTGGATCCACCACAAAGGATTTATTTCTAGGAACTCCCCCAGTGCCATTTAGTCTAGCTATGACATCATTAGCAATTGCAAGTACTCCTATTCCTTCACCATTCAAGCATTCCATTATTCCTGCATCCCTGGGTTTTGATTACATTAAAGAGTTTAAAAAGACAAGAAGCAATTGATGGAGAGTGTGTCTAGTCTAACTTCATAGCCTGCAACCACCATGGTATTACCCACATTGGACACAAGTAAAGAAATCATGGAGTACATAATTCTTGTTCCCATAGTTCAAAACAAACCAACATATTGAATGGCTCAATCTGAATTTGAGGTGAACAATTTTTAATTGGGTTTTTTTGGACTCAAAAATACTGACAAAATTAATGTATCAAAAATGAACAATGAATTGGTGTACACATTATTGCTAAAACAATATAGAGAGAAGAAAAAGGTTGCATAATCAAATTGAAAAGTTACAGGAAGATCTAGCAAATGAGAAAGAAAAGAGGAAAGCAATAGATAACAAGAGAAATGAATTAGAAAAAACAATTAAAAAAGTTGCCTCTACATTAACAAGCAAAGAGGATAAGCAGAATGAGACTGCAGAGAATGAAGTGAAGCAAAGGCTAGATGAGAGCAACAAGAAATATGATGAGGAAAAATCCACTTCAAAAAAATTAAGACTAAGCATTGCAAATGGAAATGCACAGTGGGAACAAAAATTGGAGGAGAGAAAAATAAATTAAAGATTGGAGGCAGAGCTGATGGAAGCAAAAAATGAAAGTAAGTCTTGTCAAAATAAGTTCTTTGCATTTTATAGAGAAACAATGAGGCATATGAAATAAAATATTTTGGATGAAATAATGCAGGGGATTGATCATTTGTGTGACATGTTTCAATTGATTGATGCTATTAGACAACATAATAATAAGCTCAACAAATATTCAATGGAGAACAAAAATGTGTTGGCATTAGAGAAATCAATAAATCAAATTCAACAAACAGTCTACAAAGTTAGTGACAATGTTTTGAAATCAAAAGGGATTACTAATTGGCTTGCTACATCAATGACGTTGTCATCTTTCATTGAAAAGTGTTTGAGAATGCGTGAAACAGAGAAATATTTGCATTTGGTTGTAGAAAAGATGAAGAAGGTGGATGAAAAGGTAAGGAACTTTACAGAGCTTGGTTTGCCAGAGGCTTTTGACACAAATGAGTGATTCGTTGGAAAGAATAATTTTAGAAAGAAGATGGAGGATGCAAGGAAGATTGATTTGGACTAGTTTCCTCAGAACCCAGATGTGGTGACCTATTTGGATTCCATCAAACCATTGCTAACCCTGAATGCAAAATTGACTAAAGAATCCAAGATAGGTTCCAATTTGAAGCATGAATTATTAACAAATCTTCAAGTCAAAAAGCATCAATTAGAACAAATGAAAATTCCAACACCTGAAGAGTGGAAGTTGTTAGAAAAGGTGATGTAGTGATTTAATTTTTGAT
Organism: Sequoia sempervirens; assembly: GCA_007258455.2. Taxonomy (NCBI): domain Eukaryota; kingdom Viridiplantae; phylum Streptophyta; class Pinopsida; order Cupressales; family Cupressaceae; genus Sequoia; species Sequoia sempervirens. Next base: position 207,092,811 of record VDFB02105785.1, read on the forward strand.
AATATGAGTTTCCAAGTTCCAACTCAGCTATGTTCAGAGTTGTCTTTGAGCAAGATTTCGCATTGCCAATGCCTCTATGTATTCCTTCATGTGATAATCAATTTAAAAGCTCAAATTCAGACTTCAGTAATGTGTTGATGTTCAATTAGATTGTATTATTTATTATATCATTTTAAGAAAAAGTTTGGTAGTGGTTTCAACTTCTAGATACACTTTAAATGATTGTTGATGTTCATTGTTGTATATGCTACTAATACTATTGTTAATATGTTATTAATCTAATAGGCATTGAGTTGAGTGATGAATCACTGAGCACATGCTCAAGTTTTACTTTTAACACAATTAAAATATGAGCTATAAGGTGATTTTAATCCTAGGCATCCATAATCTTAGTGAAATTACATTATAGTTCACACATCAATACTCAATCTCCAAGACTTCCTAGCATATCCACTAAAAAATTATATGAATTCACATCGTGGATATCTATTATTGGAATCAGAATGATGGATTTTTGGTTAGTTTCATTGTTGTGGTTACTATCACTCAAATTCGTAGTTTTGGTGCTTTTCCTAACCTTTGTCACTAGTCCTCAGAGTTTTATAACCTTGTCACGGAGCTCTAAATTTTCATAACTTCTCGATTCCCTAACATGGTTAATGGTTCACTTTGTTGAGTTGCAAGTATTTCTTGGTAATCTTTCTAGTTGGTGGGTCGAAGGTTTGGAAAACTTTGAAACTTCAAACTTTGGTTCTAAGGTTCCAAGTTTCAGTGACCACGCGACATTATGGACTTATCTTTCCTTAACCTTTCAAAGCCGCCATCATCTGAAACCTCATTGAATGCTATGTACAGACTAATGTAAAATATAAAATACAATATAAAATATAAAATATCACAATTTCATGGAATACAAGATAAAATATCATCAACTACAGTTTGACTTTGGAATATGATTCATGAAGTGCAATATAAAATAAAATATCATGAAGTGTAATGATTCACAATTTCATTGAATACAATATAAAATATCATCAACTACAGTTTGGAACAATGGAAACTGATCCTGGGATCCATGAAGTGCAATATAAATACCTAAAAGTTGCTAATTATATTTCTCTTCCATTTCCGAAACATACTTGAGGTCCTCAAACTGACGTTCATCATCAGATAAAGTAAAAGAGTCGTCTTGAATTTGATTCCAAGTCTGATCTTCATTTTCTTTGGCCTGTGTCTCAAATTCAACATTCATTGTGTCATTTTTGTCAATGTCATATGTTTGAGTCCCATTTCCACTGCTAGTGCCACCAGTACCAGCCTTTGGAATTGGAGTGTTGTACAACCCGGTCCCTCTTCTTTCACAGACCTCTAGATTGTGAGTGCCCTTTCTAAAGGAAATTTTTTGACATTATACATAGTTCCTTTCATCCTCAAGCAATTTTCCAAATTCTTGTCTAGTTTGTTTCTTAACTTTGATTTCAAAAACCCCAATGTACTTAAAAATCTCTCATCCTCCACCGACCCCCATATCATCGTTTGACATAAATCAACAAGTTTGAAATATTATGATATTGAACCACACAATATTTCACTCTGACCTAGAAGTTTGTCCAAACCTTTTTTATTGATCCTAGTTCAAATGCCTTGTCCTTGCCCATGGATTTGTACTGGTCCTTCATAGCTATTACAAAACTCCTACATTGTTTTCTAACCTTAGCTTCATCTAAAATTCCTTCTATTTTTTGCTCATTGTATGTTACAATTTTCAAAAATTGTTCGATCAAGATTTTTACCCAAGCTTGAAAATATTTTGGGTTATCTTAGTTTGCCCAAAATTGAGGATACACAATACTCTTGGCTTAAATTATTTTATGTCGAGGGAATCTTTCATGAATCTCTGAGGAAAGAGATTTTGCAACTTCCTTCAAATTATCACCAACAAATTTAACAATACCTTCAAAAGCTTCCTCGTTAACAACTAATTCTCTGCTAGAGTGCCTGGTTGTCTTACATTGGTACATTTGTATCTCATATCCACATACACAGATACATAAGTTCATGCTTGCATTAAATTGTAAATAATTATCAGGATCATTCAAGTTAGTAATTTTTTACCACATGAAATAATTTGTCATCTTGTGTTAGATCTAGATATAGATGATCGAGGGCCAAGCATGCATGTTTATGTAGATTGGAGTATTCATTAATATACATAGTTTTGTCTTGGGATTTCTTCACAAGCTTGTTCATCACATCCAACATGAGGAGAATACTAGTTAAAGTCAAGAGTGTCTATATCGCTTAACCTATGTAAGAGGTCAAGAACTTTGTCTACTGTGCTATGATTTTCGTACATCACTCCAATCAAGGATTGCTATTCTGAAAGAACTCATTGCATTGGTCCATGTAGGAAGATCCATCTGGTATCAACATCCTTGAGAAGCTTGTTTATTGGTGTTATTCCCTCAACAAAATTTTGAAATTCTATGAAACATTTAGGACTTCAGCAGAAGTATGCATGGATCTCGTAGACAAGATTTTTGACTTTTGATACTGTAGGAAACTTGCTTACAATATTGAATGTTAGAATCATTTTGTGGGTCATTTAGTGAATGACAAGCATGTATGGTGCACAAGTAGTTTGTAACTTTGTGCAAACACCAGTCCTTTGACATTGCATCACTACAGCTCCATCAGCTCCTACACACACTAACTTTTTTTGCAATTGTCAACTCATCCATACCTGCAATTTCATTCAAAGATTTCTTGACTAGTTCAAATATATTTTGCAATGTTGAACTATCCTTCATTTTATGAACACAAAGAAGATGAACTTGGCGAACATGTTGTACAATATACAAATGCATATAGACCCAAGAAGTATTGTCTACCATAATAACTTAATCTAAATATAATGCAATGAAATTTGACTCTTTTACTTTATCCTTTAAATCTTCCTTTTCCACTACAGCAAGATAGTTTGCCCATTCCCATCCAGAATTTACTAACCAATGTGAGTAGGGATAGTGAGGAACATTCAAATAAGATAATAAACCAAAATATTCTAGCTAGTCAGTCATAGAACGCCCTCTGGACAAAATATGAAAAATAACTCATCTGAACAGTTTTTGACAAATTTGTTGCTTCCATTGCTTTTCCAAATTGAGCCTCAAGTGGACCTTTACATGAAAAAATGTTCAACATTCTTTTTTCATGCTCTTCATAATCCATGACATACCTAACATGAAGACATTCTTCCTTTCCATCTATGATTTTTTTTTCATAAACTTTATCGATATTCTTTTCTATAGTGTCAATCTTTAGCTGCAATATCTTGGCTCTTCCACATTTCCAACTACAAATATTACATTTGGCCAATGTTTCCTTTTCAATATTGTTTGCATTTCCAATCCTCACTGGTGCCATGAATGGGTACTTTGACAACCAACCAAGTTGAAAACTCCTTGTCATTTCCCACACATGCCCCCTTTTTGGTTTATTTTTCCTTTTCTTGCTACCAACATCATCATCCTCATCCAAGTCAATTATCCCATTCTAGCTAACCAGGCCCAGGGTATCCCTTGGAACATCTTCTATGGTATTTCCATCCTGATTTGATACATTTTGATTTAAATCAATGACAATCTCAACTTGACCTTCCGATGGCGGTGAGTTATTGTGAATGCTACCAATATTTGGTGGATGAGTTAATGACTTAGCTCCATCTTGACCTGATGGATCAAAAGCTTTGGAAATTCCAAAGTAAGACTGTATGGTACATCTAAGTTTTTGGAATTTTGATGGTCGTCCAGTCTCTTCACCACCCTGAGCAGCAACAAGAGTCTCTTCACCACCCTGAGGAACTTGAGGAGTGGCAAGAGTCTCTTCACCTCCCTGACGAGCCTGAGGAGTGACATGAGTCTCTTCACCACCATAAGGAGCTTGAGGAGTGGCATGAGTCTCTTCACCACCCTAAGGAGCCTGAGGAGTGGCAGGAGTCTCCTCACCACCCTGAGGAGTGGTAGGAGTTTAAGGAGTGATAGGAGCCTTAGCACCCTGAGGAGCCTGAGGAGTGGCAAGAGTCTCCTCACCACCCTGAGGAGTGATAGGAGTTTGAGGAGTGATAGGAGCCTTAGCACACCGAGGAGCAGAAGGAGTCTGACGAGTAGAAGAAGTCTCTTCACCACCCTAAGGAGTGGTAGGAGCCTTACCCTTTCTTCTCGAGTCGCTCGACATATTCATCTCTCCCTTTGAATAAAAATTGGAAAAAATATCTTCTTGTTTAAGGATAGAGAATAATAATATATAGATCTCATTCCCTACTCAATAACATCTTTAAGACTAAAGCAAGAATGGAAAAGAGATAAAGAAAACTTATTATTATAACTAATAACACTATGAATAAATGATCACTCACCTTTAAGTCTATGTTTTTGGCTTTTGTTGACTTATGAATCAAGAAGTAGAACCTCTAAACCGAAAAAAATGTGTAAGAATAAATGACACTTTCAATTTTAATTATATCAATCCATGATTCCATTTTTGACAAATTCTGCGGGATTTTTTTAAATGGTATATTAAAAATTTGGTGAATCCTACATGCTTATGCAACGATATGTTGTAATTTTCAAGGTGAAATGTGTCTGCAAATGTAATTATTTTTTAATGTTATTGGCGAAATAGGTCCTCATAAGCAACTATTTATAAATTTTAATTGGCGAAATGGGTCTTCACAAGCAACTATTTGTAAATTTTAATTCACAAAATGGGTCCTGATACAATGTTGTTTTAATAGTATTGGTGAATATGTAGCTATTTTATTAAATGCTTTCAGGATTCCATGCAAAAATATTAGTCAGTCTAATTGAAATGCATAGTTTGAAAATGGAGAATTTTTTGCTTAAATATGCCTCATAAAAAAACTCATTGGAAAATGGACATGCATTGGACCTATAGTTCATAAAATCCGAGTGATTTGGACACCCTATTGGGTGCGAGAAATTTGCCAATTTCGACTTGGCTGATTTCTAGAATTTTCCAATTGGAAAAGATTCGCCACTAAAGTTTTCCCTAATTGAATCTCTTAGGTGCAAAAAATAGAAGTGATAGTTAGAAGGGACAAAATGATAAAGTGGTGAGGAACAAAAGGGAATCATTCTAGATCAGAAGATAGACAAAGTTCTTACTTTTCAACTCAAAATAGAGGCCGGGGTTTCAATGGTTATTATTTCCATTCACAAACTTGCATGTTTGATTTTCTACATGTATTTGTAGTCCATGTCTATGTAATAGTAGTCTTGTGACTAGATACTTGTATTTTATTTGATTGCATGTATGTAGATGACTTCTAAGGGTATGTACTAAAGTTTCATGTTTATTTTTCTTGAATGTTATTGTCTGTACAAGGTGCGTTCAAGGGAGATTCGTCCTTCATTAGAACTTCTAATAAAAATATCTTGATTAGCTTTATTCTAGCTTCTTAAGAATTATTTTGTAGTATTTTTCTAAGAAAAATGATTAATTTTTACTATGATCATATTATTGTAATCAATGATATTATTTATAGATATATATTCATTGTAATTATTTCACTTTTGTATGTTCTCATCACAATCATATATTCTAACATATTGTAATTGCATTGGGAACAAGACAAACATCTACTTAGTGCAAGAAGATTCCATTCTTTGAAGGATTTCTTCAACGAGGTGATATTTTATTTTTAGTTTCTATCCCTTGATCATTATATTAGTTTTTCTAGTTCATATTACTATCGTTTGAGTTTTAGTAAACATATTTATTTTTATTGGAATTTTGGTAATGATCTCTTTATCTTGACTTTATCATTTCCTATTCTAAATTTTTCATATACATGGAATGCTAGTAACTTTATAGGGCTAAGTTTACTAGTTTTCATTTCTAAAAATACTCATTTTATGTTTAAAAGAATGTAGTATATGTAGTGTAAGAAAAAGTATCCCTTTCCACACTTAATTTGAGAATGATTAGCATTAAAATGAACCTAATGTTGCCTTGATCTAATGTTGTAATGTTTTTTACACATTCACATTAGGTTTAGGGAACTTTTAAACTAAATAGACCTAATTTTGCCTTAATTTAGTGTTGTAAAGTTTATTTATTTACACCTTCACATTATTTTTTGGGCCCTCTTGCATTTATGACCTTCATATCATCATTAATAGGCCCCTAAGACCCTTTAATATATATCCTGAGGCTTATTTCAATTCATATCCCAACATAATAAAAAAATACACTTAATTTTCTAACTTCTCGACATTTCCTTAGCCTAAAAATCCTTAGTGGGACCTATACACTACCTTGGGCATATGAGTCCCACCAAGATGGGACCTATATTCCACCTTTGGAATATGATTCCCATTTGGACCCTTTCAGGGTTTTGAGCAGGAAATCAAGTTTTTGAATTCAAATTCATTAATGCTAACATTTGGGATCTAATAAATGGTAAATTAGATGGAGTGCCTATGTAAATAAGGATTCAAGTCATAATTTGACCTAGCAATAAATATTCAAGTATCGTAAGACTTCACAAGAGTAAGATAGTGTATTCAAGAGAATTTCTAAGGAATTCAAGGGTAGATTTCTTCATCATTTGTTGCAGCAATTCAAGATCCATGATCATGTCAAAGGAATAAGGCTCAAGTATGTTGTTGATCTAGTGTTGTGATGTAGCATTCAATATCCAAGTTAAACATTGTTACACATATAATTCAAGACAAGATCTACATTCTTCATGGAAAATTCATGTTACATTGCAAATTTATATTTCAAGACATCATTCAAGGTATCGTTGTTCATGTCTCATGTTTCATGTTTGTGTTTCAATTTTTTTATCATAAAGTTTAATTACCTAAATGGGGTTTGAATAAGGAAAACCCCTATTCCCTAATAATCAAAAAGTTGTTTCCTCTCTCTATGATTGTAGATCTAGGTGTTATGGATCCTTAAGATCCTTTGAAGATTGTTGCAAGATTGAAGAGAGTTGTCAAGTTGTCATAAGGTTATCATCTTCATGAAAATTCACCTATAGGCTAGGATTCAGGGTTTTTGACTTAGAGATTTGACAAGAGAGAAGTTGTACATGAGATCACCAAATAATACTAGAGTTTTAGAAAAACCCTAATACTGGGACTAAATCACCACCTTGGGAATATGAGTCCCTGTACTACCCTTTTCCAGATTTTAGGAGATCTAGATCAATCACTGAGAAATTCTAGCTTCTACACAAAAACCCTAGTCTGGGACTAAATCTCCTAGACTAGTGTATGAGTCCTAGTGAGCATTAAAATTCAAAATTTCAAGATTTCAGAGCTTCTGTTGATCACATCTTTCTTTTAGGTACCCCTCTGCTCATTCTCAGTTTTTTATTTTGTTTCATACTGAATGTCATATAGTTAGTTTTTCACATTGCATTCATCTCTTTCTTTCCAAGCCTTTTCTTAGTGGTGAACTCCCTTTTAATCTTTAATCATACCCCTAATACACCTTATTGTAGATCTCTTTACCTAATTTCCATCCCTAGATTGAGATCTCTATGGTTTTATTAAATGAAACTTGAAGGAAATTGGTTCTATCTCCTAAAACATAGAGTGACAATTTTATTTGTTTCCTTTTGGTGAACAAGTAGCCTTTAGAACACCTTATTTTCTAATATGGAGTGCATCATAGTCCTAGATCTAGCTTGCATTAACTTTGCATTAGGTTTTACATTAGTCAATTTTCATCTAGGGTTTCTAAATATTGCATTAGTGAAAGTGCATACAGGTTGCATTTTTGCCTCTTGCATCATTGAATTTCATCTGAAATCTATAATTACACATTGTCTAGACATCAAACAAACCAGAAAACCTAACATTCACTCAAAATTCATTGAATTCAGTGTAAAACCCCTAATTGGGACTCATATGCCCTTCTAGGAGATTTAGTCCTAGTGCAGGTTATTTTACCTAATTTTTGGGTATTTTGTGTGGTGTGTTTTGCAACATTTGAATCCATGAAAAACCTTGACTAGGACTCATATACCCCTTTGGGAGATTTAGTCCCAGATTACAGCTAAATCTGTAATTTACAACATTAAAAAAATTGTTTCTATGATTTTGTTTGTTGTTGTTAGATACATGTTTTAGTTTTTTGATCTTTTGTTTCATTCATTTCATTAGATCTAGCTTAATTTGCTTCATTGATTGCATGGCTTAAATTCAAAATTACATTTACAACACTTCATTTTCAGATTGTTACATAGCATAATCAATCAATTACCATGTTCTAAATCTAAAAATTGCATTATCCTTTTGCATGTTTGGCATATCATTCTTGTATTTCAAATTTGTAGGACAATCATTACATCATGTTTTCATTGCAAATATCTATGGCTATCATACTTCATGCTTTATTTTCAGATCTTGTTGAGTATTGTAAGAATTTTTTGTTATGTGCATATGAATATGAAGTCCTCTCCCCTCTCTTTTTGTTTGTCATTAATCCCTCTCCTAGTATCCCTCTTATGAGTGAGATTAGTCTAGTGAAAGAGAATACAACATTGGGTTATCATAAAATCACATTTGTTCTTCTCCTAATATCTCTTCTAGTTATCATGATGTTGGGCATGGAAAAGTTGTCACCCTTTTTTCCCCATGGTGGAACACTTGTGTGGTCGACCATGAGTCTGACCCCACACATCGGCTTATATGGATCCTTCTCAACATTGATAATCACTCCTTTGGGATTATTAATATGTATGATTCTAATGATGTTGTGGAATGCTTTATGTTTTTGCATTGGATTGTTGATTCATTACTAGTATCTACTTGGTTATTGTGTGGGGATTTTAGTATGGTTGAGATGGCATATGATAAAGATGGAACTTTTCCATTCAGATGGGCAGCTGGCGAAAGAGAGGCATGGTTTTATATGTGTAATAAATTGGGGCTCTTTGATCCAAATATTGGTCACTGCCATTCTCATTCCCTCTCGAACACTTGGTGTAATTATAGGGTCAGATCTAACAGGATATTTAAGTGCCTTGATCGTGCTATGATCTCAACTCAATCTTTTTTCTCTTTTGATAGTTCTTCACTCTCGATTAAGCTATTAGTGGATGTGACTTTCTCAAATCATTTCCCCATTTCTTTTCACATTGAATGGGAGATAAGACAAACTTGAGCTTGCAAAAAGCAATTCTTTTTTAGCACGTCTCTACATTGTCATCAGCCCAAGTTGGCCCACATTCATAGAGTCTGGAATTTGGAGTGTAGACTAGCACATAATATAGCCTAGATTAATTGGTTTAATGACGCTATCAATCATATGACAAGAATTTTATGCATTTATGGGCATTAGCTGGCCATTTTTTGCTCCAGTCTTATGAGGCTACCACAACTGACCTGTGCTCAGATACCAAGGTTTTGATGGCTAGCCCTTTATCCTCATCATTGCAAGTCAAAGTGGCATAATTATGACACAAAAAGCAAGTTGCAAATAATTATGCTACTAGAGGCTGTGCACAAATCAAAGCTAGATTACACTTGTTAAAGACTGGCGACCATGCCTCCTAGGAGTTGTTTTTGCCATGTATGCCAAGAACTCATCTCCTGGCATCAAAAAATTTAAAGAAGGATCCTAGGTGTTCCTTGAGCTACCTAACATTCTCCAAGCCTTTGTTTGACCTTATGAACAAGTTATCATTACTTAGGAATACATGCCAGAGTGACAACAAACCCTTCAAGATTGTCTTGATGTTGTGCTAAACAAGCTATCTTCAGCCCAAAAAGCTATTTGTGAGCAACTTCTCATAGTTGAAGACTTGAAGGAACCCGTTAAAACCATGGCTGATGATAAGGCCCTAGTGATTGATGGTTTCCCTTGTGAGTTTTACAAGGCTCTTTGGGACTATGTTGGATGTGATTTGCATAAAGCCTATCTTGAGATTTTTCATTCCAAATCCCTAGGTAATTTAATTAATAAGGGAAATATTAAATTCATATAGCCTAGAGATCCTAAGGATATTTGTAACTGGTGGACTATCACACTCCTTAATGTCTCTTATAAAATCACCACCAAAGCTTTGGCTTTGAAAATCTGCCACCTTTTGCCTCAAATTGTGCACCCGGAGCAAACCGATTTTATCAAGTCTATATTTATTTTGGATAATATCATTGTTGTGTGGGAAGGTATGGAGTGGGCCAAGCACTTAGAATAGAAAGCTATTTTTATCAAGATAGACTTTGCTAAAGCCTATGATCGCATAGAGTGTCCCTTCATTCTGGCCATGTTGAAAGCCTTGGGGTTTGGGCCTACATTCATTTAGGTTGTTCAAATGATTTTTTTTGATGCCTCTACTTGTATATGCATTAATGGCCACCAGTCTCTTACCTTTAGTCTTTTCTGATCCATTCAGAAAGGATGCCCACTTGCTCCTTCTCTTTGTGTGCTTACTGCCAAAGGATTTGGCAATCTATTGGCCTATGTGATTTCTCCACAACATGTCAAAGGAATCACCTTTCCTGACTCCTAGGATCAACTTGCTAATGTCCATTTTGTTGATGATTCTTTCCTCACCATTCTAGAGGAAGAAAATAATATTAAGGTGACCCTTGATTGTCTCAACATTTTTTGTCTTGCGACTAGCTCCGCCATTCAGTGGCATAAAACGTTGTGCTATAGGCAGTCTATTCTACCCATTCCTCACTCGTTCTAGTAGTACAGTTGGAAATGGACTGGGCGAGGGGAAATATTTTGATTTTAAGGCATTATCTTTGCCTTCTAGGCCTCTCCAGCTGAGTTGTGGCAAGTTGTTCTCTCCAAGATTGATAAAAAGCTAGCCTATTAGATTACCAAGCCTCTTTGTTTGGTAGGAAAATTCCAAGTGTGCTCTAAGATTTTTGCGACTACACATGTTTATTACTCCTCTTGTTGGGCCCCTTCAAAATTTTCTTATGCCAAGCTTGAAAATCTACTTCTAGACTTTCTTTGGGCCTCTGTGGAGTCCCATAGAGGGTTTCATCATGTTTCTTGGGGGGGTTTTCTACCTTCCCAGAGATTCTGGAGGGCTTGGTTTTCTCTCTACTCAATGACAAGGGACTTCCTTGTGTGTGAAATGGATAATTAGAGCCCTTACTAGTGATGAAGCCTAGAAAAATCTTCTTAGGCATTGCATTCAATCTTTCTTTCCTGTGCACAAACCCACCTGGAAGGGGATTGGCTTTCAAATGCTTCTCATCATGAAGGAACCAATCCAAATTTTGGGAAATTTTATGGCCAAGTACATTTGGAGAGTCTGGGAGGCAGCCAAGCCTTGGCTCTGCTAGGCTAACTCTGGTTTCCATGATGGGCTTTCGCTCAATCAACATAATTTTTGGTGGTTGCCTCTTTTTTCTACTAATGGTCAGCCATTGGCCAAGTCACCTTGGCTTAAGGTGCTAGGATTCGACAAGAAAGGCATTCAATCCTTGTAACATGTCTTTCACAGACCCACAATGCACATTATGTCATTGAAATATTTGTGTTCTCTACAAACTTCAAAACCATGATCATGATACTTATGATGTTCTGGTGAATATTATTCCTATAGATATGCTTCATAAGGTGGGAATTTGTGGGTTCAAGCCCTTGTGGAAGGACTAGAAGTGGTACCCAGACACCCCTTTAAGGAATTACAAGCCTAGGCTTAGATATATGTGGCTTTCACTACATTTTTGAATGATTGACATTCTTAGCCAAAGTTGGCTTCTTCAATCCCCCACTCATGTCTGGTGAAAAAGATTCTTTGCCACTTATTCTATAAGTGTTGAGTTGAAACTCGCCCACTTTTCTTGTTGTATTCTTTTCTAAGGCTTGCCTATGGCATCTTGGCTTGTTCACTTGGGGGTCCAGGACCCTCGGTTCCCTTTTTGAGGGAAATTTGAGTATTTTAAGCATCTCTTCTAGTTTTGTACCAGAGCTCAACAAATTTTGGAGTTGTATTCATGACTTCTTTCAGCCTTTTAGACTGAATTCCTTCTTCGAGCATATCATTCTATTGGGAGATTCATCTAGACTTCCTGCTAAGTATACCCAGCTTTGACACACTTTGAGGGTGGAAATCCTCTTTAGTATCTAGACAGATAGAAATGCATACAAATTTTCTAAAACCCAAATGGATAAAAATGTTTCTTTGTATTAGAAAGCTATTATTTTCTCTAATGTGCTCTTACAGATTCAAGTTCAAGCCAACAAGGTTGCACTTGAGGTGGCTCACCTTCAGGTGCTTTTGGATCATTGGGGCAATGCCCCATGTATTGTGGCTCGGGTTCTCACTTCACCTACTTCCTCCCGCATTTGGTCATACTCTTGGGGCTAACAACGGTGTGGTTCTGCTCATTCCTACTATCAGCCTCCTCTTTGACGTGGTTCTCACCTTCTTCAGTGGTCTCGTTCTCCTCCTCCATGGGATGGCCAGGGGTGGCCCTTTGGAGGAGCAGTGGGGAACAATGGTGGGGGTTCTAAATGGCCCTTTGATGATACTCCTACTAGTGGATTGGGTTGGCTAGGCTCTAGTAAAATATTTCTACATTTGGCACTTGCAATGTCGCCCCAATGTGAGGATAAAGAAGGGTGATCGCACAAAGCTATTTTACAATTTTTGGGAGATTCTACTTTTTGCTGAAATCACATACTTTTAGAAAATATAATGATTTAAGCCTTAAAAAGTTCCATTTAAAGCATTCCAATTGAAGAGGGTTTGATCAAACTACCTTATATCAAACCCCCTTAGATAGAACCCCACTAGTTTTAAACCATACCTATAATGGAGTCTCCTTAACACCAATCAAAATGCTGATAAAAAACCACTTTTGATTTACCTTTTCGGGGATCAAATGAATGTATTTAATTTTATTTTTGTAAGTATGTAGTCCTTATTATAAGCTTCCCAAAAAGTATAATTTTAAATAAATTTAATTTTATTATTATATTTATTTTTTATTTCTTGTGAATGTATGTTTTTCACTGAAAATCAAGCTCTGTGTTCTACACATGTGGAAAAATAGAAGATTATAAAAATATGAGTGCACCAGATATTGAAGTCCTTGATCCAATAAAAAAAAATTGAATTTCAATACATTCAAAAAAAATTGTGCTATACAGTCCACCTATGAATTGTAATTGGTTTGACTTTGAAACTTGATTAAGAAAAAAATATTCAATAAAACACTATGAAACCAATTGGAACCACTAGATAACATAGTTAAAAATCTAAATTTGAAAAAGATATATAATTTTATCCTTCATGGAGAAAATTTTATGTGTTGTACGATGAGTATCACTCCTTAAAAATGGTGTTTACTAAAAAAAAACTAGTTTTCAAAGGAGATGGAAAAATAAGTGCAATATGATTCCAAATTTTTTGAAAAAAATATATTTACAATCTATAGACAAAATTCCAAAAATCACTAGTTTGATTCATCTTCAAATTCCTCATAGTTTAGCTGCTATAGGTGTCGAAAGTGAAGATTTAGTTAGAAAAAAATAGTTCAATGTCTAGTTTGGAAAAAAATTGTAAACTAGTATTGTAGGATCACCCAAAAGATAAAGATAAAGGTGTTGATGATGGTTGGGGTCCTCCTCCTGACGCCACTCTAGACCCTGCTGATGTATTGGGGAAAATATTGGATGATAAAGACCCTCCTAACTCTGTTGGTATTGCTTTGGATGCTTAATGGCCCATTTTATGTTTGTAATCTCATATTTATGGGCTAGGCCCATGTGACTATGTTTTTTGGTTTTCTAGGCACTGCCCATATGACTCTCAGGATGTGCCTTTCTACCACCCACCTTTTTTTTGTGAATATGTAATTTATTCTTTATAATTAATATACATTAGTCTTTTCATCAAAAAATATCTTGTAGTTGCGAAGAAAATATTTCAGTGTTAGAAGAAAATTGATTAGGGTTTTAAGAACCCTAGTTGTTTCTCTCCTCCTACCTCTCTTATTGGGAAAGGAATTATTAAACAATAGGACATAACAATAGGTAATCAAGATGATCACATAACACAACAAGAGATGATTGAAACCTACCTACATAACACTTAAACTAGTCTACATTCATCTGCCAACATCTTCTCCTCTTGTGATAATGTTGTAAATGATAAGGATATGTTGGTATTAGATTATCAAATCTTTAAAATCTATGGCAACCCTCTTTATGTTTCTTCTCATACCTATCCTATTTTGTAAAACATTATGGGACAAAGGAATGAAATTATGGACAATCATGAAAATCACATTTGTTCTTCTCCTAGTATCTCTCCTAGTTGTGAAGAAGATACTTTGATGTTAGAAAATCCAATCAGTGAAAGTCATGAGAATCTTAGTTTCCTCTCTTCCCCTAGCGAAAATATTATTAAGCAAGAGAATGCCATCATTGATAAGCAAGAAAATACAACCATTGATGACTCCCTTACTTGTGATGAAGTCATTTTAGAAGAACCAATCCCTGAATATCATGAACAACTAGTTTGTAGTTCTCCTAAAAACTCTCCTCCTAGGGAGGATATCATGGTGCAAGAAAATAACAATATTAATAATAGTGATGGGACTTCCTTGGAAGATGGTGAAAAGATGACACTAGACTCCCCTTCATTAAAAAGATATCAAACCAAAACTGTTGAGGTTATGAATGCACAAGTGTGTGTTAGATCCCCCTTGATTATTGGACCTCCTAAATATCCTGTGGGACATCCTAAGAATCCTCTAATTCTTTACCTACCTTCACAATGACCACAAACTCAAAAAAATCCCATCTTCATCCTCAAACCACCTAAGAGTAATGTTTCATAGCAACTGAGTTATAATACCATTGCTCATACATATAACACTATAAACAATTAGCAACCAAGACAAATACCTTCAACATCCCTCCCATTACCTCAACTTATCTTACCAAGTCCTCATTTTCCTCCAAAAAGTGGAAAAGAGTATGATCTTGTTGAACAACTTAAGAATACTCCTGCTAAGATATCCTTATGGGACCTTATTCAAGCCTTCCCTCATTATCACAACATGATTCAAAGTACTTTACAACAAGTTCCTATCCCTTCTAATGTGAAACCAAATGACATAGAATCCATGATTCAAGGAATAAATGCTAACATTGTTTTCCACCAAAGTGAGCTCCCTCAATTATAAGTGCAAAAAAATTTGAAGCTTTCATGATAATAGTTCAATATAATAGAATAGGGATAAAGAGAAGCCTTGTTGATAATGGTTCCACTCTTAATGTGTGTAGTGTAAACCTTTTGGATAGGCTTGGTGCGGATAAATAAAAAAAAATCAACCCCCCTCTTTATCTATTAGTGGGTTTGATAACGTGAGAAAATGATTGCTTGGTGTGATCACTTTGCCTATTACAGCTGGAAATTCCACATTAGAAACACTGATCCATGTTATGTCTCACGATCTTTCATACAATCTTCTTTTAGGAAGACCATGAATTCATGAAATGAATGGGGTGCCTTATACTCTTCATCATGACTATAATGAAGTATGTCTACAACAATAAATTGTACACAATCAATGTTGATCATGAGCCTTATAGTGTCTTACTACTTGAAAAAGACAGCCTAAGAATCCTTTGAAAGTTACATTGACACCAACTACACAAATAGAAACCAAGCAATAGAAAGACAAATAAAAACATATTGAGGAAGTCACAAAGCTTTTAGAAGATGATTGGGGTTCCTTAGATTTCACAACATTCATGGGAGAATACAAGATCATAAATAAAGACTATGAAAAGGGAAAAGAAAAAGTAGTAATGGCAACACAAAATTTGAAAGACCCTTCAAAAGCATCCACCTCAAGTTACACTTTAGAAGAAGAAGCAAATTATACAACAAACTTTGGTGAAATTGACTATGAACAACCACCGAATTTGAAAGAAATTATAAAGCTTTATGGAAAAGGTTATGAACTCATGAAACAACTTGGATATAGTGGAAAATGATATGGATTCATTGAATGCTCAGTTGTACATCTTAGATTATTCTCTTTTGGACATGGTTATCAGTATTTTATTGGATTTGCATTCGTCATTGTTGTATCCACAATTTGTGTAACATTGTAGGTGGTCTATACTTACTTGTTGCACTTATGACTTGGACATGGATTGTCTATGCCCATAGATATTTCAGTGTTGATGTATTTTCAATTTTGGTGGCTTGGTTTAGTTAATTAGTTTGCTAGTTTTGATGTCATATTGAGGATGTGAGATGGTATTACCAGGTGCAGTCATGATATGAGACCTATGTAGTTGACTATGTTATGCAAATATGTGGGACACAGTTGGATTGAGTTGTTGGTACATTTGGTGGTGATCATGGTGTCATGGATTTTTCTTGTGCTTTAGAGACTTTGGTATGTCATAATAGTTTATGCAAGTGCATTTTTGGTGGTGTTGGACTGGTTCCTGATTCAGGTTGTGGTGGTGTATATTTTGGGTATGAGGATCATGATTTTCCTTTAACTTCTTTGTTGCGGAGCTCATGTTTCATTCGAGTTCTTTGATTGTGTGAGGGCCTTTGGTTGATTTTAATAGGAGATTGTTATCATGATGTCATGATAGCTTTTTACATTCATGGGTTATACACTTTCAGTGGGAGCTTTTGAAAGTGATGGTTTGGAAGTGATGGATATGTTTATGATGGTTTGTTGGTGGTTTTATGTTTCTTCTTGGATTGGATAACTTGGTTTCACTTGTATGTTACTAATATTGCAATTGAGTTTGTGTAGGCCTAGATGATCTTCATGGAGAGGATGGTTGTCATGATGCCATGTGTAGCTCATATAATGGTTTACTGGTAGTTGTTGGAAGTGATGTGGATGCATCATTAGTATGATTATCTTCATGTGATTGGGGATATGTATTCTTAGAACTTAGAGTGTTTGCTATTATGTCATGGTTTACTCTTGATGCACACTTAGAGTTTGGAAAGTTACTTGTTCTCTTGAGACCAGGATGTATATATATGTGTTATGGTGCATGTGATCTCCTAGGAGGAGATGGTTAGATCATGTTGTCATTTTTCTGTTCTCGATTCATGATTTGAGCTTTGACATTGATCGTGTGTGGTTCTCTTTGTATTGGGTACATTGATCATTTGCTTGGTTACTTCATGATGGTGCTATGTTGCATTTAGAGTTTGGCATGGATTTTTCAATTACAGGTACTCATGGATACTTGGAGACTTAGGTGATGGTTGGAGTTCTCTTGTGATTAGACTTTTACTTTAGATGGTTACTCTTTGGAGGTTTCAAAAGGAAGATCAAGGGGATTTCACCTCAATATGGACATGATTTCATTATAGATCAATAGAGGAGTTTTTTCTTGGAGTGAGTTATGATGGATTGGTTATCCTAGAGGAGAATTATCATTCCCACTCTTGGTCTTCTCGGAAAGTTATGATTTGAGAGGTATTCTCCCATTATATCTTCCATGTGTATTATATTTTGTGCTTTGATTTCTCATGGGATTGAGTTGATTCATGGTGGTTGATTATGGATACTCACTTGAGGATGGTTTAGCATGAGTTTATATGCTTTATCTTTCTTAGATATGGATCTTGAGCTATGGATAGTTAGTTTTGGAGGATTCATTTTGAGGGATGTTATAGCATGGTTATCTCCTTGTGAATTTTAGTTTATGATATCATTCTTTGATGAGGATTTTTAGAATATGGATTATGGGTTGGTTTCCAGTACTGGGGATGACTAATTTGAGTTTGATCCTCTTGATTTTAGAGGTTTACATCCATTTTTGGAATTTAGTTTGATTCATATGTTGTACTTGATCTATGAGACTGAGTGTTATTGATGTTGTTGAGGCTTTTCATTTGGGGTTGTTAGGAGATCATACTTGACACAACAATACAATTTTGAGGTGTTTGTAGAAGGACATTATGGTTTACAGGTTTCTCTCTTCATGGTTTCTCTTGGATGTTCATGTACATGTGTTTTTGGGATGATGGTGCAAACATATTGTGAGAGATTATGCAACTTTTTGGGTTGCATGTTTAGATCATTGTTATTGTTTTTGATAAGGAAAGCAAGGTTTTGAAAGGACCAAGAACATTTTATAGAGCTAAGAAAAGGACATTTCCAAGTAGTAAAGTATCAAACTTTTCCAACAAAATAGAGGAACAACACCAGTAGAATCACCACGGTAACATAAAAAAAACAACAAAAAAAACCTGCTCACCAGATAACCAGGAGTGATAGAACACCCAGAACCAACAGTAGTCCAAAGACAAGGACATACTAAAAATCCATTCTTGGCACCAAAACCAGGAGCAACAGAACACTTAGGACAAACAAAAGTCCTAAGTGAAGGAAAGAGAAACAATAAAGGCCTTGATCCAAGAAATAACCCACCACATAGCAAGCCCTAAAGACTACCTGAAACAACAAGGACACAAACCACCTATAGTAGATGGACTACAATAGACCTTCCACTAAAATTAGAAAAAACTGAGCCTCATGGATTCCCACAAAAGAGGGGTAAGAATCACAAATTGCTATAGAGAAATGCTCTTCAAATTACACCAAGGAACTAGACACCAACCTCAAAACCATCTCAAAAGGATGGGGCTCCCCTCTATAGGAGAGGAAGAAGTGGGGACTAGAACTACCAAACAAATATCTCTCTAGAGAAATCATGCTCCACCTCAAAAGGAACTAGAAAAGGAGATAAGCACTTCCCACCATTTCTACAACCTCCAGCTCCACCTCAATAGTCAAGTGATCCACCTTAATAGGAGCAATATTCACCTCTATTGAATACAACATTTGTAGAACATGGTAGTAAGAAAGAACTCTAGTAGAATAGGAAAACACATCCTCCCAAGGCATCCAACTAGACAAAACAAAGGGACCATTCAAAGAAATGGGCCATTTGAAGAAAGGGGCCATTTGAATAATATCACAACTTTCCACCAAATCAACAAACACTACCTCAAAAGGAAATGAATCCACCTTAATAGGAGTCATAGAATGATGAAACAAGAAGAAAGTAGGAACAAAACAAGCTACAACAGTACTTATTAACCTTAGCCCTACCTGAGTTGTGAGTAAAAATAAGACTTTCAAAGGAGATCTAAAACCAACCCCCATCAAACACACCTATAGTAGGGAACTAGCATCACAAATCCATTAGAATAGACCTTTCCACACCACACCAGAAAAAAACCCCATCTCCATAAAAGTGGAAAAGAGATGGTCTTAGAAACCTTCAACCCCAACAACAAGAGGAAAGTTATTGAGAAAAAATCAACAAACAAGATAAGAACAGTCACCGCTCCATTGAACATCTTCAACTAGGCTACCATGTAGTTAGCATCTTTCACAAACCTACCCCGAAGGCAGCAAAACACCATTCCCCATAAGGAGCTAAAACCAAATTCCATCAAGAAAGAGAGAAATTGGAGCAAAAATACCTTGACCACACTCTTGAACACTCCCTTTTCCTTAAAAGGGGGGATATCCACCTCAATAGGAAGCCAAGAGGGCATGAAGAGAGAAGAAGCACTAGTGAATAGGGCAACAAAAATGTCCCTAAAAAACAAACTCAACCAAGTAGAGCTAGCAAAGGTGGAATATCTCAAGCACCAAATCTCAACACCAAACCCGACAAGCCATAGGAAGTATCCATAAAGGAAATCCAACCACAGACACAACAAGGGAGATCTTCAAAGAGACAACACCTTTGAAACATCCCCAATCACAAACACCACTAGGAACCAAACACAACAACCCCCACAAATAGGAAAAAACACAATAAAGGGGTGGAAAGAGAGAATTGGACAACAAATTAGCCACCACGACCATCACAGATAAACACCCAATCTTTGGGAAGCAACCTGTCAGTAAGGGAGTAGGGGCTAAGCTTCTTAGAAATACAAACCCCCACACTGGCAGTAGGAGACAGAAAACCATCATTGTGAAGGGCCTCCAAATGTAGTAGAACAGTGACAACAACCACCAAACCTAAAGAAACCTTTGTACAAGAGACATTAGCATCACGATCATCATCTCCCTCATCACCAACTTCAGAGGATTTAAAAAATCCTCCTTCATGCCCATTACTGCCTGTTGTAGAGCCATTTTTTTTTTGGGTACTTCATGCTTTGATTTACTAATCACACATCGATGTATAGTGTTGATTGGTAGACTTGATATGCTTTGACATTACCTATGCAATGGGAGTTCTTGGATATGTATGTTCTTCATTGATAGGTTTTATATAGGGAGCTTGTGGTAGTAGTTTACAAGTTGCATATGATTTTGGCGTGAGTTTATTGATGTATTGATACCATGGGGTATGGATGGTTGGATGTATTAGCATGTGTTGTGAATTCTATTTCCAATCACATAGGTTTTTCATTTGATAAAAACTTGGTTAGAGCCTTTGCTATCCCTTGGATTTGATGCTTGTTTTTGTGGATTCCAGTGCATCTTCACCTTGGCATGTTCCTTTTCTTCCATAGGTGGCACATTGGAGGATGAGAGGAGTTATTGCTTGAGATGGTGGTCAATTTGTTCTTATTGTAGGTATCTTGATGGAAAATGAGAACATTGTGGAGACCTGTTCATGTGATTTCATGTATGGCTATGATGATGTATTTCATGTATTGATCCCTTATGCAATGCATACAAGTGGGAGAATGTTGAGATATGGTGTTGTACACCATTGCATAAAATTATTTATTATAATATTGTAATTAAATAACTATTTAGTTGTGATGCACCTTGGTAGTGTGGATAATCACACTACGTAATTATTTGGGGGCCACTTGATGTTGTATTGTAACATTGTATTATTATTTAATGTGTGGGAGACGTGATAATAATTTAATATTGGGGAAATATTAAAAAAAGTGATGTCTTAGTACCCAATATTAAATAAGGGGTTAGTGGTATTGTATTCACATGGTATTATGATACGTGGTTTTACCTTACCACTAGTTGTATTTTGTGTGAGATTGTGTCTATAAATGTAAACCAATGTGTAGTGGTTTAGGTTGGTTGAGTGGTTTTTCTATCATTATTAAGTCTTCTTGAGGAGTGCATTTCTAAAGCATGGCATGGGATGTGTGGATTCATGCTTGGACACATGAGAATGCACTGGAGGACTTGATCCTTCATAGGTTTTAATTGTAACTCTTGTATTTTTTAATTGCTGATTAATATGGAGTATGGATACTTTTGGAGGCTGCATTTTTCCCTCTTGAGGATATTTCTAGGGAATATCTTGTGTCATCTTTGATGGGTATGTTGTCTATTCTTTTGCATATGGATTATCAACACTTATTTGCATTGCTATCTCTTTTGGATTATATGGAAATTGTCATTTGATGGCTGCAAGTTTCCTTATAGTCATGTCTAATGTTTCCTAAGGTGTGACCTTCATGTATTGAGAAATTCCCCTTTATTGTTTAGGAACCTTTTATGGTGGTGTTATAACATCCCTTGAGGTTTTAACCTTATTGAATTCATCCCCCATGATGTTAAAATTTGTTGTTGAACTCACCAAAAAAGTAACCTTTCTACTTTATTTCACTTGTTCGGGCCCTCCTTGTGATTTTGGCTTAATGTTTCCTTGATTTAATGTTGTAATGTGGATAACACATTTACATTAGGTCTTGGTCCCTTGTGAACTAATGGAATTTTAACAGTTCCTTGTAAAAGTGTTGTGAAGTGTTGTAACACACTTTCACACTTTTATAGGGTTTTATCAATTAACTAAGCATAATATTAATCTTAATAAACCTTAATCTTTCCTTATTTGGAGTGTTGTAAATTCTTCTTTACATGCTTTCACATTTCTCTAGGCTTGTCATTAATAATTGAGATTTCTTATGTTTTAATTGGCCTTATTTTATATGCACAAGCCTCATTTATTACATCTTTTCAAGGATAATCCCAACACCAATCAGTAATAATTCATAATACAGGTGTTCTTGGCTTGTGTGGCCCAGATTTAGTCTTTGGGACTAATTCTCCACCTTGGGAAAATGAGTCCCACCTAGGTCTTTTTGGCCCCGATGCAGGTTTCACACATTTCTAAGCACTTTTTATTTTTGGTCCCATAGATTATGTATTATGGGACTCATTCGCCACCTTGAGTGAATAAGTCTCGTGTTACCAAACTTCAAATTTAATTCAAATTTTAATTAGGATTTTATTCTCCTAGATCTGATGTCGGCTTGTAGTGTTGTAATTTTAAGAATTCTTGCATAATTAAGTATAAATACAAGGTTATTTTAGTCATATTATCACCTAGAAAATTGTACAAGCATTCAAGAGCTCACAAGAGAATTTGAGAATTCACAAGAGAATTCTAAGGCATTCAAGGGTAGATTATCAAGCATTTTAGAGCATTATTGAAGTACCAATCATCATGCCAAAGATATCATTATTCATGTTTTTTATTGTGCTAACAATTGTGATTTAAATATTATGATTCAAGAAAGCATTGCATTTAAGATAAACATCATTCAAGCAAGAGTCGAGAATCAAATCCATTGCAGCCATTTCAAGAAAAGTTACAACACTTTCTCGCTAGGGTTTGGTGAGTTGCACCACTATTATTTGTTCATTCATCATTTTCTCATCATATTTGCTTTCATTTAAAGGTTTAATTACCAACAAGGGGTTTGATCAAGGAGAATCTCTATTCCCTAACCCCACAACATTTTTCCCTCTTCTTGTGTGTGATTTGTAGGGCTAGGTTGCAAATTTATCAAGAAGCAAAGTTGGAGAAAAGTTTTCAAATCTCTACAATTGTCAAATTTTTCATCAAGCCTTGGAGAAGCTTGGAGAAGGTCTACATATGGCAATTTATAGTTTCAGATCTGGAAATTAGTCAAAAAGAGTAGAGCAAACCGAGAGGAACAAAATCCAGTTATGAACTTCTAGAAAAGTAGAAGTGCACTGATTCATCACTATTGGAAAATGAGTCCCACTATACAAGCCCAACAAATATTTTTACTGATCTGGATAACCTTTTGGCTGAAACGTATATCTGTACATTTTCCCTGAAACTCGATTGATTCACCTAGCTTGACAAATGTGTCCCAATCAACATTAGCAGTAGATTTTTCAGTGATTGAGACCTCCATTAATCCTTCTTCAATCTCCTAGGTGCACACTTTCAATATTATATCTTTTTGTAGACATGCAAAATTGACATCATGCATTCCTCATATTTAATTATATTCACCCGATCAATTAAATAAATCAAGTTTAATTGATTAATCTCTTAGGTTGTCTCTTTAATTAAATAAATCAAGTTTATTTAATTAACCTTCTAAAGTTCTTCATTTAATTAAATAAATCAAATTTATTTAATTAAACCACTAACATCATCCTCTCTGATTAAATAAATCAAATCTTTATTTAATTAAATCTAAAATCATTTTCTTCTCATTTTGATCCTAAAATCTAAGTCAAAAGTCAAAATCACCTAATCTCCTATTGAATTAATCAAACCATGATTAATGCTAATCCCAATCCTCTTTTCTGTAGATTTTGCAACTTTTGCACATAAATCAATTTAATTGATTTATTAATTCCTCTTTTTCATTCAAATATGGCATCTTTAGGGAATATTCCTCCAATTTGAATTTTCCCTCTCACATGTCTTGTCCTCCAACATAGCATTAACTCGTCTTACATTGTCTCTTACATGTCTCCCACTTGGAATTTAAGACTTTTCTTCTCCCTCCAACAAGCCATCTTTCGAATTTCAAATCTCCCCCTCTTTGGCACATTGACCAAGATGTGCACCACCTTCCTCCATTCACATCTTGACAAGTGGCACTTGGCCATTGGATGTTGAATGATCCCACATCCTCCATGTTTTTCATTCTTCCATCCTTCTTGGTTATAAATAGAGGCCTCATCTATTTTATTAATCCTCCACAACTCCACAACTCCACAACTACAAATCTTGATCACTTATTATCTTGCATCATCCATCATCCAGGAGCTTATCAAGGATTGGGAAAGGGCTTCTTTCCACATCAAAGAAGCATCAGTCAACTATGAGATAGGGTTTGATTCATGTTATCGTGTGTTTTATTTAGCTTCCTTGTTTTCACATTACATGATTCATTATTTCATTGAGATGTTTTTTTTTTCTTTGTTTTAAATGACAATGCTAATGTTTGTTTTTAAGAAAAATGCAAAAAAAGACATCTACACTTTCTATTGCATTTTTTCATCTTTCTAGGTCACTTGGATTAGTTTGCATTCAATTAGGGTTTTTTTTTACAACTTGCATTGCATTGTCTTTTCCAAGTCTAAACTTGGTGGTAAACCCCTCTTTAGATCATATTCATTTCCTAGGACAATGCTATTGCAAGATTTCAATCCCCTTTGCATTGAGATCTCTAGGGTTATTCTTGAGTGGAATCTCTATGAAAGGTGGGTGTGAATTAATCAATTCACCATAATCATCCTTTTTCATAGGTTCCATCTTGGGGAACCTGCATTTAGGACATTGAAATTTTCATTTGGAGTGCATTTACATCCTAGATTTTGTTTGCATTAACATTGCATTGGGTTTTGCATTGGTTAATCTGCATTCTAGGGTTTCAAATTTGCATTACTAAAAAATTCATTTGGCTTGCATTATTGCATCAAATTTCATTGAAAATCAGTAAAATCCTGTGTTTGCATCTCATATATAGCTCAGAAAACATAAAAAGCATAAAATTCAATTAAAAAGTTCTAAATTTTTTCAAAAAAGTTAATACCTGGACTCATTTACCACCTTGGGTGAATCAATCCCTTTGTATATTTTTCACTGCATTTTCTAGCATTTAAACTTCATTTTCTAAGTTTCTATTTGCTACTGCTACCTTTTTGTTTTAGTTTACAAACTTTATGTTTGATTCAATTCATTGCATCTAGATAGCTTAAATTCATTCATCTTATGCATTTCATAAAATCAAAATTGCATTTACAACATTGTTACATAGTTTAGAATCTAAAATTTGCATCATGGAGATGTGCTTTAGGAAGCTTTGTATTACATTAAAGTCCTTAGTGGATGTGTCAAGTTGTGCCATTGGAAATGACCCTAACGAAATTGAACTCACTCATGCTCACTCAACTCCTAATGCATGTCCTCCTCATGATGTTGACATCATGGCTGAAGATGATGATAACATGAATAAATTCCTAAACAATTGTCTTAATAACCTTGAAGCTAATGCATCCTTCTATCCATCCATGAACAAACCAAATCCTCCTACCATACCACCTCTTCAGATGTTTGGTTACTTACATCTTGAAACAAAACTTGAATGTAAGTTCCCTACAATAGGTGAACCTAGTTCCTCTAGACAAGCAACTACTCAACCATTATATGATAACAAAGTAACAAACACTCCCATCAATCTTGATGAAACATATGGAAAAGGCTTCACAATATTGAGCAAACAAGGGTGTGACACAACACGTGAACATGAAATTTATTAACTCCTTGAGCAAAAAATAACTAATGAAAACACAAAGGGGTTACGATATCAAGATCCCTCTCATAACAAAAAGTCTCCTAGAGAATATCTAAGGCTTTGAAGGGATGGTATGGTGATCTTTCATTTCCTTCCCAATCTGAATACCCTTCTTCCTAAAGAACAACCAATCACTCATAACAATGAAAATGATGATAGGATCACCTTAGGTCCTCCTCCTCAACATTTAACTAAAGAAATGGGTGAATATAGCAAGTGCAAGAGGCCTTACAAGTTACAAAAACTAAAGTCTCTTCATCCTCCACTTGAAAGTGAAAGGAAACTGCAATTGCTTTTGAACAAATAAATAATAACATTAACACCTATGAATATATTAGTACTATATCCTAAAGATGAAAAGGTTCCACATTGCACATATCATCGAGTTCTTGGACACAGTACCGATGAATGTCATGCATTCTAGTTAGTATTGAAATTTTTTCACTTTGATGGCAATGATTTCCATTGTGTGATTTCATAGCTTAATATTGTTTCACCCCTTGTCATGTAATAGTTGTAGAATACTCTATTCTCACTATTACATGACCTTTCCCATCATCTTCCTTGGCTCATTCTTGTCTCAGACTCGGTGGGGGGGGAGAAATTGACAGCCTTGTCCTAGTATTGTATTTGTTGTTGTCCCTTGGGTTCATTGTTTACCTTCCACTTATATAGACTAACATTGGGAGGTGGATGACTTGCTCATAGGTTGACTTGCATTTTCATTACTAGTATTTTACATTATTTCTTTTTCATTTTCTTTTGTGTGTGATTGCATGTGCGTAATGTGATCCCCTATGACATTCCTCTATTTGTATCTTCATTCTTCTCTATGACATGCATCACTTTTTCTTTCTATCTTTTCCTTTTTCCATTTTTTCTCATGTTTTCCTTTTGGGGATGATGCGGGTATGTGTAGGATCATGATGGGCCAAAAAGTGGCGATATTTAACTGATATGATGGCCCATGTGGCTGATGAATTTTTTTACCAAAATTAATGAAACAAAAAGGGTTTTAAAGGAGATTCTCAACTTTCCACCAATATAAATTATTCTTTACTTTGAATTTAATAAATAATTATTATTCATTTTCTATTTGAATTATGACTAAAGTCTTGATTGATAGGCTAATTGAAAAACATCTATAGCTTTCAAATGGTATCACATTTTTTGAATTTGAAACATTTTTACATTCTATGCTTCACATACTATAGGATTAAAAAAAAATTCTATGAAGTTTTGACCAAGTTAAGGTGGTCATACGTACGAGTTTTTATATTTTTTAAAATTTGTAATAAAAATTAATAATTAATTATTTACTTGGAAAAAAATTACAAAAAAATATGCATCACATCGAGACATGTGTCCTCTACTTATTTCTAAAATCTTATAAAAAATAATTATCATTTTACTGTGTTTAGGGTGGTCAGACAGACACCTACTTCTTATTTTTTCCCTGAAATTTAAGTACTAATGCATTGAAATTTCAAATTTTCACCAAATAGATTTATTTATTTTTTAAATAAATCTAGTAGTTTAGAAACTACATTCAATTTTCTATAGATTCTATTCTACATATTTTTGAAATAATAGAGATAACTTATTCAAATTTTTATGTCAAGTTGCCTAACTCTGATTTTTCTGAATTTTTTGCCATTTAAGGGCCTGTTTTTTCCATGATGATCCTGCACATACCCATGCAAGGCATTGATAAATTCATCTCTTCATGCTGACCCAAAAGGATTTCCTTTTCCTTTGGTTTTTCATTTTCTCTTTTTTATTTTTGTTGTGTTCTTCTTTTGGGGATGATGCAAAGCATCAAGACACCCTATGTCTCTTCCATGTTGACCGAAAAGTTTTCCTTTATTTTTTCTCTCTTTGTATCATTCTTCTAGTTTTATGTGTATTTGGGGGATGATGATAGTTCCAAGCTCTCTAAAAAAAATGTCGCAAAGAACATACTGACCCCAAATCCATAGATCCCTTATGTGTTTGGTGTTTTCATTTTCGGAGGAACCCCTCCCTTTTCTTTTTCTCTTGCATGATCAACTTCACTTGGAAACATATGACTTGGCATAGGGATTTCCAAGTTTTCTCTCATGTCTTATTTCTTATTTTCATTTTATCATTTTCTACTTTAAAGTAATTTCTCACACTATGGTGTTTAGCAATTTCTTTAGAGTGGGGGAATGCATTTCCATTATTCTTTTACATTATTCCTTTTCCTCAGTTTTTAGTGCAACCTTCTTAATTCATACAATGTGTTTGCCACTTTGTGGATGACGTTAGGTGTAATGTAGTTTAGGAGAAAAAAATCTCTTATCATATTACATTCCTCTTAGTGGCTTGATGTGATGCACTACATCCCCTAAGTTGTGAATTTTCTATTCTTCAAGATTGGTCCTCTCTTGGAGACATTAGGCACAATGTTCCTCAAGTTAAAGAACTCACATGAACTAAGCAAGAATCCTTTGAACATTTCCTATGTTTTCAATTGTTATTATATGGATACCTTGCATAATACAACTTGCATGCCTATGGAGCCATCCTGTTTGTTCATGAGATCCAAGCATTTTTCTTGCCTGGTGTAAGGGCACCTTTGGGAAAAATTTGTCAATTAAAGATGTTGACGAGTAGGATCTAGGTTGTTTTGAGTCAATGTGCTCTAAATAAGGTCATTTATACCATTTTACATTGTAATGAGTTATATTAGGGGATATTAGGTGTTTAGGAGGTCTAGATTGCAAAATATTGCTAAATAATGCAAAGTTGTCATTTTGGGCAAAATGATGTAAACTTGCAAAAAGTTGTAAAAGGTAGATTTTTGGGGATGCCAATGGTTAGATCATTCAAAAGTCAATTTTAGGTGATGTTAGTTATATTAGGAGGGGAAAATAATATATATGATGGAAAGCATCACTATAAGGTTGGCTTGAAGATTTTGGAAGGAACAATCAATAAAGCATCTCTATTATACTATTAAAATTTGTTAATTTATGTATATTTCACTATTTGTAGACTCTGTATGGTCACACACAGTAGAAATTTGTCCTAAAACCTTGTGAAACTATTCAAGGCATGTGTTAACTTCAAAATTTATTTGGTTTGAGGATTTAAAAATTATCTTGGTGTGAGTTTGAGTCAATTTTTTGTAACTACTTGTGAGTACCCTGTTTGTATAATTTTGTTGATTTCAGTATGAAAATTGTTCCATTCCACCTTCTGTGAATATTTTTTCTTGATGGAATGGACCATAGAATCAATTAGGTTTAGGTGTACTCATGATTCTTGGGTACAGGGGAGGTTGAATGAAGTGTTGGGCATGATTCTCTAGAAGAGAAAAAGAGTGTTTTCTTATGAAATTGTGAGGGTTGAATATTGAAAAGGCTGTGAATCTTGGGGGAAAAAAATTATAGTGATAGATTAAGTTTTTGAAGGTGTTATTATGTGTGTTTGAGGAGTTTCCAGAGTGTGGGAAGGTTGGGAATACTAATTTTCATTAAAACCCTAAGAAAATTGCTTAAAAGGAGGGTTTCAACATTTGTTGTGTTGGAGACTAGTTCTCTTGATGAAAATTGTGAAATATTAGGTTTTGTTACCTATGGAATGCTTCCCAAGTGATTTTAGTGGTTTAGAAGAAGATTGGTGACAAGTTTCTTTGTAAAAGAGACCTAATTTGAGGTCTAGGTCAGTGTTAGAGCCCTGATTTGATGAAATCTTGTTAAAATAACTTGTTGAAGTTTTGTGATATGTTGTGTTCCCTAATGGGTCTTTGAAAGGTTTTGGTCCTAAGTTGAGAGGACCTTCTCTAAAATATGTACCTGATTTACTCAAGTTGGAATACTTCAAGGAATCGTGAAGGTTAGAGGTGATAAGTAGAAGTTGAAGGTTTGTGACTTGATGAGTGATTGTTTTCAGTTTGAGATTGTGTTGTTTGGTGTGAATACTTCCCCTGATTGGCATCAATTCGTATTAGAGGAAAGGTACTAGATCTCTAAGGAAGAAGATTGTAGTTTGTAGAAGAAATAGTGGAAGGTGAAAAGACAATATTTTCAAGATGCCTCCTAAGGGGAAAACTATGGAAAAAGAGATGAGTGATTTGAAGGATAGGTATGTTAGAGAGATCATAGAATTGAAGGAAATATTGGCAGCAATGGAAAGAAGAAAAATAAGAGATGATGTTGAAAGTGATTCAAATAAAGAAGAGGAAGAAGAGTTTGAAGACATTCCTGAAGAACAAAGAGTCAAAATTGTTAAGAAAAAACTAAAAGGTCATGTGCTTTTTGTGGTGGGACTATGAGCAGTCAGAAAGAAGAAAGAGAGGAAAATCCAAGATTATATCATGGGACAAGATGGTAGCCAAGATGAAAGGTAAATTTCTCCCTTCTGATTATTCTATTTAGATGTTTAGGAAGCTTCAAAGTTTAAGGCAAAAGGAAATGGATGTAAAAACATACACTGAAGAATTCTATAAGCTAAGTATAAGGTCTAACCATAATGAGAATGAGGATGAGAAGATAGTTAGGTACTTGGGTGGTTTGAGATTGAATATTCAAAATGAATTGGATTTGACAAATTCAAGGAGTCTTAAAGAATGTTATCAAATGGCACTAAAGGTTGAGGAAAAAGTAAAACGGAAAGGATAGTTAGAGGAAGAGGATCTTTCTCTACTTCAATACTAACAAGTGAGACATGAGGATTTTCACAAAAAGGAAGAACAAATTGCAGATTTCAGAGGTGGTTATAGGGTTCAAGGGGCAGATTTGGAGGAGGAAGAAGTTCAAACCAATTTGATGGTAGGTTCTGGAAGGCCCTAGCAATTTGACAGGTCTACAATTTATGATGGGAGAAAAAATACCTATAGAATTGAGAAAGATGGGAAGACATTCACATTAATTCCATTGGTTGAAGAAGAAAAGGAACAAGGTAGGATCATCATGATAGGGAAGAAAGAGGATGTGAGCATTGAGGAAGATGAGAGGATTGGGTTGGAAACCATTTCAAGGATTGACAGTGTTGGGACAATAGATTGGAGGAATAAAGACAATGTGCAAGAAGTAGGAATGAAGGATGCTTCCATGTGGAAGAGAAACACAGATGGATTAGTGTCTCAGATTGATACAGTGAAGTATAAGAGTGAAATTCTTGAGGAAAGAGAAGAAAAGAGTGAAGGAATTCATGTTCAGTCAGTCATGTGTCTAGTGACAACAAGGGAGTGAAGAGGTAGTCAAATTTTGTTAAAAAAGAGGTTAATGGGATAGATGGGACAATAATTTTGAGGAAAGAGGTTCCTAAGTTTTCTGATGTAGGTGTTTGCATGTCTGACAAAGGCAAAAATGAAGACAAGAAGAGTATGTGGCAAAGGTTTAAGCATGAAACAAAAATTGAAGAGAAGGAAGTTAATAAGGATTTGTGTGCAAGACGTGAAAGAAGGTATAACTTCAGTGAGTGATGATGGAAAGGTTGAAGGACACCCCATAGATCAATGTATGGGGATGGAGCATGATTCAAGTGGTGGAAACGACAAGAAGGCCAAGCACAATGGGAATGAAGGTGTACCTGATGAAAGAGTTCAAGAAGGTCAGAGGAAAGAGATGATCAATGGTGAACAAGTTGCTATATCATTTCCAAGAGACTTGGAAAAATTCCAAGGTGGGGTGTATGGTGTAGGGGTGCCTTTGGGAAACTTTTGTCAATTAAAGATGTTGATGAGTAGGCTCTAGGTTGTTTTGAGTCAATATACACTAAATAAGCTCATTTAGACAATTTTACATTGTAATGATTCATATTAGGGGATATTAGGCGTTTAGGAGGTCTTGATTGCAAAATATTACTAAATAATGCAAAGTTGTCATTTTGTGCAAAAAGTTGTAAAAGGAAGATTTTTGGGGATGCCAACAATTGGATCATTCAAAAGTTAGTTTCATGAATTGTGTTAGTTAGATTAGGAGGGAAAAAGCATATATATAATGGAAAGAATCAATGTAAGGTTGGCTTGAATATTTTGGAAGGAACAATCAATAAAGCATCTCTGTTATACTGTTAAATTCTGTTAATTTTTGTATATTTCACTATTTGCAGACTTTGTATGGTCACGTACAGTAGCAATTTATCCTAAACCCTTGTTAAATTATTCAAGGAATGTGTTAACTTCAAAATTTCTTTGGTTTGAGGATTTAACATTGATCATGGTGTGATTTTGATGCAATTTTCTGTAACTACTTGTGAGTACCCTGTTTGTAGGGTTTTGTTAATTTCAATATGAAAATTGTCCCATTCCACCTTCTGTGAATACTATGTCTTGGTGGAATGGGTAGAATCAATTAGGTTTAGGCATGTTCATGATACTTGGGTGTAGGGGAGGTTAAATGAAGTTATGGGCATGATTCCCTGGAAGAGAAAAAGAGTGTTTTCTTATGAAATTGTGAGGGTTGAATATGGAAAATGTTGTGAATATTGGGGGAAGAAAATTATAGTGACAGATTAAGTTTGTACAGGTGTTATTAGGTGCGTTTAAGGAGTTTCCAGAGTGTAGGAAGGTTGGGAATACTTATTTTCATTAAAACCCTAAGAAAATTGCTTAAAAGGAGGGTTTCAGGGTTTGGTGTGTTGGGGACCAGTTCTCCTGATGAAAATTGTGAAATATTAGGTTTTTTTAATTGTGGAATGTTGCCCAAGTGAGTTTAGCAGTTTAGAAGAAGATTGGTGACAAGTTTCTTTGTAAAAGAGACCTAATTTGAGGTCTAGGTCATCATTGGAGCCCTGATTTGATGAAGTTGTCTCAAAATTACTTGTTGAAGTTTTGTGATATGTTGTTGTGTTCCCTAAAGGGTCTTTGAAAAGGTGTTGGTCCTTAGTTGAGAGGACCTTCTCTAAAAGATATACCCAATTTACTCAAGCTGGAATACTTCACAGAATAGTGAAGGTTATAGGTGATAAGTAGAAGTTGAAGGTTTGTGACTTGATGAGTGATTGTTTCTGGTTTGAGATTGTGTTGTTTGGTGTGAAGACCTCCCTTGATTGACATCATTGCCTCATGAAGTTCAAAAATTAGTTTTTGTGTGGCGCCTTATTAAAGTTATGAGGAGGTATAACTTTGGTATGGTTCAAGTGGGGAGCCCAATCCAAGGCATGACTTTCCCCATAGCCACTTGTGTGTATGAGAGTGTATACTAGCCATGAGTGTATGTTTCTCACCTTGTAGGACTTCTCACCTGACAGATAGCTAGGAGTTCCATCGCCTCAGAGTGAGTATGCATTTTTTAGACAAAGAACCTAGATTTGATCCACATCAAGATGGAAAAACGGTCGAAGCATGATTTGATTCCTTTTATTTCACCCTTTTCTCCTTTTTCATCTTTGGCGGTGTATGCTTGTGCCTTGTCATTTTCCTTTATATCATTCTCATGTGTGTTCTTTTGTGGTTATGTTGGTTTATCATGGGATCTTGATCCCGAGGGGTTGATCATCCCTCTTGATCATTGTTGTCTCATCCTTCTAGTATTTGTACATTTGAACCCCTCTTAATGCATGATTGTCTACTTTAGTGTGAGTTTGAAGCAATTTCATCCTCTCACTAAAGTGGGGGCTAGATGGAGTCACCAAAACAATAACCCTTCTACTTTTTCTGACTTGTTTGGGCCCTCCTTGTGATTTTAGCTTAATGTTTCCTTGATTTAATGTTGCAATGCGGATAACACATTCACATTAGGTCTTGGGCCCTTGTGAACTAATAGAATTTTAATGGTTCCTTGCAAAAGTGTTGTGAAGTGTTGCAACACACTTTCACACTTTTCTAGGGTTTTATCAATTCACTAAGAATAATAAGCATAATCTTAATCTTAATCAACCTTAATATTTCCTTATTTAGAGTGTTGTAAAGTGTTGTAACACACTTTCACAATTTTATAGGCTTGTCATTAATAATTAGGATTTCTTATGCTTTAATTGGCCCTATTTTGCATCTACACACCTCATTTATTGCATCTTTTCGAGGATAATCCTGATGTAATAAGTAACCAATCATAATTCAAGTGTTCTTAACTTGTTTGACCCACATTTAGTTTCTAGGACTCATTCACCACCTTGGGAAATGAGTCCCACCTAGGTCTTTTTAGCCCCGATGTAGGTTTTACACATTTCTAAGCACTTTTCAGTTTTCGTCCCATACATTATGTTTGATGGACTCATTCACCACGTTAGGTGAATGAGTCATGTGTGACCAAAATTCAAATTTAATTCAAATTTTTGGTGTGATTTTATTGTCCTAGATAGATAATGTCAGCTTGTAGTGTTTTAATTTCCAGAATTCTTGCATAATTAAGTATAAATACAAGGTTCTCTCACTCATATTCTCTCCTAGCAAATTCTACAAGCATTCAAGAGTTCACAAGAGAATTTGAGCATTCATAAGAGCATTCTAAGGCATTCAAGGGCAGATTATCAAGCATTTTAGAGAATTCTTCAAGAGCCAATCATCATGTCAAAGATAGCATTCTTCTTGTTTGTTATGGTGCTAACAATTGTGATGTAGAGTTTATGATTCAAGCAAGCATTGCATTCAAGATCAACATCATTCATGAAAGAGTCAAGAGCCATGTCCATTGCAGCCATTTCAAGCATAATTTCAGCACCTTCTTGCTACGGTTTGGTGAGTTGCAACATTGTTATTTTTTCATTCATGTCATTCTCTCTTCATGTTTTCTTTCATTTCAATGTTTAATTACCAACAAGGGGCTTGACCAAGGTAAAACCCTATTCCCTAACACCACAACATTTTCCCTCTTCTTGTGTGTGATTTTTAGGGTTGGGTTGTAGATTTTTTAAGAAGCAAAGTTGGAGAAAAGTTGTCATCAAGCCTTGGAGAAGCTTTTAGAAGGTCTATAGGTGGAAATTTGTAGTTTCATATCCGAAAATTAGTCTTGAAAAGAGTAGAGAAAATTGAGAGGAATAGAACCTAGTTTTGAACTTCCAGAAAAGTAGAAGTGGGTTGATTCACCACTATTGGTGAATGAATCCCACTGTATAGGCCTGCAAGATATTTATATAGATCTGGAAACCCTTTTGGCTAAAATTGGTATCTGCACATTTTCTCAAAAACTGGATTGATTCACCTAGCTTGGTGAATGAGTCCCAGTCAACATTACCAATAGATTTTTCAGTGATCCAAATCTCCATTCTTCCTTCTTTAATCTCCCAAGAGCACACTTTCAGTTTGAATAGTCAATTTTTGGCACCATGCACTTCTTTAGCTCTTCTAGCGTTTTTCACCTAAAAGGAGAGTAGTAGGGCAAAAAATACTAAGGGGTTCATTTAAATTATGTTATGTATGATGTAATTATGCCTAAATGAAATGGTCTAAGTGAAATTAAGATATGAAATTTATTGAATATGAATGCAAAACCTAAAGAACAAGTGACTTGTTTGAAAACACATTATGTAATGCAACAATGAACTAGAGATGAATGCAAAGCTAAACAACAATGAATGAAACTTTAAGTGTGCAACTAGAACCTTGATGAAGACTAAAAGTTACATTTGAAATGTTGTTGATGCTATTTTTTTAGGCTTGGAGGGACTCATTCACCATTCTGGGCGAATCCGTCCCAGTTCTGCCAAACTGAGCTGGGACTTATTTCTAAAAAAAAGGGTATCAAAAAATGTAGAAAACACAAAACTGACCTAGAAATGGGACTCATTCACCACCCATGGTGAATGAGTCCACTTTTTAATTTCTAGATTTTCAAAGATGGATTCCAAAGCTTCCGATCTACACTTTGAATTCCTATAAGTGTCTAATTCTAAAACTTTGATTTCAGGTCTAAAAATGAGTTTTTGTTGATACTTTGACTTGTTGAATGAGAAGACTTGAAAAACTTTGCAACTTGATCTTCAATTATTTATAAGCTTCCAAGAGTCATAAATCTACAAACACACAAGAGAGATGTTGAATGTTAGGGCATGGGGGTTTGCCTTGGTCAAACCCCTTTTAGGTAATTAAACCAAAATGATGAAAGAATAGAATGAAACATGCAATAATGGAATAGATTACCTTTCCATTATGATTGATCTTGAAAGTCTATGAAAAAACATGAAGGATCTTCCCTTGAATGTCTTAGGAAGCTAACTTGACAATTTGCAATGTGAAAGCCCTAGCTTGCTTAACTTGATGAATGAATGATGTGAATGAGTTATGACATTAAGAGATGAATGAGAGATGTAAAATGAGGGAAAAAAACACATATTTATACACTCTTGTGCTTTAGTAACCCATTCATACCTCATCATAGGTCAACATCAAGTGATTTTAAATAAAAAACAAAAGGAATTTTGAAATATTTTGAATTTGGAACCAACGGGGACTCATTCACCACCTATGGTGAAAGGGTCCCACCTAAGACCTAAAAATGGGTGTCGCAAATTATCTTTTATTTAATGCTATTTTTCGGGCTTACATTAAAAAATACACTTAATTAAATCATATAAGGGCATAAAAGGGTCAAATAAAGCATAAGAAAGGTGTAAATAGTGAAGTGGTGCCTAGAAAAGCATGAAATCTTATTACAAGACTTTACAACACTTCAAAATAGGACTTGTTTAGTGATGAATAGGTGATTTTTAGGTGAATTGTAATGAATAAAGTCTAGAAGAGTGTAGAAATGTTTTACAACACTACACAACACCTTCACAAGATATCAATAAAAGTATTTTATTTAGTTTTCAAGGGTCCAATACTTAGTGTGGGTGTGTAAAATTCCTCACAACCCCTGAATCAAGGCCTCATTAAGTCCATTTTATCATGAATTAAACCCATGTCAAGAAAGAGACCCTTTTTTCTACGACACATTTAGCCCCCACTTTAGTGAGAGGATGAACTTGCTTCAAACTCACACTAAAGTAGAAATTCAAGAGAGATTCACATGTATAGATGTAGATGACAAAGAATGAAAAAAATTGAGGTTGAGCAAGCCCCCAGGATCCAAGATGCTAATTCAAACCATCAAGATGCATAATCATGCAATGGTAAGAACTAAAGGAAAGAAAAATTGGGTGGAAAAGATGTACTCACTCTAGGGCCACAAAACTTCAGGTTGTTTGCGGGGTGAGAAGTCCACAACATACTCACTCTAGGGCCACAAAAATTTTGATCATCCATGGGGTGACAAATCCTAAAAGGTGAGGAACATACGCTAGTTGGTATGTACTCACAAACACATAGGTGGATATGGGGAAATTCATGCTGCTAGATGGGCTTCCCACTCAACCATACCAAAGTTATACCTCCTAATAGCTTTAATAAGGCACGATAAAGGAAAATTATTTTTGAGCTCTATGAGGTAAGAAAAACTTCATATGCTTGACACTCATAGACATTGTTAATGCAAAATAGTGTAAGGAATGTTCAAAGGGATTTTTCTTAGTTCATGCAAGGTCTCATCTTAAGGAACATCATTCTTAATGTCTCCAAGAGACCTCGGATAAGTGCAAACGATCTCCTCTTGTTTCCAAGGGAGGACAAGTGCATGGTCTCATCTTGAACAACATTGTACATAATGCTTCCAAGAGAGGGAATCGCAAGAAGAAAAAAAATCACACAATGAAATGTGAGTGGTGATGTATACCCCCACTTTAAAGTGGTTGCAAGCACTCATACTATGAGAAATTTCTTTAAAGTAGAAGAAGAGAGAAGAATTCATGAGAGATTTACTCGAAAAGCCCTATGCCAAGTCATATGTTTCCAATAAGCTACATCATGAAAAGAGAAGTATGTCATATGGAAGCCAACTTAAGGCATGTCGTCCACATCCCAAGCTTGCTCTTAAGTATTCATGAAAAGTGAGCAACTAGCCAAAGAAAGCAACCACAAGTGACATACTAGGACAAGGCTATCTAACCCCTTGCCCCCACTTAGTGTAGGACAAAGGTGAGCCAAAACGATTGATGAAATGCATGCTAGAGTGAAAATCAATTGCAGCAATTAGAGGAATTAGATGCCTCCACATAGGGAAGCATACCATTAACTCCTAAAAATGTTGGATTTTACGACTCAAAGCCTGGCATTCATTAGTGGAGTGAGCATGAACTCTATGATATTTAAAATTTAAGGAAGTCTTGGAATGGCATTTCTTGTGACTTCTTGGGGGAGGGTGATCAAGTGATCTTGGAGAAGTCTCAACAAGATACCCTCTTGATCAAGAGGAGAAGATGGTCTTGTGATGAGCATCAAAGTGATAGCTTCCTTGGATGTCATACCTATACAAGACTCTTTAGATTATGAGATTTTGTTCTCTTCATTGTAGGATGATACAAAATATAGTGAATTCAAACCATGAGCATTTTGTGAGATGACAATTTTAATGTTTCAGGAAGGATGATGTTCAAGGAAATTAATTGTGAAGGATGAGTTATGGGTGTGTTGTGTGAAATTTAATGAAGGTGGGTAGAGGATGAGAGGGTTGTTAGGATGTCCTATGGGATATGTATGAGGTCCATTGATCAAAGGGGATCTAATGGATTCTTGTGCATTCATACCCTCAATAGTCTTGTTTTGATCTATCTCTAAGGAAGGAAAATCAAGAACCACTTGTTGAGTGAAAGAAGACACCTGACTATTGTTTGCATATTATATCACCATGGTATTCTCCCTAGGAGGATAGTTTTGAGGTGAACAAAAATCCACATGTGCTTGACAAGTAAGGCTTGGTTCTTCCACAATAACTTCATTTCCAATAGGGGAATGATCAATGATGGGATTAGGAAGAGGGGGATGATAAGGAGAGGGTGTTAGGTGAGTGTCCTTTGTCATTAAGGTCACAGTCTCTTGTTCCATATTAGCTACCCTATGAGGAGAGCTTGTAATATGTTCATCCAAGTGTGAGGTTAGTAAATTAGCTTCATCACAAGTGGAGGAGATATCAAGAGAAGAACCACTATGGTTTGCAAATAGATCTTCTCATAGGATAGGGACATGAGGGAAGAGAGGATCAAGGGTGTCATGAGTCTTAATATGGATATCTTCTAACACCAACCTATCCTCTTTATATTGAGGAGGGATATTAGGAGATGAACAAGATTGATTTTCCTGAGTATGGAGACTTGGTAAGGTGAGGTTGAGGAATGTATCTATGATCTCATGTTTGTGTTGTGTAAGGTCATCCAAAGGGGAATAAGGAGATGGATAATAAAGAATTTCAAGGCTTGTAACTTCTTGCACCAAAATACCTTCGTCACTAATAGGAGAGGTATCAGAAAAAGAACAAGTTTGTGTGTTATGATTGTCTACATTTCCATTCTCACCAATGGGTAATGTAAGATTAAGGATTGCATTAATAGATTGTTT
Source organism: Sequoia sempervirens (assembly GCA_007258455.2). NCBI lineage: Eukaryota > Viridiplantae > Streptophyta > Pinopsida > Cupressales > Cupressaceae > Sequoia > Sequoia sempervirens. Next base: position 207,131,738 of record VDFB02105785.1, read on the forward strand.
CTTAAAGTCCTTATTATGGTAGTCAAAAGAAAACTCACAAAAGGGTATATTATGCTTATAAAATCCATGTTTAATCAAATCAAGAAAATATATTTTAAAAGAAGTCATGCTAAAATGAAAGAAAGTACAATGCAATGCAATTTTTAGTTTTTAATTTTTTGTTTACACAATGCAACTATCTAAAAATGATATGTTGGGAATGCAAAATTGAAATTAAATAATGCATGAGATGAGATAATGGAAGCGAGACTTATAAAAATGTATCCTACAAAAATGAAACTAATTGATATATGTAGGTTAAGGCACTAAACATAAGCTGAAAAATAGAGTTCTGAGTTCTATAAAATGCAGTTTCAGGGGTAAAAAGGAATTGATTCACCCAGGGTGGCGAATGAGTCCCAGTATGGACCTTTTTTAGAATTTTCATAAATTTTTGATGGATTTTTATGCTTTCTGAGTATTATGATGCAATCCTAAGTGAAAAATGCAGAATTACAGATAATTGAAATGAATTTAGCTGTTAAAAATGCAGCCTAAATGCACTTTTTATGAATGTAAAATTTGAAACCTAGCATGCAAATGAATCATGCAAACCCTAATGCAAGCTAGATCTATGATGATGAAAGGACTCCAAATCATTCAACAAAGCATTTGGGTTCACCAAAATAAACTTTCAATTTTTGGCACCATGCACTTCTCTAGCTCTTCTAGGGTTTTTCACCTAAAAGGAGAGAGGTAGGGTAGAAAATACTAAGGGGTTCATTCAAATTATGTTATGTATTATGTTATTATTCCTAAATGAATTGATCTAAGTGCAATTAAGCTATGAAATTGATCGAATATGAATACAAAACCTAAAGAACAAGTGACTTGTTTGAAAACACATTGTGTAATGCAACAATGAACTATAGATGAATGCAAAGCTAAACAAAATTTAATGAAACTCAAAGTGTGCACCTCGAACCTTGATGAAGACTAAAAATTACATTTGAAATGCTGCTAATGCTATTTTTTTAGGCCTAGAGGGACTCATTCACCATTCTAAGTGAATCAGACCCAGTTCTGCCAAACTGAGTCAGGACCTATTTCTGACAAAAGGGTATCAGAAAATGCATAAAGCACAAAAATGACCTAGAAATCAGACTTATTTTCCACCCATGGAAAATGAGTCCACTTTTGAATTTCTATATTTTAAAAGATTGATTCTGAAGCTTCTGATATGCACTTTGAATTCCTATAGGTGTATAATTCTGAAACTCTAATTTGCGGGTTTGGAAATGAGTTTTTGTTGATGCTTTGACTTGTTGAATGAGGAGAAGACTTGAATTTTTTTTAACTTGATCTTCAATGATTTCCAAGATTCCAAGAGTCCTAAATCTACAAACACACAAGACAAGAGGGAGATATGTTAAATGTTAGGGCATGGGGGTTTTCCTTGGTCAAACCCCTTTTAGGTAATTAAACTAAAATGATGAAAGAATAGAATGAAACATGCAATAATGGAATAGATTACCTTTCCATGATGATTGATCTTGAAATTCTACAGCAAAACATGAAGGATCTTCCCTTGAATATATTAGGAAGCTAACTTGATAACTTGCAATGTGAAAGCTCTAGCTTGCTTGACTTGATGAATGAATGATGTGAATGAGTTATGAGATTAAGAGATGAATGAGAGATGTAAAATGGGGACAAAAAAACATATATTTATACACTCTTGTTCCTTAGTATCTCGTTCATACCTCATCATAGGCCGACATCAAGTGATTTTGAATTTGGAGCCAAGGGGGACTCATTCACCACCCATGGTGAATGGGTCCCACCTAGGACCTAAAAATGGGTGTCAAGAATTATCTTGTCTTTAAAGTTGTTTTCCAGGCTTACATTGAAAAATACACTCAATTAAAGCATATAAGGGCATAAAAGGGTTAAATAAAGCATAAGAAAGGTTTAAATAGTGAACTTGTGCCTAGAAAAGCATGAAATCTTGTTACAAGACTTTACAACACTTCAAAATAGGACTTGTTTAGTGATGAAAAGGTGATTTTTAGGTGAATTGTAATGAATAAAGTCTAGAAGAGTGTAGAAATGTTTTACAACACTTCACAAGACCTTCACAAGACATCAATAAAACAATTTCATTTAGTTTGCAAGGGTCCAAGACTTAGTGTGGATGCGTAAAATACCTCACAACACCTAAATCAAGGCCTCATTAAGTCCATTTTATCATGAATTAATCCCATTTCAAGCAAGAGACCCTTTTTTCTATCACTCACAGTATTTTATCTTTCTATTGCATTTTGTTCATCTTTCTAGGTCATTTAGGATTAGTTTGCATTTAATTAGGGTTTTGTTTTACAACTTGCATTACATTGTTTTTTCCAAGTCCAAACTTGGTGGTGAACCCCTCTTTAGATCATATTCATTTCCTAAGACAACCCTATTGCAATATTTCAATATCCTTTGCATTTTGATCCCTAGGGTTATTTTTGGGTGGAATCTCTATGAAAAGTGTGTGAATCAGTCATCATTAACCATAATCATCCTTTTTTCATAGATTCCAATTGCATTCGTCCCTCGTGATGTAACTAAGCCTTGTTGAATTCGCCCCCTATGATGTTAAACCTTGTTGCATCTATCCCCCATGATAGTAAACCTTGGCCAACTTTTTCTCCACTTTGTTGATGGGTGTTGAACTTAGTGTAGCATTGACATAGCATCTTGATCATTTTGTGGCACCTGATCAAAGTTATTAGGGGTTATAATTCTTGGTATGGTTGAGATGCGTACACCTAGTAGACCTAGTGTGTTTCTCATTTTTCCACCTTATAGACCTAGTGTGTTTCCCATCCTTCTCTTGGAGGGTCACGTAGTGAATGTTGTACTTCACTAGCCCATGATGTGCATTATAGTTTGTGATTCAACTAGAAAATATCATACTTTTCTATTGTGTGAGTTATGAATTCCATTTAAAATGGTGACCTAGCATAACACACCTTGCTTGATAGTGGATCCATATGGCCCATGAATGTTGTGTATGACTTTAGTTGTGATGGGAGAATTCCTTCATTCAATCAATCACATTTTTTATTGGAGACAATTTAAGATTGAGGTATCTTAAATTCCTTACTAACTCGAATCCTTTAGTAATCACCTAGTGTTTTGTTGTGCGTTTTTCATGTGTATTTTTTAGGCTTTTGTGTTCACACCATATTTGTTTTCATTTCTTCATCATCTTTATGATCCATCATGTTGTTTTTTTTCATCATGCATGCTTCATGTTTTTTGAAATGTATGTCTATGTATGTTGTCTTACTGCATACCATATATGTGTATGTTCCATTGTGCTTATGTTGGTTTTCCATGGGATTTTGGATCTTAGGGGCTTGCACATCTCCCTAGGTCCTTAGTCATCTTATCTCTTCAACATTAGGACAATCAAACCTCTTTTGACCTATTTTTCTACTTTAGTGTGAGTCTAAGTGTAAGTTCATACTCTCACTAAAGTGGGGGTTGGATGTAGTATAAAAAATTGTCACCCTTAACAATTTCACAATAATTTCTAGCCCCATAAATAATTGAGCCTAATTTACCCCCCCATTTCCTAAAATTGTGCATTCTAGAGCCCATTTGTACCCTTTTTTAATAAATTACAACCATTAAATAAACACACCCAATTCATGTGTTACCCCCAATACATGATGTCATAAAATTTTGGGCCAAGACCCATACGCCCTTGGAAATATGGTTCCTCTTCTTAGCTAAGACCCATTTTTGGGCATGTTGTTGACGACATTTTAACATGTAAGATTCAAATTTCAAGTGTCATATTTTAGAATCTATTTTTTGGTAAATCAGTACAATTGCATATATATACCTAGTTATTGCATCATTTGAAACTATAAGGATTGTGAAAAATTAAAAGCATTCAAGAGCATGTCAATAGCATCATTTGAGAGATTTATTGCAAAAATTTGAGATCCAACATTGTGCCAAAGTGTACATGTGAATTCATGTTGTCATATTATCATTGGTTTTTGAAGGCTAAACCCTTTTGTAGGTCTCCAAAGCATTCAAGAAGATCAAGAAAGAAAGATCCAATACTTTGAGGTCATGTGCATGAATTTATTCCTTCAAGGAAGCCATTGAGTTGCAATTTTTTTTCATTTCATCATTCATTCCTCTCAATTATCCATTTATCATCAACATCACGATTGTGGAAGTGGAAACACTTACACGGGGTTTAATTGAGGCAAGCCCCTAATCTGGCCCAACATTTCCTCTCTTTGTGAATGTAAAAATCTTAGGTTGAAGAGGACTATAGAAGGATTGAGGATAATTTATCCATTGTTGCATTTATTTTCATACATCTTATCAAATCACAAAAACACACCTACATAATGATCTAACAGTGTTCTAAAAGCTTTGGAAGTGGAAACAAAAGTCTTAGATCCAACATGAGAGGACCTCAAAAAATGAACAGGACACCACTACAAGGAATTAGATTCCCCTTGGCGACTATGTCCTTCTAAAGTGGTTGAAAAAGGATTTTTTGAGTTAGTACATATCACTCTACACTTCCCAGATTTACCTATAAAGTATTGTTTCCATTTGTTAGTTATTGAGATATTGCAATTTACATATTAGGGCACATAGTATAATTAGTTTAATCATTTCGAATAAATTCCAATCCATTCCCATCTTCAATTAGATGTAGATATAGATTTTATTTGCTCACTTTAATGGTTGGAAGTCAATCTAATTACCTTTTTGACCTAAATCTTAATACAACTTGGAAAGAGGCCACTTGCATCTTAGGTTCTTTTCATTATGACCGAGGATCCCTTTTTCTATATTACAACCCAGTGACCCTTGTTGTTCTTGTTGGAACATGGATACAAAGAAAAACATCTATCGTTACATTCATCTTTATTTTGTGAATGTTGTTATATTTTGTTTCCTTTTGGGAATGATACAATTTTTTAATACATTAAGGTCTCTTCCATGTAAACACAAAATCATTATTTTCTTCATATGTTTTTCCTCCCTTGTGTTGGTAGTTCCATACGTATTGGGGGAATGATGTTGATTCTGAGCATGATTGTATTGGACATTATCTCTCATCTACACTGACCTCAGATCTATGGATCCCACATGTGCTATATTTTTCTTTTAAATTATGTGGTTTTTTTTCGGGGGCAGCCCCTTGTCATGAGTTATTTTTATTGGGAAGATATCATTTGGCATAGGGTTTCCTATCAAGTTCTCATGTCTTGTCTAAACTAATTTTTATTCTACCTTAAAGGTAATTTCTCCCAGTTCAAATTAGTAACCACTTTAAAGTGAGGGAATGTATTGAGCTATGCGCTTCACTTTGTTCACACACATTAAAAAAAATTGTATAGTTTTGGCATACTGATCATATTTTGTAGTAACTTATAAAAATTATTGGGACTATAATTCTTGGTATGATCTAGACATAAAAAACTCGCCAAGTGAATATTAGACTTCACTAGCCCTTGTGTGTTTTTCATTTTCTACTATTGTAAAATATCACTTAGTGATATCAAACTTCACTAGCCTATGATGTTTTTTGTTAATGGGTCGCCTAGAAAATATTGGACTTTGTTATCCTATGATTCACAAATTCCTTGGGTATGGATCCTAATAATAATTTTGTAGATCTTAATAGTATATGAATGTGATACCCCTCTTTTGCATGTTTACATCATGTTTACACTATGATCACATTATTCTAACATCGTTTAGTATTTGCATTATTTTTTATTATTTCATTATGTTTTGTTATCATGTATTCATTGCATATGCTTCATATTTGTCATGTTGCATTACACCTGATGTGTGTGTTCCTTTTCACTTATATTATTGTGCCATAGAATATTAAGCATGGAGGCTAGCACATCCCCTAGATTTGATCTCATCTTATCTCTTCAATTTTTTGATAAATGAACCTTTCTTGGCTCATCCTTGCTTTAGTTTTAGCATGATCATAATTTTATACTCTTACTAAACTAGGGGATAAATGTAGCATCATAGATTTTCACCCTTGACATTTTCACACTAGGATTATCTCCCCCCTTTGTTCCTAGACCTAATTGTGCTTTTAATTTTCTTATTTTATAATAATATTCATAAATGTATGAATTGGATTTGGAATAAAAAATTAATATTCATTTAATCATACTTAAGGCCCCAAAATAGGTCTGGACCTAGGCCCTAGCACCCATTTCCAATTTTTTTGGCCCCAATTCAAATATGTCGATGTCAATATTTTTAACTTTTATAAATTCAAATTCAATTGTTGGCTATCAGTAATTAAATTATGGGGAATTAGATAATTGCATATAAAGACAAGTATTTTTCGTCATTTGAAACACCTAAGCAATTGTATCATGAGCTAGCATTTTGAAGTGATAATTGAGCATCCTAAAAAACATTCAAGAGAAAAAATAGCAACATTATTGCAACATTATTTCAGTAAAGAATCATGTTAGCAATACAAAAAAAATTATGTGAGTTTGTTCATGTTTCATGTCCTTTTTTTTTGTGAGTACTAACATTTTGAAAGACTTCAAATCAAGTTTCTAATTCTCCTTGAAGGTGATGAGTACAACAATTTCAATCCCTCAATGAATGCAGATCTGAGTGGTAAGTTGTAGCAAATGTCAATTTGTCACTTCTTTATCATTTAGCCTCTACCCAATTGAGGGTAAGCTCTCTTTTATATCATCACAACTTTTGTGGAGGTAGAAATACTAAAATAGGGTTTGAATTAGGTAAGCCTATATAGCACAACCCTTTCCCCTCTATATTTTGTGCAAATTATAGATCTAAAGAAGATTTGGGAGAGGATTCAAGACCTAATTTCTCAATAAAAAATTCATGTCCTACAATTCAACAAATTAAGTAAAGTGGAATTTATTAGTGACAAACAAAGTTTTGATAGTTGTTCAAAGGAGAAGAATTTACAAACAAGGAACAACTATGGTAGCTTCTAATTCTAAGTGTTTTTTGTTATACTACCCTATTATGGAATGCAAAGCAAAAGAAGGGTATGTTTAGCTCCTAGTGACATACGTGACAAGGGGCTTGAAATAAGGTGTTGGGAACTTGTTCAATAGGGGACCTAGTTAGCCATGTCACAAGGGGCTAAGTGCATAGAAAAGAAACAAAAAACTAAATTAAGTTAACTAAAATTAAAATTAAAAAAAAAAATGAAAATGCTTAAGAAATTTATAATAAAGATTTAGAACATGAAATAAAGCACTGTCAATTTCTGCTTTTTAAGTTTTTGTTTTTAACATAAGGTTTTCTTTACATAGTGCATGACTTTCAATGTAAATAATAATGGTCTTAGATGAGACATGTGTGGTTTTGGTTGGAAAAAGGTGGTTTTAGATGGAAAAAGGGTGGCTCTTCATAAAATCCATGGCTTTCAATATAAAGAATGGTATTTTTAATGAAAAATGTGTGGTTTTGACTTAAAAGGGTGGATTTTGTATTTAATGCATGGTGTTGGAAAAATAACATGTGGTTTTGATGTAAAAATAGTATTTTAAGGAAAAAATCATGGTTTTTAATATAAAATTATGGTTTCCATTTTTCTGAAAATAGTGACTTTAGAAAAAAGAAAAAAAGTGGTATAAAAATAACACATGGTTTCCTATAAAATGCATGGTTTTTCAAATTTTAAAAAATGATTTTATGAGAAAATTTGTGCTTTTGATAAAAAATTACTCGTTTTACAGAAAATTTATGGTTGTAATTACAAAAATGGAGGATCAAGGAAAATTGAATTATTTTGATGGATTAATATATGGTTTTGAGACAAATGAGGGTGGTTTTGCATGATTTTACATAGAAATAGTTGTTTTGACTAAAAGAATATTTGCTAGATTTTACAATAAAACAAATATGATAAATTATATATCAAAAATCATGTATTAGTCCATTTGAATGCAACCATGACATCTATTTAACAATATGAGACTCCAATAAAATGTTGATGTTTAAGACCTCCTCAAAAGAAATTTACCTGTAAAGTGAAACTAAAAAAAACTCACAAGTACACATGTTAGATATGTAAGTTCAATATGGGTTCACCAAAATATAAACATGAAATATAAAGAATTTAAATAGCATCAATTTTAAAGAAATTAAATACTCAAAATTTAACATACAAGTGTTCAATTGAGCATATGTAAACTTTTTCTCCTTTGTGATGTGGGTGCTCAATTTTCTAGCATGACATTAACAATCTTTGGGTATGAACTTGATATGATTTAGATATGTTATGAATTTTTTATTGATGCTTCAAAATTGGTTTGATTTATAATGTTGCAAGATGATTTGATCAATGGCTAGGATTGAATCTAATACCTAAGATTTCATCCGTGATTTTGGGGACTAATGAAGAGATATGGAATGCACACATGTGTTGCATATTATTTTAATATTAAATTAAAATAATTATAAGTTATCAACCCAATATGACTGGGGAGTTAACATATCTAATTGATTAGTCAACTACCTACATGTAGGAGTTAAATAAGTGCACAAGAGAATTAGGGAAAGTTGAATGTTACATGAATGAGTTAATTCATTGCATGGGTGAGTGAAGTGGATTTGATTGATGAGTGGGAGTGGAAGTGACTTTAAGTGGGCTGATTAGAATAGGTAATTAACTAGACGAGGCAAAATTATTTAACTTAATAATTAACTAATTGGATTATTTAATTTAATAATTAACTAATTGGATTATTTAATTTAATAATTAACTAATTGGATTATTTAATTTAATAATTAACTAATTGGATTATTTAATTTAATAATTAACTAATTGGATTAGTTAATTTAATAATTAACTAATTGGATTATTTGTGCACAAGAGGTGGAAAATAACATTAAAATATTTTAATAAAGAATAATGTGTGGATAATTTATTAATTAAATGCATAAATATGTGGATAATTATTGATAATTAATTATTAGATTAATGGACAATGTTAAAAAAATTTAATTAAATAACAAAATTTATGTAACTAAATATTAGGCATTAGCTGATATTGTGTGTCCTAGGTGATGATAATATTGTGTGTAATAGGAAATGGATGAATAAATTAGATGATAATAAAATTAGGATTTAGGTGATAGGAAGATTAGATGATGTGATGTAATGAAATCAGAACCTAGATGATAGGATGATGACATGATTAAATTGATGATAAGAAGACCTGGGAGATGAATGAAAAAATTAGATGATGGTTTGATCAAATAGATGATTATGTGAAGTTGGCATTCACTAAATGTCTATAACATTGTTTATTTAGTTAATTCAATGATGAAGGTAATGTTTGAGGCCAAATCCCAATTGATTGAATAAATATAATTTATCTAATTAATTAGTAGAGGGAGGGTACATGTGTGGTTACAATGATATTATTATGATGTTGAAATTGATTAAAGTGGTGATTTTATGTGTTATTAAGATCAAGGTAATTGTGTTTGAAAGACTAAGTGTTATCTCGAACATCATTTTCCTACTTCATATTTTGTGAGTATTATAAAGACAAGGTAAAATTATTCTTGCAATCATTTTTTTTTATTACTATATGTTTGGAAAATCTAATATTTGAATATTAAAAAGAAATGAATATAAATTAATAGAGAATTTACCTTTTTTGATAGTGAGATTAAAATAAAGATTGACAATGACCATAGTAAACTAAAATTTAAAATATAATACAAAAAAACTCTAATAAAATAGAATAATTTTAATATTATAATATTTCTAACTAAAAATATTATAATAAATAAAATTTAAGAATAATTCATAGCAAAAAGATATAAATAGTACTAATAACGAGAAGCTACACGAAAATCTCCTTCAAGAATAATTTGATCTATTATATTATTGGATGTTCACAAGAGGAAAGATTAATTTAATTAAATTAATATAATATAATAAAAACTAAAATGAGGTCAAGGATACCATTGTCTGTCAAAAACGTCAATTTTATCTAATATATGTGCCATTTGGCTTCATTCAAGTTTTTCGTCATGGTAGATGGAAATAAAAAATAGAATTTTATAAAATTGCCATCTTGGCTTAAGACTTTTCAGAGCTTCTTATCTGGCGGAATTTGTATATACAATTAATTTTATGCAAAATAAAATTTCATGGAAGACAAACCAATAAAAAGCCGAAATATATGAGCAAATCATACTGAAATGTTATTTTATTAAAAACTTTATGTAGACTGTATTCAGAACCATAAATCGCTATATAGCTGGAATGTCGAACATTATTAGATCCACAATATGAGGAATTTTAATTCTATGGATTACTTAAATCTATGAATAATGGAAAAGATAGCATTGATCAGCTACAATATTGTTCGGAACGAAGTATATATGCTCTAGTAGGGTGCAGGAGCAACTCCAGTAATGGGAAACGTCTTTACAGTTGGACCAGGTGCAACACTCTCGAAAATCATTCGCCGGCTTCGTGTTTTGTGAGCCTCGCACAGGTGAGGTAAACATATTCCTGCAATCCTTATTCTTGTTAACCTTTATCTCGCTACTTTGAGAAGGAATGAATAAAGAAAACTAGCGCACTTACCTTCTGCTGCAGCGAGATTCAGGTAGAGATTGACAATGTTGGGGCAACTGTTTTGGCACTCGTCTGAGCACAATTTAGAGGTGAAATGAGAATATTCGGAAAGATCGTCGGTCGACATGCCAACGCTCATCCTCTGCAAACCACAACTTTGCAGGCATTCCTCGCTCTCAATCCATTCCATCATCTTCTCCGCCATTACGCCCGACGACTGGAATATACTCGCACATGTACCACTCATTATTCAGTAAAACTATGCTTGAAGCTTCCTTTCCTTCGAAAGTAAACAGAAAAGAAAAATATTGGTTTATTATAAGAGAATGTATTGCCTGGCAATGGTATTCTACGGATAATTCGTTTGTGGAGGCGACGAAGGAGTATTTCTTCTCGAGAACACAGCGAGCTCCGGATGATGAGACCGAGAAAGCACACATCTCTACTGGCAGCTTCTCACATTCCACACCTCCTTCACCTGCATAAAATCACCATTAACTATTTTTAAGCATAAACAAGATTTCATCAATCGTAAGATTCGTCATAAAGACAAGCTAATGCGTTGTCAGCGAAATTCACCATTAACGCCTTTTAACCTATGTAATTTTCACCGAAAGCTACAAAAGTCACCTGCTAAAAAATTGAAAACTATCTTAAAATAGACTCAAAGACCAGTAAATGGATCCGAAATTAGAGATCTAAGGTTTTTTTAGATCTAAATGTAATATACATTGCCACTCATAATGAATCAAAGTAATCCGAAGACAACGTAATTTATGTATTGCTATGAGCAGAAACATAAAATGAGAGAACCATGACTTCATCTGATAATTTTTTAAATACAAATAATGCGTACCCGTCACCAGAATGCTTTGCAAGCTGAGAAGAGCGAAAAAAATGGCGAATGCAATTCTCATTTCAAAAGCCATCTGTTAGTGCAATCTGCGCACTTCTTTCCTTGCCCAACCAAAATATAAAGCGAAGAAGAGGAAATTGAAGGACAAGTGTTGCAGATATGAGATGATGTGTTGTGAAGAACAAAGCAAGTAAGGAGCTTAATTTATAAACGCGGTTTGGTCGAACAAGCGAGAAAAATCGAATTCCTCTCTACCGTGGAAGTTTCTGCTCTTTCCCTTCGCTCACGCTGGCCTGGTCCACATGGAATTGTCAAGGCGGGCTGCGAAATTTCCATTATGTGGAAAAAAAAATATCTCTAACATTTTTATTGCAAGTTCGATTTTTCAACGAAAGATGGGTGGGATTTCTAAAGCGTCTTATATTGCAGGACGCGTATGGAAAAGTCGTCAGCCGTGTTAGAATTGAAATATTACAATTGACGAGAACGGTCTACATGACTTGGCCTGTCATTTTCATATAGTCAGCATCATAATAGACGAGCTGTACATGACTTTTTTATTGAACTGAGTAATTTGATCTCAAATGTACAGCTCGTCTATTATGATGCTGACTATATGAAAATGACAGGCCAAGTCATGTAGACCGTTCTCGTCAATTGTAATCTTTCAATTCTAACACGGCTTACGACTTTTCCATACGCGTCCTGCAATATAAGACGCTTTAAAAATCCCACCCATCTTTCGTTGAAAAATCGAACTTGCAATAAAAATGTTAGAGATATTTTTTTTTCCACATAATGGAAATTTCGCAGCCCGCCTTGATAATTCCATGTGGACCAGGCCAGCGTGAGCGAAGGGAAAGAGCAGAAACTTCCACGGTAGAGAGGAATTCGATTTTTCTCGCTTGTTCGACCAAACCGCGTTTATAAATTAAGCTCCTTACTTGCTTTGTTCTTCGCCACATCATCTCATATCTTTAACGCTCCTTCAATTTCATATTCTTCGCTTTTGGTTGAAGGAAAGAAGTGTGCGAATTACTGTAGATGACTTTGAAATGAGACTTGCGTTCGCCATTTCGCTCTTCTCGCTTGCAAAGCATTCTGTGATACGCATTATTGTATTTAAAAAATTATCAGATAATCGTCATGGTTCTCTCATTTTGTTTCTGCTCATAGCAATGCATAAATACGTTGTCGGATACTGATTCATTATGAGTGGCAATGTATATTACATTTAGATCTAAAAAAACCTTAGATCTCTAAATTTCTTAAAACTGTCCGGAATGGTTTTAAGGGCTAGTTAGCCGATAGGCTATTATAGGTGAGAATTCAACCGGAAAAGTCTTACTGTCTGATGCCGGCTTAGACTATTCCGGTGGGATTTGGTTTTAAGTGGTCCCTCTCACCAAATCCCGGGCAGAAGGACGCCAACAGCAGCATGCGGTGCAGATAGGGGTTTTAAACACTTCTTCAAGTACGTTGTATTTTTTTTTCCCATATTGACTGTTTCATTTGCATATTCATTGTCTAATGTCGAGATTCCATAATCCCGAGACCGCGTCAGCAGGCATGGCCATTCCTCCTATATTCGCATCACCAAGTATGGTTGGGAGCCCGTTCACGCCGTTCTACACCACTCCTCTGGTCTCAGTGCGTAGCCTGGCATTTACAAAGTCACCAAATCTTCTCTGAGTTAATAAATGTCAACCAGCTTTAAGATGGCTTCGACCTTTAGTGTTTTTGTGCGGCAAACAAGCAGTTGGGAGGCTGAACGAGGAAACAAGTTGATTTCTTGAATCTGGGTCGTGGTCACTGCAAGAGACTCCAGAGTGTGGCATTTTGGACTATCAGCCGCTGCAAGCAAGTTCTCTGCAATTACTGGCTCTTTATTATGAGGTATGGCACTTGCATGAAGTCTTCAAAAGCCCCCTTTTTACAAACTATTTCATGTAAATCCCACAGTAATGGCAATTTGTTATCTTTATAAACTGTTGTATGTGTTAGAGGTGGCCTTCAAAGGCTGTAGGAGTAAGTCTGAGGTTTCTCCACAGACAGCTATGGTGGTTTCCCAAAGCTTAAATTGGAAGGCAAAGTTTTTCTATAGCTGGCCTGTCTCTGCCTTGTCGATGCGCTTTCTATGGTTTTTGTTCTGGCAAGCACTGTTTTTCAGCATAAGCACAAATCACCTAGTTTTATTCTTTTCTCTCTGGTTCCCACACCCTTTTTTCTCAAGGCATCTTGATTAAACTGACTTAAAGTTGACACAGATTCCCATCGTTGTCGCAGCCTTGGTTTTCGCCTATTTTTAAATTAGGCCCATTAGTCTTATTGTTACTGTTTGGATTTTGAATGCATAGTATATAGCTGTTAGGAAACATGTAGGTGATAGAGGAATTAGAAGGCATGGCAACCAATGTGGAGTTTGATCATATGATCACTACTTCTTGCTTCTCTGTTACATTTAATTCTACCCATAGCTTTGTGAGTGATATAAGTTCTGTTAGTTTCAGTTGCCTGTCTGGGGGTTCTTTCAATGGGGTGCGATATTTCAGTGCTAGAAGCAGCATAAGCTATGAAACTAACTACATCTCTGATTAATCTCTCTTACTTTTGGTTGTTATAGATACAGAGATGATGACCCCATCTCTATCGTATTGTATTTGACAACTACAAATGTGTTTTATGTTATGTCAAATATTGTTTAGTTGTGATTGATGATTTACATTTTATTCACAATTGTATACTAGTAATGTTGGCTTGCTTCTATGAGAAACCTTCTAGAACTTCTTATACAAAATATAGAAAATATGATTCCTTCAAGCCAATCCAAAATATGGATATTATCTTTTCCAATTCATGTTTGGGGGCATGTATCGATATTTGCTTGTAATTATTTCCTTATTCCTTCACCTCAAAGTTACTGATCCTCAGTACACAAAAATTGGATAAAGCTTTGCATGCATATTGACCTTTGCTGCATAGCTCGGGCTAAGCGCAGTATCTGCAAATCTTATGTAATCAAGCTAGATTGACCTGCTAATCATCTGACTGCAACATTTAATTTAAATTGACCTATTCTTGTAATTTAATCAAAGGATCAAGATGTTTTTTGCATTTTAATGATTTTTCTCATTCTCAAGGAATGTTAAAAATAGAAAGCTGTATAAACTTCTTGATTGAGAATCGAGGGTAGAGCAATACGCATTAAAGCAATAAATGCCATTAGAAAAAAAATCTAGTTAATTAGTGACAGTTTGAATCAATTATGTAAGTGGCACACCAACATTAAATATATTATCATAGCCTTTGAAGAACTTGGACTTGCGTCCAGTGCTACATTTTCCCTGCAGTCACACAAAGAAAGTTGGTCGTGAACTGTCTGTGTAAGGTCTGGTCTGTTGTTAAAAAAAATCAATTTATTAGTTAGTGGAGTACACATTTAAGCCTAACGTAAAAAAAAAATTTAATATGCAAGTTAAAATTTATCTTGATCCTGTTGTGCATTCTATTCAAATTGCCTCTTAAAATCTATTGTTTCTAATATGTATTGATTTTAAAATGTTGTAATTGGTTTTTTCTATTTACCTGACTCTAACTATTATCCCGTAAACAAAAGACCAAATGATATTTTGAATTAGGAAAATGTAGTGGAATATATTTTCAAAATATTTGACTAATTGAAATATATCACAAAGTTACTATCTACAAGAAAAAGGTTTGGTAAGAAAATCACACTTTCATATGGTGTTGTAAAAAGGAAAACATGTAATTTTTGACTCATATAGTTGAAATATACATCCTCTAATAATTATAAGTAAATTTATCTTGGTCTAGGAAAATTCATCGTTAACAGTTCACCAAAAGAAAATTCACCACCAACAATTCATCACCATGGAAAATTCATCAACGAAAAATTCACCGCCAAGCAAAATTTACTGCCAACAATTCACCAATGTTTTTAAATATATATTACAAAAACTTTGTGAATTGTGAGCGATGAATTTTACTTAGCCGTGAGCTTTTTGTCAATGAATTTTCCATGGTGGTGAATTTTCCTTTGATGAATTACTGCCCTGAATTTCGCGGATGCCAAATTTACCCATATGGAAGAGATAAATATATGTTTCTAGAGGAAATCTATTTATTTTTCATTCACACTATATATCTATTTTTTCTTCATAAATTGATATTCATTATATTACTTATTTTTTCTACAACACAATGATAAAATTAATTGCAAATAATTCATCCAGCTATATTTTCATTTAGATTTTTTCAACTAAAAGTGAATTGGGAAAAAGGGTTTGTAGAGACATATAGCCAACACATTTTTCAGATTTCAATTTTATTCACAAATTATCATTTATTTAATTTATTGTATATATATTAATGCTTAATAGGCATACATCTTGAAATATGAACATAATAATCTCTATTCAACTATATGTATTTGAAAATTTAAATTTTGATCACATTTTACACATTATATGACTTATATTATAAAACATCATTTTATGCTTATCGATATATTTTATACACATCATTATGTCCTTTATATTTTCAAATTAATTTTGACAAATACTTCTTTTACTGAAAATACTTATGGTATAAATACATTTACTCGTTACAAATTTGATAAAATAAAAGCAGCTATTTCAAATAAGTATAAATATATTTGCTCATTATAAATTTGAAAAAATAAGAACAACTATTTCAAATATACAATTTCATCTGAAAAATATGGTTTTATTCAAAAACAAATAATTTCTTGTAAACTACATTAGAAACGACATCTCTGAGATGCAATGAGGGAGCAATAATGCTATTAAACGTGTCATTTAAGATGAATCGCCTTGTCGAAACAAACATTCACAAATATTTACAGAATTTGTGAGATAGCTGTAGACGATTGATGGCCATATTCGTTTGTTGAGTGTGGGCTATAAATAACGCAATTGTAGTAAATGTTTTAAGTGTGTTGACACATTCCAGTCTCGAAAATAAAGATGACGCACAAGAGAAGACATTAGCATATCATATTCTCTCTCAATATATATATATTGCTCTTTTATATGTTAGTCAAGTTGGGAACGAAAGATGTTTTAAAATAAATTATATGATTAAGCACTTTTTCCATTTCACAATAAAAATTCAAATGAGATATCAATAAAAATAAATAAACCTTTAATTTAAGATAATAAATATTTATTTTCAAATTAATCTCTACTGAACTTAGGAGAGTGTTTTCTAGAGATCATCAAAGTAAAATAGCATAATTGAGTTTAATAAAATAGTCAATGCATGTCTAAAAGGGTAGAGAGGAGCTAGAAAATTTAAACTTGGTGGGGGTTTTAATCATATATCATTTTAGTGAGTATAAATTATTGGATCAATGAAAATAAAACAAGCAATGAGGTCTTCGAAACCAATGACTTAATTTGTTGTAGATGTATAAACTCATTTTTAGTAAATAAAGAAGGAAATACACTCTTCATTATATTCTAAATGGTTTTGATCTTGACTCCACATGATTCATGTCTTGTCTATAACAAAATATCAAGAATAAATCTTGAAGGGGCTATGTTTCAAAATAGAAATGTCTTGTTAACATAAGTTTATCTAATCATTTAGGTGTATAATCAAATCCAGAAATTTGAAGTACAATGTAAGATGATTTAAATTGTTTTGCATCTCTTCTAGAACCATCAAACATGTAAGATGATTTAAATTGTTTTACATCTCTTTTATCCTAATATGGGAAAAATGTATGAGAGAAGATTAGTGCATTGCTTAGTTTAATAGTTCTAATTCGATGGCTTAGGGTAAATGGTATTATGGGAAATAGTGTAGTTGGTTATAAATATTTCTTTGATGGTCACTTGGTAGGTGCCTTACAAATTTTAAGCAAAAGGGCCTCCCTTGATGTTTTCTTTTGTGAAAATTGAATTTCTTGTCCTGGTTAGAGTACTTTCCCTTATTGTTTTTCCTTAGATGGAATAATTTTTTTATAAAAAAATGTTATTATTTATTTGTTGATCTAATTACAAATATATATTAATTGAACTAATAAAAGATCTCCCTTCATCAATTCCAAGCATGCTCATAAAGAGAATCATTATTTTATTTTCTAAGCATTTCTCGGTGAAGATTTTGTTTCTATTATGGTTGTCATTTACCCACCCCATTTCCAAATGTCCTTTTACAAATCATACACATGCAACTTTTATTGTCATCAAATAATCAAAGGTGTTCCTATTACGAAACTCCCTAGGTGATGGAAAACTTGCACCCACCAGCAAACATTATCACCATATCTAGCAGCTCGTATGAGGGAGACATTACAGGATCAAAAGCTAATGCTGCTCCTCCCTCACCTTTAGACTCTTCTTCTATTATTTGGGCTAGCGTGTACCAAAGCAACATTGCAGTCCTCACAGACAACATTGTGAGAGGTTTTGAAGACACTATTGAAGATGCTAAGAAGACGTGCGAGGAAGCCTTCCATGTGGAAAACCATGACATTGAGATGGTACAACATGTAGTCCAGAAATTCCATACAATATATTTTGTTTTGGATGCATATTGCGACTTCCTTCGAGCATTGAAATATGATGTGTTGTATGGAATGGGAAATTGTACTAGGATTAAGGAAGATTTTCTAAAACTCCTAGTAGACATACAGTAGATTGTAAATAGCTTGCTTAATATAGCTACTTGTTTTTTTGTGGTGTTGGGGAGAATGGTTTCGCTTTTGACACAACATGATGACATCAACTTATGATTTTTTGTGAAGATGGGGAACATGGCTTCCCTTTTGATATAGAACGTATACAATGCCTACTAATCATCTGACCCTTTCTTTTTGCTAGCACAACAAATAGTTAAACCTTATATGTGGTGTTGGAAAATCTATTGTCCAGTGAGAAGAATGTACAACTCCTTCCCCCGCTCTACTACTTTTTCCTTTGGTCCTTTCCATTGTACATATGCATCAACCAATATGGCAGTTGACTCGATGTTTCTAAGTGTTAATTTTGTGTCTTCTTGACTTCATCTATCTTTAATCTATTCTAATTGAAGTATACACATGTATCTTTGAGATATTGTAATCAAAACTATACATATGCCATGTATGCAACTAACTAAAAATTAGTATAGCCGATAATAAATTTCATAGAGAGTATCTATTTTTCCTTTCCTCGCTCCACACAATGAGGTAGATGTTCATAAAAAATGTGCATAACTTAATTTTTCTAGCCATGTTGCTCCTTGCACCTGTTTGAGTTTAGTTGCTTGGCTCTTCTTTGGGCTACTTGACTTTATCTACCAATAAGTTGCTATAGTTTGATGGAAGGGTTGTTCTATTGAATTCTTCGCACAAACGCCTTACATCCAATACATTTGTGCATGATTCTCTCCTTGACTCGCACCATGGCAAGCTTATTGACTCCAGATGCAATTAGATTGATGCATGGAGGAAATGTGGCTTTGGAACCTCAAGTCAAAGTCATAGCTATCTCAAGTTTTGGCTTTGAATATACACACATCAATCGATATAGGTTGGAAATCTCTGATGGTGTGCACAAGCACAAAGCGTCATTGCCAACTAAGTATAATTCCCACATAGAATCCAATGTGCTTGCACCTGGCTCAATAGTGCAATTGAAAAGATACAACTGTCCTCAATCAGCTAGCACACGGTATGTTTATGAACTAATTTCTATATGGCACAAGAATAAGTGAGACCTACTCTCCTCTTAGATTTTGTTACTTATACTTTATCTTGCTATAACTGTTTAGGTGGATTGTTATTGTCAACCTTGACATTGTGCACACAACACATGCTATTGTTGGGGAGTTATTTTTCCTATGCACAGAAGATCTTGAACAACTTGGGCGCTCAACAGGAGAATCGTCTGACTTGGCCACATCTTCAAAAAACCCTTGCCTTCCTGGAAGACTAGCTCCTCGACATCTACTATTTGGTGTCAATCCAGTCCTAGCGAAGGGGGCACCATTGAAAATAACGCCTATCAAAAACTTGAATCTATTTCAGCCAAGGTGGACTGTTAAAGGCTGTGTAACTGTGAAGTCTAAAATACACAGCTACACCACACAGAAATGAGGTGGCCATATATTTACCTTTGATATCATAGATTGTGAAGGAACTGAGACATGTGTGACATGCTTCAATGAAGCAGCTCACACCCATTGTGATAAAATTATCGCAGGAGCTACATACACATTGTTTGGAGGCACAGTTCAACCTGCTAATAGAGTCTATAACAAGCTTAATAGTGGGTTGGAAATTTCTCTTATTCCTAACTCAAGGGTTTCCCTCTGTGAAGATGATGATTCCATCCCAAAAGACCACTACTCTTTCACACCCCTCAATGCATTGGTAAGCAAAAGCAATGGTTCAAATGTTGATGCAATTGGAATTGTCATTTGTGTACATCCATTCACCACAATCAGGAGAAGAGATGGGACAGATGTTGCAAGATGAACTTTAACAATTTCTAACATGTCCAACACAAATATAAATGTTACTTTATGGGGTTCGTCAGCCAAAAAGGAGGGTGCACAACTCCAAGAGAAATACCTCATGCGTGAATCACCAGTTCTCACTATTAGAAATGGGCATGTGTTTGAATTCAATGGAAAGGTGATCAACACCTCATCCACTAAAAAACTATGGATAGACCCTGAAATAGAAGAGTCAGAGCAGATTAAAACTTGGTTCAAAGAAAATGACACTAGCATTCAGGCTTTGTCTACTAGCTCCTTTCATATGCCCCCACCTACTAGAAGACTGATGATCAATGTCATTCATGAAGAGGCTCGAAATACAACACAACCTCTACAATGCATGTTGGTGGAAACAACATGATTCATAAAAACTGACTCATTTTGCTATCCAGCATGCCCTTCCCGCTCAAGTAACAAGCATTGTAAGAAAAGACCATCATAGACAAATGATGGAAAGTGGTTTTGTGCAAAATGTAATGCAATAATTACCAACTGTGACTATAGGTATATACTTCAAGTCAAGTTGCAGGACCACACAAATATAATATGGGCGATTCAATTCAATGAAGGGGCAACAAAACTCATGGGCATGCCTGCAGACAAACTATACAATCTACAATTTGATCAAGCTGCTGATAGAAATGTGGAGGACGTGATTAGGAGTGTGTTGAACAAGCATTATGTATTCACATTGCATTGTAACCTTGAAATGTACAATGCAAAGCAATGCTTAAAAGCAACGATTGCCAAGGTTGAACAACTAGATAGTTACAAAAAAAAATTATATTTTTTTATCTTAATATATATATAATATTTAATAATATTTTAGTATAAATTATTATGACTATAATTTTTTTAATATGGAATTGTAAATTGTAGGAAAGAGTGAAAGTATATTTTTCTTATTAAAGTATTATATTCATTATGTAACACATGTAATGAACATGTAAAGTTATTTAGAATGAATGTATATTGCTGTCTAAAATTACAAATATTTCGTTAATAACTAGTTGTTATAATCTCTTCCTCAAGATTTACCTTATAAATTAGGGATCTATAAATTTTATTACGATTACTTTTTAATCTATGCTTCTTTTTTGTAATAATCTTTTATACATGTGTAGGTGTTATTAAATTAATTCTTAGTCAACCCTCCTTATTTGTAATAATTAGCTGATAGGCTATTTGTGTGAACTTTGGTAGGAATTTTCGTTAGCCTCCCCATTTTTCAATCTTCCAGTGGTCGTGAAAAAGGTGGCAGATGGGTTTTTAGTTTAAAAACACTTTGGTGGGAATTTTCATCAGCCTCCCAGTTTTTTAGCCTTCCGATGGCCATGAAAAAGGTGGCGAAGGCGGTTGTTGCTTTCCTTGGGAATAGGGTGGTGTATGCTTTGCTTGTACTAGCGATGGTTGTAATAACACCTATCGTTTAACGCTTCGGGGAACATAATGATTGTCTAGGAAAATTTTGATCTAAGGCATTGTTTGGTGTCGTTTTGTTGCTATACCTGCTATCGTTTTATTGCTATACTTGCTATCAGAGTCGTGAGCGAGGAGGGTAAGCTTTTGTGAGGGTGCAAGCTTGATCAAGCCTTGTGCATCTTCTACAAAGGTGGTTGGAGGCTATTTTGTGTTTTTTGCATGGGGTGATGGTTGAAAAAGCAAAAGAAAAGTGTCACCTGTGATAATTTTTTACTCATTTTTGTGCAGGAAAGCTAGTGGGAAGAGGTTTGTTTGAAGCAAGCGAGAAGAGGTGCATGTCAAAAAAACCCTTTGCGATATTGTTTCATTTGTGGTTCACGGTCTATGCTAGGCTATATTGTTTGATTTGTGATAAGGTACTATTGATTGTTTCAAATTTTGATAAGCTGTTGTTGATAAAATACTATATAGTTTGTAAAAATGAAATATTATCTCATTCATGGTTCGCATTTTGTGTCTATGGTTTTGCATGGGTTTGTTATTGTGAATTTTTGTGGGTTTCTCTTTATGGTTTATGATTTCTAGCTATGTTTGCAATAGGAAAAAAATGTTTAGGTTATGCAATTTTTTGCAAGCTTGGAGAAACAAGGTAGCCTAGAGAAAGCTAGCGGAAAGAGGCTTGTTTGAAGCAAGCGGGAAGAGGTGCATATTAAAAAAACCGTTTGGCATATTGTTTCATTTGTTGTTCGTGGTTTATGGCAGGCTATATTATTTTATTTGCAATAAGGTATTGTTGATTGTTTCAAATTTTTATAAGGTCTTCTTGGGAAAAGACTATATTGTTTATGAAAATGAATATTGTTTGGTTTAAGGTTCACGTTTTGTGGCTATGGTTTTGCACGGGTTCGTAACTGTGATTTTTTGTGTTTTGTGGGTTTCTCTATCTGGTTCAGTGTTCAAACCAATATTGTTTGATTTATGACTTCTATTTTGTGGTTATGGTTGCAAAAAAATAAAATAGTTGTTGTTATACACTTTGTGTTAGATTCCATTGGGCATTGTTGATGATTGTTCTCTTGCTTAAGCTATATTGTTTCATTTTCGAGAAGGTGCTCTTGAAAAGGCTATATTGTTTCAATTTTCAATAAGGTTCTATTGAGAAAAGAGTATATTTTTGTATGGGTTTGTTACTGTCAATTTTCTATGGGTTTCTCTTTATGGCTTATGTTTTGTGGCTATGTTTGCAATGGAATAAATTTTTTGATGTTATGCAGTTTTTGTCAATTGTTATTGTATAGCTCAGGCTATATTGTCTTATTTTTTATAAGGTTCTATTTAAAAAGCTATATTGTTTCAATTTTTGATAGGGCATTGTTGAGGAAAGACTATATTGTTTATTCAGAGAAATATTGTTTCATTTATGGTTGTGTTATGTGGCTATTGTTTTGCATGAGTTTTGTGGCTACGGTTTTGTGGGTTTCTTTGTTTGGGTCGCTGTTGAAACCAATGTTGGTTGATTTATGGCTTCTGTTTTGTGGTTATGGTTGGAACATAATACAATAGTTAATGTTGTACATGCTTCATGTTTGGTTACATTAGCTATTGTTGATTATTGTTCTCTTTCTTAGGCTATATTGTTTCTTTTTTGATAGGGTGTTGTTAAAAAGGCTATATTGTTTCAATTTTCGATAAGGTTCTGTTCAGAAAGGAGTATATTTTTGGATGGGTTTGTCACTATTAATTTTCAAAACGGTGCTATTGAGAAGGCTATATTGTTTCTATTTTTTATAAGGTTTTGTTAAGAAATTAGTATATTTTTACTTGGGTTTGTTCCTATGAATCTTTGTGGTTTTCCCTTTATGGCTCTCATTTTGTGGCTATGTTTGGAATGAAATAAAATTGTTAACATTATACAGTTTTTGTTGGTTGTTGTTGTGTATCTTGGGCTATATTGTTTCATTCTCTAAAAGGTGGTGTTGAAAAGTGTTTGAATTCTCATTAAGGCACTGTTGAGAATAGACTATGCTAGCTTGGGTTATATTTTTGCATTGGTTTGTTACTGTGAATTTTTTTGTGCTTTCTACAATCAACAATGCCTTGATGTTATACAGTTTATGTTTGATTCCATTATGCATTGTTGATTATTGTTCTCTAGCTTAGGCTATATTGTTTTATTTTCGATAGGGTACTACTGAAGAGGCTATATTATTTTATTTTTTGATAGGGTGTTGTTGAAAAGGATAGATTCTTTTGATTTTTTATAAGGTTTCCTTCAGAAAAGAATATATTTTAATATTAATATATATGTATATACATATATTTATGTATATGTAAATTGTCTGTGGCTTTCTCTTTATGGCTTGTGTTTTGTGGCTATGTTGGCAACGAAATAAAAAAAAATTTGAAAGAGGAAAAAATAGGTTTTATAGGGACCTAAAACCACAAAGTTTACAAACTAAAGATAAGATCGTTAAAGACACCAAAAGTAGAAAGGTTGTAAAAACAACAAGAAGATAAGTCCACAACCACCCAAAAGGCCAACGAAGGCCACATAACCCAAAAATCAAACGAAACACTAGCAATAACTAAATTTGGGCCTTTAATAAATTTGTAGTCTCAACTTCCAACTCGTTCATATCCTAAACCCCCCTCTTTAAAATCTGAACCATCTAGGTAATAGGAGGCACTTTCCTTTTAAGGTTGGCATAGGTCCTTTTCGAAATACCTTGGTCCTTGTTCTTGCTTTTATCCTTGTTCTCTTCCAGATCAACAACCAATGAACCCTGTTGCATTTTTTCTAGCTTTTCAGACATAGCATTGATGATGATGGCATTGTGCCTAGCCATTTTATGGTTTTGTTCCACAATAGTTTTTATGTTATTTTTTATTTTGACCATTTTAGCTTCCAAAGTCTTGTACTTATCCTCGATGTCACCTTCTCCCATTCCAATGTTGTTCTTTTTATGTTTTCCTTCTTCGTTGCTGAGAGCGGCCAACTTGAGTTTCAGCTCATCCGAATTGCTATATAGAGCCCTATTTCTTTGATTAAGATCATTAATTTCTTGATAGGACCATTTCAAAACCCTGAAAATCTCACCAATGCCATTTCTTGCAAAGGCAAGAATATTGCTAGAATGAACCTAGTCTAATATGAGGTTAACATCATCTGGGTTGGGGGAGCTAGGAAATTTGGTACCATCAGCTCTTAAAGAGGTAGGAAGGGAGGGCACAAATTTTTTGCTAGCTTTAGGGTTCTCAGCTTTGTCCTCCAAGGAGTTTGCAAAGTAGGAAACCAACTTATTGGTAGGGGATCCCTTGAGAACAAGATTCTTTAAGAGGATAGGACAGTCGGGGTACCTGTCCCAGGGTTAGCTTTAGCAAGCTGGAGTTTTTTAGTCTAGGTTTTCTTACCAGACATCTCAGAGGATAGGTGGGATTCAACAATTCTCTCCTAGTAAGGCTGATTCTCCAAAGCCCCACTGTCCATGTCATAGTCCTTAGACACCATGGAGGCAACAAGTTTGGATAAATTTAGCATACTTTGATAGTGTTCATATATTAACCTAATAAGACTAGGATGGAGAATAGGGTATCTCTTGGGATTTTTCTTATTGTCCTCAAGGCTATTACTCAATGAACAAAACAACTACTGAAGTAGAGAAATCTGTACCTTATGGCAGAAGTGGTTAAGAATGGAAAAATGATGACCATAAACTCTGGTGAATCTTCCATCCAAGGTGATATACTCCATTATAGTATGAAGCACCTTTCTCCACAGCACCTTGAGGAATAAAATTGTTGACATTATGCAGTTTTTGTCAATTGTTGTTCTCTAACTTAGGCTATATTGTCTCATTTTCGATAAGGTTATGTTCAAAAGGCTATATTGTTTCAATTTTCTATAAGGTGTTGTTGAGAAAAGGCTATATTGTTTCTTAAAAGAAATATTTTTTTATTTATGTTTGCGTTATGTGGCTATCATTTTGCATGGGTTTTGTGGCTATAGTTTTGTGGTTTTCTCCATCTAGGTCACTATTGAAACCAATGTTGTTTTATTTATGGCTTTTGTTTTGTGGTTTTGGTTGGAATGAAATAAAATAGTTAATGTTGTACAATTTATGTTTGGTTACATTAGGTTTTGTTGAGAAATGAGTATATTTTTACGTCGGTTTGTTACTATGAATCTTTTTGGGTTTCTCTTCATGGCTTTTGTTTTGTGCCTATGTTTGGAACAAAATAAAATTGTTAATGTTATGCAGTTTTTATTGGTTGTTGTTGTCTATCTTAGGTTATATTGTTTCATCTTCGAAAATGTGTTGTTGAGAAGTGTTCAAATTCTGGTTAAGGCACTGTACTTTTTTTCAATTGTTGTTGGCTAGCTTGGGTTGTATTTTTGCATTGGTTTGTTACTGTGCATTTTTTTGTACTTTGTAACAATCAACAATACACTTCGGAAATAACATAAAAAAAATTAGAACTACTCGAGAAATGGTGTTTTCAATATGCACCTCTTCCCTCTTCCTTCAAATATGCATCTTCTTGCTTGCTTTCGACAATCGATGATTGCACTTGCACCTTCACAGAAGCTTTCCTTCATCACTCACAACTATTATATATATCTATATATATGTATATCTATAGATATGTATATATATGTATATATATATATGTATATATATATATGTATATATATATGTATATCTATATATGCATATATATGTATATATAAATTTATATGTATATTTATGGCTTCTATTTTGTGGTAATGATTGGAATAGAATAAAATAGTTAATGTTGTACACTTTATGTTTGGTTACATTAGGTATTGTTGATTATTTTTCTCTATGAACATTATGCTATATTGTTTCACTTTCGATAAGGTGTTGTTAAAAAGGCTATATTGTTTCAATTTTTGATAAGCTTCTATTCAGGAAGGATTATATTTTTGGATGGGTTTGTCACTATTAATTTTTGAGAAGGTGTTGTTGAGAAGGCTATATTGTTTCAATTTTTGATAAGGTTTTGCTGAGAAATGAGTATATTTTTACTTTGATTTGTTACTATGAATCTTTTTAGGTTTCTCTTTATGGCTTTTGTTTTGTGGCTATGTTTAGAACAAAATAAAATTGTTAACGTTATAGAGGTTTTGTTGGTTGTTGCTTTCTAGCTTGGGCTATATTGTTTCATCCTCCAAAAGGTGTTGTTGAGAAGTGTTCCAATTCTCATTAAGGTGCTATAGTTTTTTTCAATTGTTGTTGGCTAGCTTTGCTTGTATTTTTGCATTGGTTTGTTACTGTGCATTTTTTTGTGCTTTGTGCAATAAATAATGCATATATATGTGCATCTAACTTCAGATATATAGCATCACCTTATCAAAAATAAAACAATATATCCTATCAAAAATTGAATTAATATAGCCTCTTCAGCAACACCTTATCAAATATAAAACCATATAGCCTAAGATAGATTTCAATTTTTGATATAGTGTTGTTGAGAAGGCTAGATTCTTTCAATTTTTGATAAGGTTATATTTAGAAAATAGTATATTTTTTGCATGGGTTTGTTACTATGGTTTTTTATGGGATTCTTTTAATGGCTTCCATTTTCTGCATATGTCTACTACAAAATAAAATTGTTAAGATGATGCAGACTTTGTCGATTGTTGTTGGGTGGCTTGGGTTATATTTTTGCATTGGTTTGCTACTGTGCATTTTTTTGTGCTTTGTGCAATGAACAATGCATATATATATGCATCTAACTTCATATATATATATATATATATAGATGCATGTATATTTATATATGTATATGTATATATAAAGTCCATAATGTAATTAGGAGAAAATCAAATATAAAACTAAAATAGAAATATATCAAATCCTAACTAGCACAATCGAGTACGAGCAAGCATGAAAATCACAATAATAAACAAATGCAAACCCAAATCCATGCTAAACTCGATTTATCTCCATTTCTCTTCTCCAATTGCATGAGAATGGAATATTTTGAAGGATTGATAATGGAGGAATGTTGGTTGTTCAATTCAACAGCATAACGACCTGATGAAAATGACAAATGGAGAATGATAGAGATTGATGGAAGACTGAAGAATGATTTTGATAGAGTGAGGATACTTAAGAATCAACCTTCTAAATGGATTGTGAGAGGCTATATTTATAGAGCCTTTATGTGGACAAAGATAAAATTTGATAAGATTCGATAAGGATTTGATTTTTTGTTTTATTTGATCAAGGGGGAAATAAAACAAGATAAGATAAGATGTGAAAAGATAGAAAGATTTTGATTCTCTTTTAAAGGAAATAAATTATAAAAAAGATGAGAAGGATAATTGATGAATTATCTAATTAAATAAATTAATTAGATACACATTGAGTTTCAATTTTGGAAAGAAAGTGAAAAGATCTTTCTAAGATTTTATTAATTAAATAAATATTTGTTTTATTTAATTAATGTTGAATTTATGATTTCATGAATTAAATAATATAAATTATTTAATTAACAATAGAAGAATTAATAGAAATGATTTAATTAACTAAATAATATAAATTATTTAGTTAACATTAGAGGAATGGATGGAAATGATTTAATGAAATTTAATTAATTAAATAATATAAATTATTTAATGAACATTAGAGGAATGGATGGATTATGATTTAATTAATTAAATAATATAAATTATTTAATTAACATTAGAGGAATGGATGGATTATGCATAGGAAGGGAATAAATGAAATTAGTCAAATAGATAAGATTTATTTAACTAATTAGATGATGACATGGGTACCTAGGGAAAAACATACTACAAGATCCCTAAATGATGCAATGTTGTGGCAAAGTGTTGTAAGAGGACATTTTTGGGTGTCTACATTTTTCCCCTCTTTGAGATGATGTTCGAGATGATGATATTTGTGTCGAGTAAAATCATTTCAAAGAAGCTAAGGTATGGATAGAGGAAAATGGATGATGATATCAGAATACGATGATGATGGAATGATGATGCCCCCTTGAGAGGATAGGCAAGTTGGAAAAACACGAGTAGGGTCTCCAAATGAAATGATAAGGATGACAAGATGAATGATGTAAGATAGGAAGTGGATGAAGGAGTTGAAAGGATGTGTTATGCTACAATGAAGGTGAGCAACCATGATGTTTGATTTAGCACTAGATGTTATGCAAAAAGATATAAAGACCAAGGTGACGATTTGTCTCATGCCCCAGTGTAATACAACCTTGTCTAGACGTATGAGGAAGTAGACTTAGAGCATTAAAGTCCTAATGGACAAAAGGTATGATGTGACTTTAGATGCAAAGGATAGTGCAGAAAGCTACTCCAACATACACAAGATATGAATATTAGTTGTAATGATACTGATTTGATACAAATGCAAGATAAAATGATAACATAGACAAGCAAGCATGCACAAATTATACAAAAACAAACAAGGAATTGCCCCTATCAAGTTGTAAACCCATGGTTAATTGATTGATTGATTATGATGATAGTGTTGTGATTGCAAGGAATGATATATCCCTAGATCAACACAAGGATGACTGGTAATTGACTGATTGACTTGGATTGATGATGATAGTGTTGTGATTGCGGGGAATGACATATCCCTAGATCAACACAAGGATGATGATAATTGATTGATTGCTTGGGTTTACAACAAGATAAGGATCAAGACCAAAGGATGTGATTGGATAATTTGACAAGATTGATCTACTTCATTGGTATGGATTAAGGATTGACTTGCATTTGGATTATTGCTTGGATTGATTTGATTGAATTGATTGGATGAAATGGTTTTGATAAAGATGATTGATTTGGTTGAATGGTTGGATGATTCGATTGAGGTGAGGAATTGAATCGATGAAATTGGAAGAAGTAATTGGATGGATTGATTTTATTGCTTGTATTTTTGTTGGCTATTTGATTTTTTTGGATTTTTTAGGGACCTTTTTCCATTTTTTGTATTTTTGGGGATATTTTGATAGTTTTGGATTTTTGAAATGTTTTTATTTTTTTGGATTTTTGAAATGTTTGGATTTTTTTATTTATTTTTTAAATGTTTTGAAGTGTCAAAGGATGAAAAATTGAGTAGCCTTTGTGCTAGATACCAATTACAAGAGGAAAACCAAGTCTAGGTGCAAGGGTGGGTGATAGGATAAGAGATAAAAGGATCATGATAGATGGATGGATGGAATGGATGTATGCATCATACGAGAGCAAGGATGTGATCTCCAAAGACTATGTCGCATAGGAATAACATGCCCCATTCTAGGTACAATACTTAGTATTTTTATGACAAAGCTTATGACAATAGGATAATGATAGGCTTGTTTGGAAGGATGAGGTATATCAAAAGATATCCAAAGCATGTTTCAACATTTTGCCCCTATATCTTCATCAAGATCAAAAGGAGAAGGGTGGATAAGTGGACTTAATATGATAGGTATGTATGATGGCTAAAAATGGTAGGTAGGATGTAAATGATATGACATGAAAATGATAGGTTGGATAGATAAGACATTTCCCCCAAGTGTAAGTGACATAGAAGATCAACCTACACATGATGCCTGTTTGCTAGGTTTTCATTATGGTACTTATCTAGGGTGCCTGTTTACCAGGTTTTCACTGTTGGACAAAGAAATTTCTCTTTGCTTTTTTTTATTTCATTTTTTATTTTATTTTTGATTTGTTTTTTACTTTTTTGATTTTTGGATAGGAGAAGAGGAATATGGATAGGAGGGACTCAAGTGTCTAGTTGCATGAAAGGTGATAGTCCCACTAGAGATGGATATCATTGCATGGACCATGTCAAATGTCATTATGCTCATAGATGTTGGTAAGGGATGACATGAAAGGGAGATGGAGTAGGTAGATGATGGATTATGATGTGGATTATGGAGGAAAATAATGGATTATGATGCAGATTATGCACAAAAGATGATAGGGATTATATGGGACTTATGAAAAAGATCAATGGGGAGGCTTAGCCAAAAGCATGGACCATAGGAAGATGGTGAGGGAGATATGTAGGATAATGAGTGAAGGGTGAGGTAATGGAGGTATGTGGAATTGTTGTGAAATTGAAGGGAGCCATGACCAATGGTTGCACACACTATGATAAACGTTGAAGCTTTTGATGTGGATGGGGTGTAGGAAGGAATGGAGATGTTTGCTTAGGAGGTGGTGGATGAAGTGTTTTAGGTACCCACATAGACTTAGTATTTTTATGATTTTTGTTTGGCTTATGGGATTTTTGTAATTTTTGAATAGAATGTGCATTTTTGATGGAAGGGAATGGTTGGGATTTTTGTAATGTAGATGCCTCATTTGACTTGCATTTTTTTTTCTTAGGGACCCAAACCATTTTAGTTTTTGCCTTTACTTTTGGAGGTATGGGCTTATATAACTTTTTGAATGTATTTTGCTTTGAATTTCTGCATTGATGCCCTAAGGCATGAGGGTTTTTAGGATTTTTTACTTTATAGGTAGAGGCATTGGTTTTTTTTCTTTTGAATCCCATGGGTATGGTGGAATGAGTGGAAGCTTCATGTTTATACAATGTGTTCATTGATTGGTCATGATTAATATTTTTAGAGGGTTTATGGGTAGATGGATAAGAGGATTGAATGGCAGGGATATTAGGTGTTGAGAGTAATGGTGGTAAAGTGGATGGAGGGATATTAGGAGTTGGAATAAATGGTGCAAAATTTGATGGTGGAAGGTGTATGGTCACATTATTTTGAAATTTTTAGGATGACGGAGGAGGGATGGCAACATATGTTTTAGGCGTATGATAGGATTTATGATGGAAAGTGGTAGACTTAGGATGCATGGAGGAAGTACCAACATATTGAAATTGGTTTCCTTGAGGTGTATGTCCAAGGCCATAAGAGTGTGGAGGGACTTTGACATGGATGGGCTCCAAAATACCTTGTTCATGAAGGTCTAGACCCTTACCTTGGTGGTTCATATTTTGGAGTCTACAATGGACAATGGGACTAGGTGTAGGTGAAACACTAGACATGAGTTCCTTATTGGATGGAGAAGATAATGGTCATTGTTTTTCTAGGGAGGAACATTCATGAATGATGGTGGAAAGACCAATAGGATATGATGGAGGACCTACAATGGGGTCCATAGTGGGTGATGGGGGATCATTGGGATCTTGATTAGCATTGTGTTCACTTAGATCCAGGGTATTTGTTTGATCTTCTATGTGTGCTCGGGAGGCATATGTATCATCAAGGGAAGTGGAAGTTGATGGATCATGGATAGGACTAGGTAGAGGGTGGATATGAGTAATGGAGGTTTCTTTCTCATGGATAGGTGAAGTGATAGGCTCTTGACCATGGAATGCATCAAGTTCTCTAAGAGGATCATCATGGCCTTCTTGATCATAGGTAAGACCATAGAGGGGAGCTTGATCATAAATAGGACCATGTATGTTATGAGTGGAATCATTATATGGGCCTAGATCTTGATTAGAATGAGAGGTTAATGTCTCCTCATGCTTAGGATAATGCTCTTGACATAACTCTTGGCTTGCTTGAATGGAAGTGGAAGGGGATGACTCTTGAATGGGCTCAACATGTTCTAGATGGTTAACAACATGGAGATAGGATGGGGGTTGAATTAGGCTCAATGGGGAAGACTCTTGAATATGATCAAGGGGGTTGTAAGAATGGGAATAGTGTTTGAAAAATCTTTGGTAGGTTCAAAAATCTAAGTTGGGTGACATGGTGATGTTTGATTCCTTGCTAGTAGCCCTTGGGTCACATCATTTGTAGGTTGATGGGTGGATTTGGGTAATGCCAAAGGTTTACTTTTCAAATTTTTGAATTTAGGGCGTAGATTTGATGGAGGATTAGATGATGGTGGGGGTAATGAAGAGTTTGATGGGTTGGAAGGTGGAGAGGCCAATGAATTAGGACTAGAACATAATGGTTTAGGGATAGGCATTTGATTGGATGGTGGTAAGTGTGCATGAGCTAGAATGGTATTTCCCTTGTCAAAGGTGGCATTAAGACTTAAAGGCTTTTGATCTTGTTTCGAAGGTGGACTTTGGCTCACACGTACTTTTTGTGAGATGAATTGATAGGTTGGTGTAGGATTGAATTGAAAAGAGGTGGGATAAGGTGATGTGGAATTGTTTCGATAGGTGGATGGATTAGATTGATATGGAATGGAGGGAGATGCAACATAGGAATGAGGTGGAATTGATTAGTGTTGAATGAATAGAGGATGGTGTGCTTGTTGGGTTTGACAATTGGCTATGTGATATTGGGCTTGCACTATGAGGTGTTTTATTTGAGGTGATTGTTTTGTTTGAAGTTGAAATTGTTGGATGAGGCCTTGGAGCCTGTGTATAATTTTTTGGTCTAAGGGTTGTGGTGCTTGATAAAGTGATTGGAGGAGGTCTTGGAATTGGGGTACTAGGTCTTATAATGTTGGCATGGTGTAAAATTATGTTGATTGGAATAAAGAGATAATGATGATTAGGATATGATGTGGAATGAAAATATTGGATGATTTGGATGAAGTTTTGGGAAGATTATGGATGGTTAGAATGATATGTTTATGTGTTGTGGTTTATAGCTTGATATGGAAATTTACAAACAAATTATTGTACATGTACACACATGAATCAATCATGAAAGACACATAAGCAAGTTTGAATTTTGAAATTTGAAGAATTTAATGATGATTATTAAACAAGCACATATGGAAGACACATCAACAAGCCCTATGACTAGTCAAGTTGGGTATGGCCAATTAGATCTCAAGCTAGTCTACAAAAGGTTGACTAAGGAATGATTTAAAAGCAAAATCCTGCCACATAGCCGAGAGAAAGGGGTAACCCACCCTTCACCTTCACTTCCCAAAGGTATAAAGCTCTTTGGGGCTTAGCCAAGAGTGACAAGATTTTAACTCCCAAACAAGTGTGTCTTTCGATTCACACTTTGATTGAGGTGGTCCCCAGGGGTGATGAAATCCCCTAGCAAGTGTCCTATGAAGGGTTTGACAAAAGCAAACCAAGTGAGGTGTTTGTGATCACACACACACTTGATTTACACTCGCAGTTGTTAATTGACCTTAGAAATGAAATGTGTGTATGCAAATAATGGAATTAATTGTTCTTTTTAACCCAAAACCAAATGTGTAGGAAGACATTGGTTAATTTTGGATTCAATTTTTGATGTGATTGAGGACAAAATTCATTTTAAGAGCCCAAATCCAAATGTGTTACAAACAAGGATTAAGAGATGAAAGATTAAACAAGTGCACCCAAAAGTTTTCACTTTCCAATATGCTATCTATGACTGATATTGCTGCTACTATAGCTCCTTATGATCACCTACAAGATCGAAAAATGATATTATAATGCAACCATAAAAAGAGAAATCTCATCAGAAAATTGCAATTTCAGATACATGTTTTTGACATAGCCAAATTAGATTTCATTATTTGAAGAACTTATTGATCTGAAAAATAAAAAATCAAAGAAGAGATCCCTGCTAATTATTTGAGAGCTTTCTAGAAATGTAAAGAAGTAAAAAAATTTCCCTTTTTTGCACCTAGAAATGTGTATTTGTTAAAACCATACAAAAAATGAAGATCATATTTTTTCGCATTGTATTTTACCTCAAAATTAAATATGTAAAACATAGGCACCCATTATAGTTTCAAGAGATTTCCAAAAGTGTAAAAATTTATAAAAAAATCACCGATTTATGTCCAAAAACCAATTTTATGAAAAAACATAAAATCACAATAACTCCTACAAAAATGATGGTAAACCCTCAATTTTTTCTTACTATAGCCTCTTTAGATGATGTACAAGATTCTGTGAAAATATTGTAGAAAAATTCACAGCTATGTAGAAGATATGAAGAAATTTGTAAAATTTGGGGTTTTGTCCAAAAAATGACAGATCTGCAATAAAAAGTCAATAAAATCTACAAAAAGCAAGCTAGATCAAAGAAAAATAAAATAGAAATATATCAAATCCTAACTAGCACAATAGAGTATGAGCAAGCATGAAAATCACAATAACAAATGAATGCAAACCCAAATCCACGCTAAACTCAATTTATCTCCATTGCTCTTCTCCACCTACATGAGAATGCAAGATTTTGAAGGATTGATAATGGAGGAATGTTGGTTGCTCAATTCAGCAACATAACAACCTGATGAAAATGACAAATGGAGAATGATAGAGATAGATGGAAGACTGAAGAATGATTTTGATAGAGTGAGGATACTTAAGAATCAACCTTCTAAATGGATTGTGAGAGGCTGTATTTATAGAGCTTTGATGTGGACGGAGATAAAATTTGATAAGATTCAATAAGGATTTGATTTTTTGTTTTATTTGATCAAGGAGGAAATAAAACAAGATAAAATAAGATGTGAAAAGATAGAAAGATTTTGATTCTCTTTTAAAGGAAATAAATCCTAAAAAAGATGAGAAGGATAATTGATGAATTATCTAATTAAATAAATTAATTAGATACACATGAGTTTCAATTTTGGAAAGAAAGCGAAAAGATATTTTTAAGATTTTATTAATTAAATAAATATTTGATTTATTTAATTAATGTTGAATATATGATTTCATCAATTAAATAATATAAATTATTTAATTAACATTAGAAGAATTAATAGAAATGATTTAATTAATTAAATAATATAAATTATTTAATTAACATTAGAGGAATGGATGGAAATGATTAAATTAATTAAATAATATTAGAGGAATGGATGGATTATGATTTAATTAATTAAATAATATAAATTATTTAATTAACATTAGAGGAATGGATGGATTATGCATAAGAAAGGAATAAATGAAATTAGTCAAATAAATAAGATTTATTTAACTAATTAGATGATGACATGGGTACCTAGGGAAAAACATACTACAAGATGTCTAAATAATGCAATATTTTGACAAAGTGTTGTAAGAGGACATTTTTGGGTGTCTACACATAACATTGACTATTTTGTTGCATTGCAACCATTCACGGTAAACGAAAGCCACAAATGATACAATATAGCCTAAGGTGGACATCAACAGACAATAATGCCTTGTGAAAAAAAACATGAACTGCATAACATTAACTATTTTATTCCATTGCAGCCATCACCACCGAATGCTAAAAATCACAGTTACAGTCTTATGCAAAATCGTTACCACAAAAGTCAGACCATATATAGCTTGTGTGTATATATATAGATATATATATATATACATATATATATATATATATTATATGTATATTATATGTATATATGTATATAAATGTATGTATATATATGTATATGTGTATATACATCGCAACCTTCGCCCTAGAATGCTAAAAAATCATAGTTACAATCCCATGCAAAACTATTTGTGCAAAAGTCAGACCATATACAACTTTTGTATATATGTATATATGTATATATATGTATGTATATATGTATATATATATGTATATATGTATATATGTGTATATATATATGTATATATGTATATGTGTGTGTGTGTGTATGTGTGTGGTTGTAACACAATAAAATGGTTAACCTTATATAGTTTATGTTAATTTCCATAAGGCCTTGTTGATTGTTGTTGTCTAGCTTTAATATAGTTAATGTTATACAACTTACTTTTATTTTGATGGCAATTGTAGATTGTTATTGTCTTCCTTGACCTACGTTGTTTCAGTTTTGATAGGGTGCTGATGAAAGGGCTATATTGTTTCAAGTTGCAATAAGGTGGTGTTGAGAAAAGACTATATTTTTGCATGGCTTTTTAACTTTGAAACTAGTATTGTTTGATTTATGGTTTCCATTTAGTCGTTATGGTTGCAATGCAATGAAACTGTCATTGTTATACAATCTATGTTGAATGTTGTTCCCTAGATTGTTAGCTGATAGGCTATTTGTGTGTACTTTGGTTGGAATTCCCGTGGACCTTCCCAATTTTTGAGCTTTCCAGCAGTCGTGTAAAAGGTTGTGGATGGTTTTTTTGTTTTAAAAAACTTTGGTTAGAATTTTTTGTCGGCCTCCCAATGACCATGAAAAATGTGGTGGAGGAGGTTGTTGGCTACCTTGGAATAGGGTGGTGTATTTCTTGCCACATGGATTGAGAAGGCCGCCAAAATTAAACGCTAGCTTGCACCAACATTAATTGTTGTATGATTTCCATGTACTTGTGATGGTTGTAATAGCACCTTTGATTTATTCATTTGTGGCTTCCATTTAGTAGTGATGGTTGTAACATGGCCAAATAGTTAATCCTATGCAGCTTATGTTGTTTTCCATAAGGCATGGTCAGGATTTCTTGTCTAGCATTGGCTAGATTGTTTCATTTTTTATTGTATAGTCCTAGGAAAAGAATTTAAATTGTCCCTTTAATAGCTTCAAAAGGGTTTTGAGCACATGTATGTGGCAACCAGTGTTCTTTACTATGTTTAATATAGAGCCTATTGTTGTAAGAATTCTTTTTTGAGAATGAAAGAAATAACAACTTTGTTTCAAAATAACTACTATCTTCTCAAAAAAGTAAATTTGAATGTTTTGTCTCCCTTTTTAAATAATGTTTTGTTTAATATATAATTCTTATTAAAATGATTTGCAAGCATGGTTCATATGGTACTTAATTAGCATAACAAGGTGTTGAGAGTCAAATATTTTCCCATCCAATCTCAGAATAAACACCTTAAGGGTCAATCAAGAGCACACACATATAGCCATATATATAATATATAATATATATATATATGTGTGGGTGATCCCACAAAGCTAGTTTACAATTTCTGGGAGGAACTGATTTTTGCTGAAATCACATATTTTTAGAAAATATAATGATTTAAGCCTTAAAATGTTCCATTTAAAGAATTCCAATTGAATAGGGTTTGATCAAGCTACCTTAAATCAAACCCTCTTGGATAGAACCCCGCTAGTTTTAAACCATACCTATAACGAAGTCTCCTTTACACCTATCAAAATGTTGATAAAAAACCACCTTTGGTTTACCTTTTGGGGGATCAAATGAATTCATTTAAAATTTATTTTTTGTAAGTATGTATTCCTTATTATAAGCTTCACAAAAAGTATAATTTTTAATAAATTTAATTTTATTATTATATTTATTTTTTATTTCTCGTGAATGTAGGTTTTTCACCGAAAATCAAGCTCTATGTTCTGCACATGTGGAAAAATAGAACATTATTTTAAAAAAAAAAATTAGTGCATTAGATATTGAAGTACTTGATCCAACAAAGAAAAGAAAATTCAATACATACAAAAAAAGTTACACGTTATACGGTCGCGCTATGTCTGAATTATAATTGGTTTGAATTTGAAACTTGATTAAAGAAAAAATATTCAATAAAAAACTATCTAAGTGGAAGCACTAGATATCAGAGTTATGAATCTAAATTCAAAAGAATTATAATTTTATCCTCCATGGAAAAAAAGTTATGCATTACACGGTGAGTGTCAATTTTTAAAAATGTTGTTTTTTGAAAAAAAACTAATTTTCAAGGGAGATGGAAAAAGAAGTGCAATCTGATTCCAAAATTTTTGAAAAAAATATATTTAGAATCTATAGATGAAATTTCATGAAACTCTAGTTTGCATCATCTTCAAATTTCTCATGGTTTAGCGCTATAGGTACCCGAAAGTGAAGATTTAGTTAAAATATATATTTTAGTATCTAGTTTGGCCAAAAACTATAAACCACTATTATGGGATCACCCATATATATATATATATATATATATATTATATCTATATGTAGACATCTAAATATCTATTTATATACATACTTCTATATCTAAATAGATGTGTATACCATATTTTTTCCTTGCTACACAACTACCTCCTTCAAAATTACGAAAAGAGAAAGCATCCAGACTAAATTTTACCTCATTTGTTTGAACGAGGACATGTATTCAAATATTTTGTTGCCTATAATATATTGTCTAGTCTAAAGTAAGGCATTATTATAACCCACAAAAGGTTTGAATTTGTAGCCTTCTCAACGAGTCAATTGAGGGAAAATGCTATGTGGATGTTTGCTCTCTTGAGCGCTAGATGGTATCAACATTAATTGTTGTATGGTTTGCATGTGTTGGTGATGGTTGTAATAACAACTATCATTTATTCATTTGTGGCTTCTGTTTTGTGGTTATGCTTGCAACATAACCATATGATTGTTTTATTTTCCTTTCTAGATAATATTTTGTTTAATATATAAGTCTTATTGAAATGAATTCGATCCATGGTTCATATGATTGTTAATTGGCATAAAAAGCTATTGAGAGTCAAAGATTTAGTCATGGAATTTTACAATAGACCTTAAGTTTCAATGAAGATGATCTTGGTAGTTTTTCTTAAAATAATATGTTCAAAATTTAATTATTGGAAAATAGAATGACTCAAAGGTGCATATGTGTTTCTCTTGTTTATTGATATGTTGCATTCCACTTTTGTTGACCTTGCATTTAATACTTGTTGAAGCAGTAAAACAGATTGTACTATTTCCATAGGGCATTGTTGATTGTTCTTCAGTTGCC